>CM044431.1:123582300-123600849 GCA_024363595.1 Xenopus borealis
TTACATTTTATAATACATTTACAAAATGTTATATTATATAAACTATTGATAAGTGTGGCCGTTGTAGTGGCACCGAAAAAATCTTTCAAAAGGATTTAGTGTTAATGGGGATGTTCATCTTTAAATGAACTGTTAGTATGATGTAGAGAGTAATATTCTGAGACAATTTGCAATTGGTTTTCATTGTTTATTATTTGTGGTTTTTGAGTTATTTAGATACATAAGTATATCACCACAATGTAGCGGTACCCAATCTGAGTTGACCATTCCAATCAGACTTGTGTTTATGCAAAGGAATAACAAAACTGTAGAAGAAGAGGTCATAACTAAATAAAGGAATAAGAACAAAGAAAAGAAGGTAAAAAAAGGTAAAAAAAAGATAAGTCAGTTTTGATAAAACATTTGGCAGTATGTTCAGCTATTTATTGGTTTTCTATCTCAGAGCTCCTCTAGTTGGGAATATACTTGCAAAGGACCCATAAGTCACATAAATTATTTTACTTCCCTAAGTATTGTGCTGATTCCCATATAAATATACCCCTGTCAACCTTTCCTTAACTTTGTTGAATTGTAAGCATTTTGTCTTCCAAGCTGCTGCAATTGACTTGTTTTATTGCATTATATATATATGTATGTAACTATGCATAATGCGTATTTATTGACACCCTCGATTGGTTTATGAAATAGAGACTCCCATGGGTTCCTGGATGGAGTCACCCCCAGTATGCTGTCCAGCATAGCATAGACTCTGTATCAAAGGTGCCTGACCTTGGGGCAGCTCCACCAAATGTGGGTCATTGTACCTGCTTCTTGGCACCCTCTAAAGCAATTAGCATTATAAGAAGGGACCCATCGTGCAGGGACTAAATGCCATCTAGTTAACATTTCAAATGAGGTTTCTTGAATATCAGTGCTAATAGAACAATGGGCAATTTGAACACTTGATAAAGGGCTTGTTAGCCCGAAACATGTCGTGAATAAACACCGTTTGCAGCAAGTTCTGCTATTGTGGCATTTTTCCTTGTAAACCTGTGAAGATTACTTATTGTCTACACCTGATGCGGAGGTGTTATACTTGGAAAAATAGCCTTGAAGGAGTCGCCCTTGGTCATCTCTACAGACTTGAACAATGGGCAATTATAAGTAAGATGGAGTTTGAGTTATTTAGATTTTTATTCAGCAGCTCTCCAATTTGCTGTTTTAGCAGTCTGGCTGCTAGGGTCCAAATTACCCTAGCTACCATGCATTGATTTGAATAAGAGACTGGTATATGAATAGGGGAGGTCTGAATAGAAAGATGAGTAATAAAAAATATCAATAACAATACATTTGTAGCATTACAGAACATTTGTTTTTAGATGGGGTCAGTGACCCCCATTTGAAAGCTGGAAACAGTCAGAAGAAGAAGGCAAATGATTCAAAAACTATAAAGCAGAAAAAAGAAGGCAAATTGAAAAGTACCATTCTATAACATACAAAAGGTTAACTTAAAAGTGAACCACCTTAAAATGAATTGTCAAATCCAAATGATAACGTTAATACATGCCAAATTCTGAACTAAATGTCTAAACGGCCATCACTGCCATTTGAGTGATCTAAAATAAACTGAAAGTCATCCAGAAGAATTTGCTCCAATACTAAAAATATACATACACCCTATGAGGCAGATGAATGAATCTTTACCTGTCCTGTTACCTGGTTAGGACAAATTATAGCAGAAAAGTTGAGTTAGTTCCTGAACTAATTCCGATTGCTTTTGCTTGCTGCTGAATGGGTTTTTTGTTTTTTTTTTAAACTACCATTTTTTCTATTAAAAGCTTGCCAAATTTTAGGTAGTTTTAGTCCACAAGTAGTCTATACAGAAAATGGCAGTGTTCAACCTTCAGCAAGTGTCGCCACAGTATCCTGCATGAAACACACACAAACCCTAAATGTTATTAGCCATAAAAGAGGTTGATTATAAAGGATAGTGAACAGGTCCAAATTATTTCAAGAACCATGTTGAGTATACATTCAGCACGAGCTTGTAAATGATAACACCAGTTTATCAGGCAATTCAAGTGCATACACCCCCCTTTGTGTTTGTAGCCTTAAGCACTTGGAAAGGGGAAAGGTGAAGTGGGGGAAAGTTGTATTTAACATAGATTTCTAAATCAATAAAAACGGATTCACTCAGTGGGCTGCATTGATTTGCAGAACAGTTTTTATGCTGTATATTGAAAAACTGCTCACATGTTCAGATATAATTACAGCAAAATTATACCTGAACCTAGAATTTTATGTCATTTCTGTCACTCTTGGACAGTACACAGAAAAAGAGATTCTTTGTCTTACTTTCAGTGGGAGCCAAATTCCTAACAACGGGAATCTGCTACAACATTACACAAATAATTAGAGTTGAAAAAAACGGCCCCTTATCTATTCAAATACTTCCTACTAAATTATTATGATATACGTATAATGTTTGCACATAACTTGCCCAGAAATGAGCTCAAGATACGATAGCTTTAAATTAAATTTTCACTTGCATAAGGGCTATTAAATGACCTCAGTGAACCCACGGGCCGGCTAAACTGAGAGCATCACATGCAGATCAGCAGCAATGCTGATAGCATTCTCCACAGACAGCACCACACCCTGAAACTGTCAGAGACGTAAAGGAGTTAGAAGTAAAGTCCAAAAAAAATGTTGACAATAAATGCCCTCACAACTTTGTTGCTGTAAGATGGAGCTTACTGCAAGTGTAGAGACCAGAGGTAACTAGATGATACTGGGGCCACAGCAAAATGAAAGCTTTGGAGTAGATTAGTCCTGTGTGGAACCAATTTCTAAGACCCGTACTTGACCTGAACTGGCCCACAACTAGGGTTGCCACCTGGCTGGTAAAAATGATGCTTGATGTCAAAGTTATTAATAGGAATAAATTACAAGAATAGAGGAGAGCCAGTATTTGTTTCAAGAAAAGGTGGCAACCCTACCCACAACCCGCGAACAAACATCAAACCGAAAGTGATGCTGCTGCAAACTGGAAGTGGCATCATCAAAAGTGGCCAAGAGGGACAGAAGTACATGTGATGTAAGAGAGTTGTGCCTGAAGTCAGATAGGAGGGGGAGACAAGAGGAAGGAAAGCTGCAGGGAGAGAGCTGCAGCAGGAAGAGACCCGCAACCTGACCTGTGACCCCGCATCTTTACCCGTATCTGAAAAGCCTAAACTCATTCTGAAGGGTACCCACTTTTTTGTGGGTAACCCACTGGTACCTGGCCCACTGCAGGACTTTAGAGTCGATTATATATTTAAAGAAAAAGTAAACGTTTTTTTTTTCTATCTGTAGAAAAAAAAAAGCTGCTGGTGCACACACTGGCTCCCCCTTCCTCTCTGCTATGTCATAGTATGCAAATGATCTCCAGGACTAGTCAGAGAGATAAGGACAGCTCAGTGAGCAAAGGGGCGGGGCTTCACTCTGCACCAGGAAGAAGGGGAAACAAGCTGCTAATAACACAGAAACCAGAGCAGACTTGCAGCAGGGACTAAGGTACATTAATCTGTGGAGTTGTTTAGAACAAATTTACAGGTAGAAAAAAAAAGTTTACAGTACATTGGTCAGGAATGCCACTAAGCCCCCTATAGCTCTGAAGCCCCCAGAAGTCTGGGTTTATTTTCGATATGGCTACACCTTAGATTGGATATTAGATGCAACAAGTACTAATCCTGATGGAATTTGCTGATGGAACAGATACACTTTATTATGCCCCAGCAAGATAAAGCAAAATGGCAACTTCCTTTTATGTCTATACATTAAAAGTGAACCGTCACAAATACTACTTCTTTTCAAAAGCTATGTTACAGTATCTTGTACAGTATCTTGCACTGATTAAATCTAAAAAGATTGAAATAAACTACCCACACATTTGGATATTGTATCTGTGCTATTAAATCAGTAGTTCTTTATGCATAGATGCCACATGGCCTATATATTTATCTCTTTTCCCTATTAATAACATTGTGATCAACCATCATTTTTACCGGCCAGGCCAGTAAAATACCGGCCAAATGGCAACCCTACATGGGCATAAAGATTAATTTAAATGTCTCTGTTTCCATTTCTAAAATTGCTGTTAAAGCCTCTCATAGAAGAAATGTTCTGAGTTACTACATCCTCATACTTCACTATAGTGTGGTAACACAAAATTATAAACTGAGTAGAATATACAGTAAACATAATCTATCCCTTCAACAGATTACATTAAAAGGATCCCCTTGTATTAGGGCAATGACAAACAGAGAGATTATTTACCTGCATTAAAGAAACTGTACTGTAACTGATTGAGGTGATTTAGATTGTATTTGACTAATATCAAATTTAAATTTAATGCTGTTCTGTAACTTTCTTTTGTACATCTGAAAGTGGTACTATTGTTGCCTGTTTACTTGATTTGTTGCAGGTTTTTTTTTCTTTTGTGTAATTTCAAAAAATGAATAAAAAATAATTGTTTACAAATTAAGTAACTCCCCAAAAATGCCTTGCCACTTACTTATTATATATATATATATATATATATATATAAATATATATATATAGATAGATATACTATACTTATATATATATATATATATATATATATATATTTCTTTATTCACAAAAATGTGTCTTTCAGCATGAGTAAAGTTATCGCAATAGTTAATCTCACACGCATAATTTTACGAAATTGGAATTAGTTATTTCATAGGCCTATTTATATTACATAATATATAAATATTGATTGTTTATAAAATGGGTTTATGGTACATTATGCTTCAAAATCTTTTCAGTAATCAATGACATGGTGGCAGATGCTACTCTGCTGAGCTACAAATAACACCCAGATAACAATTACTCCATAGAAATGGCAGAATTCTCGTTGGCTTTATCAATCAATAAACTACACAAGATATATTTGTATAAACAAATATATTTCTGAGCAAAATCAACAGCAGTTCTCTCCATAAATCCACTCTGCACAGAATGGTACTGTATAGATGAGCAGTAAACTGCTTTAGATAAAATGCATTCTATATTGTTAATACTGAACCTTTTAGTCCTCTGGGTCTATTTCATCAATATCTTCTTCAAAGAAATCATTGCTCGATAAAGCTGTTACACAGAGTAACATACCAGTGGAATAGAGTTCTCATCTCTAAAATCTAGGTCATAGCATGTATTAATGGTTTCAAATGTGAGTTGGCCCTTTAAATGTGCAGCCTTGTGTAATAACAAGGATTTATACAATTGAAAATAGTTTTTCATGCTTGAAATAGTTTAGGAAAAAAACACAAAACAATTGTATGGGTTCCTTTACAGACAAAAAAGTCTTCAACAGACAAGCTGAACTATTGTGTATATTTAATGCACCAGCAATTAAACATAGCTATTGATTTTAACAGGCCAGCTGCAAGCGGAGCAGTATATTTTGGAGAAAGTCATCAAAAAACAAATCATTTGCCTCTATGAATTAAACTTGCAAGCTAAATATGCAGGTGTTGATTGAGGAAAGTGTTTTGAATGGGTTAATCCAGTGGGTGTACCATACAATGCCTACAAATTATGGATTCTAAGTATCTGTAGTTCTCAGGCAGCAACAAGATAACAGCTTGTTAAAAACAAACAGTGAGCTTTTGTCCCATCTGCTCAATTCCCTGCTATGGTAGCGGTTAATCCAGAAGGCTGCACCAGCGTCTGGTACTGAGTGGGAAGACTGAATCCCAATGTATTAAGATGCCAAGATGTGGCTCTGCCAGGGAACCTCACCTCAATGCTGTATGTAGGTGTGGAAACTGAAGGGTCAAACAATAGGGTTCCAATGGGAAAAAAAGGAATTAGGGGACTGAGAAATGGAAAGGAATTCTTGATGGTTGAAACAAAATAGAAATACAAAGGGAAGAAAAAAGTGTATGTTTGAAAAACAATTAAAATCTGGAATGCTTTCAATGCACCACTGGAGAGAAAGAACCTACAGACACTTTCTGCAAACTGGTAATACACAAGTCTCCATATACTGCAAGGCCAACCTACCTGCTGAGAAGTAATATTAAATGCAGGGTTTGTCAGCTCAGTCTTGTCCTGGGATCTTTCCCTTGCCAATCGGGCAGCTTCCCTCACTTCCTGGAACTTCTCTGCAAACTGCAGAAGGGATATGGTGAGAAACAATTCAGTGTGATGGACGGGCAGATTTATTTCTTCATTCTCTTTTTACACATGAAATGGAATGCAATATAATCAATACAAATGCCTATTTAAGGTGACGAACTGAACAAAACTAAACATTTACATAGTGTAAGTGAAGTGAAAGCTTTAATGCTTAAAACATCAATTTCTTTTTGCTAATATTCACTTATATGGCACAAACCCAGGCTATGGAATAACAGCACCAATGAAATAGAAATCCTACACTTAAGGCATATATAAATGTAGCACCCATTGATAACTAGTGATCTACCCAATGACTGGTTCCCTGGCTAGTAGTTTAATTAGCCCTCCTTTAACTGGCAACATGGTTTCTTTAACGCAAATGTTACTATATTTTTAACTATTCTGTGAACAACATTATCCAATCTAAAATGCTTTTGGGAAGGATGGCAGTGCAAGTATAAAAAAGTAGACTTTGTAAAAAAATTATTATTAGTAATAAAAATAGTAGAGGAACCCCAGAAGAGCCCATACAAACAGCAGCCATGGTAACTTGAAGAACAAACTTTACAAATAAATACTAAATATTATATACATACTACCCCCCATATCTATTCAAATACTTGTTTGCACAGGAGCAGTAACCCATGGCAACAAATAGGATGTTTGTTTTTAAACAGGTGACCAATAAATGCTACCTGCTGACTGGTTGCTATGGCTTATTGCTCATGGGCAAACTTAGTGCCCTTTATTACATGACCCCTTAAGGTGTTACATCTAATAAGGGAAAAGACACACATTTGGAGAACTATTACCCTCTCTTCACATATGTAATGTATTCTTCCAGGGTTACCTGAGATAAATTCTGCTCTGAAGCAAAACCCAATCCATACACAGTGTTGGCACGACTGTCGGCCCATTGTCCGAACTTCTGTGAGGTTTTGGTAAATGTCATGTTTGGAGTTATGGTACTGTTGATGATGGCCTGCAGAAACCCAATGATATGTGTTCAGAATACCTAGTTCATCTCAGCTACTACCTTGCACACAAGATATCATCCCTCACCTTGGTGCCCCCCACACTGATGATGCGATATACATTCCTTGTAGCATCGTAGAAGTATGATACTGTGACAGCATGTTTGCTGGCCGGAAGCCAGTTCTTTTTTGTGACTGGGTCGATCTGAAACACATGAGCCCGGGTGCTAAAAATTGGTTGCTCCCTATAGAGAAGAAGACACTATAAATACTGCAAGATTCGTTTATTAAAAATATTTTCAACAGAAGCATTTAATAATTTACACTGATAACACACAATGCACATTTGCTGTATATAGCAGTTTTGTCCAATCATCTCTTTAAATGTTTCATACGTTTTGTAAAGCTGACCACACACTACGCCATGATTATTCAGTGTAGCTGGTGTCCTATATTGCTTAAGCACAGCTATATCCAAATTACTATCCTGATTAACCAAAACCCTATAACATCATAGTTTGCCACTGGAACATGTTGTGTACAGTTCTCCAGCAACTGAATGGAATCAGTGACATTTGGTTATGTGGAGGAGTGGATTGCAATTTAATTTGAGATCCCAGGAAAAAGGTTTTGTGCACTAGTTCTGCCAGCATTAAACCTGCTATATACTTTACATGCAGCAGATTTAAAGTGACAACATGTTTAAAATGAGGTAAGGGTATGGTACCTGTTATCCAAAATCCTCGGGACCTGGGGTTTGCCGGATAACGGATCTTTCCATAATTTGGAGTAAATCATGTAAACATTAAATAAGCCGAATAACTTGGTTTTGCTACCAGGATTAATTAAATCTTAGTTTGGATCAACTACAATGTACTGTTTTATTATTACAGAGAAAAAGGAAATCATTTTTAAAAAGCTAGCTTATTTGATTATAATGGAGTTTATGGGAGACGTAATTTGGAACTTTCTCGATAATGGGTTTCCAAATAATGGACCACATACGTGTAACATGATAACAATAAATATTTACATTGTATAACTTTAAGTAAAAAACCATAGAGATATTTCACCATCCAGTGAATGCAAGCATTGGTACACTCAAGGCAGTAACTACAGGGTTCCCAATTTGCCTTCACCAACATTTATTTTTTGCACCTTGAGAATACCATGTAGGTAAGGTAGGTGCATATGCCCATATGTTGCCCCTTAAACGACAGGCACATGTTGCATTCGCCTGCACAATTGTTTTCCCCTATGGCAAAACATTTGCACCTGGTTGCAGTAATGGCAAGATGAATTGTAGCCTATAAACATAGAGCCTTGCACGTGTTATTTGAACTTTAGGTATTCTCTACTTTTGTAAATTACCCCTTTTATTTGTTCAGTACTATGTGGAAACATAACAAATAGGCTCAAAATAATTAAGCAGGTATTAAATAAATCGTTAGCTTTTTATTTGGTCATATATTCACTTATACAGTCATTGATGGGTTAAATGACACACACACACACACACACACACATATATAATGCCACATATATATATTAGAAACATGATAAGAATTCTACTTCATTTAAGCTGAAGATGATATAGTACTATGGAATCACTGTCTCATATTAGTAGCCTGAACAAATCATTCATAGTTTAAAATGCAATCTGCCCCATTATATCTTAATATAATTTTGTGAAAAAAAATTACCTAATTTGCACTATAAGATGCAATGTCAACTGTTACTCTGTATGAATCAACAAAATAATAATGCAAACTGATGCACTGTGTATGCACATATTGCTGTATTTTATTCGATCAGTTTAATTCTAGCAGTTCAGTGCTTACCACTCACTGCTGCCTATTATCACCTTTTGATTGGTCTATTGAATTTTATCCACCATGGTTACAGACTGAAATATATTATAGCAATAAATAACACGACAATCCCCAATGGTTGGTGATATTGTATTATTACATACTAGCACATTACTATGCATTTATTCCAGTGAATAGAGAAACCTGCCAGTTCTCATTGTAGACTTCTGTATCTGATACTACCTAGTTTGCTCCCAGCATTAGAGCGACAGCATTTAGAAGCCAACAATCTGTGAGATAAGTAATGACACTAATATTATACCAGTAGATAATGGAAGGTGAGGGACTTGTGTGGTATTTAATGAATTACATCAATATAAAAAAAAAAAAAGACACCACTATTTCTTTATTCTTTGCAACCTGTGTTTGAGCATAGCATGTGTATAATGTGATTATTCTCCTGAGTGAGATCTGTAATCAGTCTAAAGAGCTGGCTAGTACAGCAGGTTCAATAGATAGCAAAGAAGGGAGAAATGGCTACCATGGATTGTGCTTAACCCAGCACAGTAGCAGTAGTGGCTAGTCTGACAGAGCTCTGCACTTTTTTAAACTTCTTAAATGATTTAGAACAAATTATTTACTACAATCACCAATTTGTGTGATCACAAAGAACAGGTATGGGACCTGTTATCCGTGCTACCTCAGCACCTGAGGTTTTCTGGATAAGGGATCTTTCCGTGATTTGGAACTTCATACCTTATGATTGTTTCCCCACCAAGGATTAATTATATCTTAGTTGGGATCGAGTACAGAGTACTGTTTTGTTATTACAGAGAAGAAAGAAATTTTTAATTATTTAATTATAATGGAGTCCATGGGAGACAACCTTCCCGTAATTCAGAGCTTTCGGGATAAGGGGTTTCCAGATAACGGATCTTATACCTGTACCAAAGTCTTGTGGAAGGCTAAAGAACTAAAAGCATTCCAGATTTTTGTTTTTTATTGCCATGCGCTCACCCACTGTAGTTTTCTGTGCAATAAGCATTGGTTTCTACCATGAAATACAATGCAACAAATTCATAACCAGCTAAATAGTTTTTTTTACATATCTATGTGTCTGATATTTATCATTTAAAAGGCTGCGTTTCTGCTAACCTTGCCAATTTTCTGGCTGCCAACCCTAGCATTTGGAAGTGCTTGATCTACAGCAGGAAGCATTAAAGCACATATGTATTCAAAAATGTGGGTGGGTGGGGTTAAACCTTTCTGAATATGGTATTAGGGCTTGTATCATACACTGACTTTAAAGGGAAAGTGCACCTTAATTTAGGAGAGCACTCTGCAATGTCGGTCTATGTTTTAGTTGGTTGATCCATTCTCAGACATAAAATTTGCTCTCCCAATGCTAAGTAAAAGGAATGATCAGCAATTATGCTATTCGTTTTATATGAATAATGTTTTTATCATTATATTCACTTGGAGTCTTTCCAACTGAAAACCACTGATTTAGCCATAAACTTTTGTATGCATGTACAGGTATGGGATCCCTTAGCTCAGAATTACGTAATGGCCATCCCCCATTATAATGAAATAATCCAAATATTTAAAAATGATTTCCTTTTTCTCTGTAATATAAAACAGTATCTTGTACTTGGATCCAAACTAAGATAGAATTCATCCTTATTGGAAGCAAAACCAACCTACTGGGTTAATTTAATGTTTACATAATTTTATAGTAGACTTAAGGTATGAAGATCCAAATTATGTAAAGATCCATTATCTGCCAAACCCCAGGTCCTGAGCATTCTGGATAATAGGTCCCATACCTGTATATTCAGTTGCAGATGCAGGTTATAACTGTGCCCTGTAAAGACAGGGGTGGCTTACTCCTGCCAACAATCCAGCATCTGTGCATGGTCTTTGTAATTTACCCCATATATTTTTTCCAAATTATATGACTGAATATTTGTACAAGTCTACTTTCACTACACTTCAACTTGAATTTTTAGATATATTTAATTCAAAATGATCTACTGTTTATGAAACAATCAAGTTAATCTTCATTATCCCCCTCTCAGTAATCTGCCTTCTTATGTGCAGGCTTTGTTGTGGAATCAGTTTTTTGGAAAACACTCTAATACATGCTGCATGAAAAAGGAGTATAGATCAGCAACATTTTAGCACTTGGTGTCCATTAAAAATAAAAAGTGACTCGGACATAAAGCCTGCATATAAAGAGGAAAAATTTGTGAGGGAAAATGGAACAGCTTTTTTTTTATTGATTAAAACTGTAAGATTTAAAAACTCAGAAAAACAATTTTTTTATGTCATGGTATACACTTGCAAATATATTGCAAGACAGCAATCCTACTTGAAGCCAGTTTTTTAAGCAGTCCCATTCATAATTGAAAAAAAAAATTTTTTTTTTCTTCTTTTCAGCCGGAAATCAAGAGAGAGAGCAGTGGTTTAATTTGCTGCCTTGTATGACCCAGATGAAACGACAGCAGATTAATCTGACTGAAATCCAAGTGCCTCTTGAGTCTTGGGGAATTTCCAAGAAAGCCTCACACAGATACTCCATTAATCATAGCGACAGTATATTTGCCCTTTTTGTCCATCTGAATATGTGTGTACTGCTATACAGATGACAATTGTTTTCATACACTGCCCCGTGAATTCTAAGAATATAAGGTTTTTGTGTATAGAATTCTGTAACATAATAAAAATAGGAAAATAAAGCAGATCTGAACAAAAGACCCAAAGAGCAGGGATATAGGAAGTTGTTCAATATTACCTTTGCTTTATATAGACAGAAGTTAAATGTTGCTAAAAGGCACATATTTTCTCAATGCACTATAAGCATCAAGAATAGAGGAGACCACATGACTAATTTTCTTTTGCAATGTAATGACCCAGATTTTTGCCAAAATGGAAGCTTACCCATTAGAAAGCATTTCCTCTGCAGGATGAAATTATTGGCAGTTTAAACAGAAACAATGAGACATGTGACTAGCGGACAAGCTTTCCCTCTGTACTGGCAGGATAAAGGATAAAGCTGATGACAGGAAGTGTTAGTGAACCAAAGGCCTTTTTTCGACACTTTGCTGTGCAATAAGGGGACATTTCACTTCACGTGAAGCTTCAAATGCAGTTGAAAGAGAAGAGGGGACAAGGAAAGAACTATTGTAAAGTTATATAATCTGTGTAATACGCAAAGGCCAATATAATGAGTAGACACGCATTCTCTCTCTCTCTGTACACACATTAAACAGGGAGTTGATGTGTGAACAGAATACAAGCACATATTCTAAAGAAGTGCAGAACGCTCTGTTATCGAGAATAAAATGAAAAGCCTATTTGTTATTAAAGGACAAGGAAAGTGTAAAATAGAATAAGGCTAGAAATGCTGTAATTTGTATACTAAACATAAACATGAACTTACTGCACCACAAGTTTAATCAAACAAAGTATTTATGCTTTCAAAGTTGGCCACAGAGGGCTGTCATCTTGTAACTGTGTTATACATCTTTGCAAGACTATACTACATACACATGCTCAGTGTGGTCTGGGCTTCTTAGGGATCGTCATAAATGATCAAAAAACAAAGCTGCATGGCTGGTAAGTAAGGCGGGGGCTCCCTCTGCAGTTCATAAGTATGATTGTTTCCTTACCAGAAGTTAGGTCTGACAATTCCTATCCACAGCACTAAATGAAGGGAGAATTTTGCTGCATAGAGTAATTTTTCTTATAAAAACGGTACACATTTTTTAATTAAAGTATATTGGAAATTTCTTTTTCATTAAAGAAAGTAAAATTGGGATTTTATTTATTTGCCTTTCCTTGCCCTTTAAGTTACTCTTAAAAGATGGTATGGTGCAGAATAAAACACAAAGTTTTGCAGGTAACTACTATTAATCCAGTCTTCCTGCCACAAGTGAGTGTAAGTATCCTGCAATGCACATCGTTTTTCCTTTCTGCCCTACTTGAGCTCAATTACTAATGCAGGAATCTTTTCAGCTATCAAATGTGTTAAAAGCTGAGGGACGCATGACTTTATGAACAAAGTTTATGTTAAAGACATTTGGCTAACTTTCAAATAGACACCACAGTCTTTATTTTCTATAAATTTTCCATAAAATAGAGAATAAATTCTTAAAGGAGACCTGTCACCCTAACAAATAATTCCAAATTATTTTCTATCATGTTAGTTGAGCAAAATAAAATGTACTTACAATACAATTATTATTTACATTTTTTTTTCTTGTAAATACACAATCACAGCACACACTGTAAGTAAGACAAATTGTGTATCACCCCAAAGTTTTGTGTATGCACCAGCATGGGGGACCTAATGCCCATACAGTGCCCGACAGGCCTACACAGGACAGGCAATATCACATTGACAGCTCAGATATTTAAACAACTTTATAACAGGGATGGATGTTTCAATGAAAAAAAGATTTTGGGCTATATGTTTACTTTGCAAATTACTTTTATTATACCTCTTTTTATGTGTAGGTGACAGGTCCACTTTAATACCTGTCTTAATGAGCACAGGGTATTCCTACTTTGTATGCATGTATTTTTACCTTTTCGGTGTGGGTAGATTGTCCTGTCTGAGGTCTAATATGGTGTATAATCTATGCAATACTGTAAAATGTCTGCTGCAACATTAAGAACACATAGCTAATATGAACCTGGTAACCAGTTACTAAAAACACAAAGCACATGACACAGAAATATATGATAGCGAGAAAGGGGTGGTTCACCTTTACATTAACTTTTAGTATGTTATGCAAATGCTAATTCTAAGCAACTTATCAATTGTTCCTCATTTATTAGTTTCTATAGTTCTGTTAATTATGTGTAGCCTTCTCCTAAATCTTTCCAGCTTTCAAATCG
This sequence comes from Xenopus borealis, assembly GCA_024363595.1. Taxonomy (NCBI): domain Eukaryota; kingdom Metazoa; phylum Chordata; class Amphibia; order Anura; family Pipidae; genus Xenopus; species Xenopus borealis. The sequence continues at coordinate 123,596,156 of CM044431.1, forward strand.
GGGGGGGGTCACTGACACAATCAAAAACAAATGCTCTTTAAGGCTACAGATATATTGTTATTGCTACTTTTTATTACTCATACGTCTATTCAGGCCCTCACCTATTCATATTCCAGTCTCTTATTGAAATTGAAATGCATTTATGCTAGGGTAATTTGGACCCTAGCAACTAGATTGCAATTGCAAACTCGAGAGCTCCTGGATAAAAATATTAATACGTTAAAAACCACAAATAATAAAAAATTTAAACCTTTGCAAATTGTCTCAGAATAACATGCTCTACTTCATAATAAAAGGTAATTTAGAAGTGAACAACCCCTTTAACAGGCATAAAGTCAGTGTATAAAACAATCCTGGTTCACTGTAGGGGCCAGGACTGTAAACAAATTAATAAATAAATATGATATTATGTGACAATTCCAATAGAAGCATGAATATGGTACCCAATTTTATGTTCACAGAACCATAGCTAAAATATTAACATTGGTTTTATTACAATTTAATTTCTATGTGATTATCCTGTCAAAGAATGTGGGTGTAAAGCAGCATGCCCTTGTACCTCGACCTGCCATTGCTGAAGTGAGACCCAAATTATCCAGCAGAGCTTCAGCTAAATATAGCAGTTCAGAGGAAGCCTGAAGAGAAATCCATACCTGTTAGTGATAGAAGACATTTGTGGATGAAAGCCTGCAGAAGAACAAGGACGCTGAAGAAAACAAGACCGAGGTCACAGTGGTGATAAGAACATATGTTACAAACGTACTCCCTTACACTCCAAACAGGCAACTTCTATTTTGCTCAGAGTCCAAGTTTTCATTTCCTGGAGAGAAAGGAAACAGATGTCATTTTATTCTGAAATTATAAATGGCTGTAACATTCAACAAACCTATATTCTCTCCCCCCACTCAGTGGGCTGGGATAACATTTAGTGACTCAGCATGGCTATGTTTTGATTAGTGTATAATACACAGATTATTCCAGAACCCAATAAGTCAGAAAGACTTTTGAAGAAATACACGTGGAATTTTACTTTAGGTGCTGTCAAATTAATACATGAAAAAGCTGATCTGGCTCAGATGGCTTACCATGTTCCACCATGTCACCCAGTTTAAACACAATTTTTCCAAATCAAAAGAACACTGTGACTGGACTGCTGTTGAGTACCATGTAATGTAAATAAAAATATGTTCCATGTTTACATATTAATCCAAATGTCCGTGTTTTGCATTCTCAGAGCCCAATCCTGATTTCTCTATAAGACATTACAGTTGGATGTAGCACTGTAACTACAGTTGTGCTCATAAGTTTACAGAATTTATGATGTAAACTTTTGATCAGGGTCATTTGGGTAGTTTGTGTAATGATTTAAAAAGAGTAAATACAGTTGTTTGACAATAAATGGCTTCAGCCAAGCACTAATCATGAGTGAAAGAAAGGTTTTTGTGTTATCATTAGTATTCTCTGAAAAATGGTTACAAAATCTTAAATTCTGCCAGGGTATGTAAACTTATGAGCATAACTGTATGTGTACTGTTCCCTAGAACTAACTCCCATTACAGAAACTATATTGCACAAGCACCCGTTTAGGGAAAGAGTGGCACCCTGCCCCAGCAGGAAGTGGAAAAGCCAAAAAAGAGAAAAATGCTTTCCTATATAGGCTCCCATGCACCATTCCTTGAAATGGCTGGCATTAGCCCCAGCCACAGGTGCCAACACAAAAAAATACCACCCAGTTTGGACTATTTCATGGAAAGTAGACTTTGGTCTCATCTGGTGAATTTCTATTATCAACATTTTGGGGGTTATTTATTAAACTCAGATGTTATCTGGTAAGGCTTTTTGGGGCAAATGCAAAATTGTCTGATTCTGCAAAAAGCCTGAATTCGAAAATCTGCCATCTCAGACCTGCCAAGGTTGTGCATAAGTCAATGGCAGAGGTTCCTATCATAACTGGAAATTATCGTGGTCTGAGAAGGGTTTAGCCCGAAAATTTGATTATTTCTGGCAAAACCATCATATAATGGGGGAAAAAGCATGACTAAAAAAATATACAATATGATTTTTCACAGGATTTGTTAGAGGTTTTTCCCCAAACCGATTAATCCAAGCTTTTTACATATTAAATAAGGTCAAATCGGGTATGGGAGTTTGGTCGTGTTTTTTTATTAAAATAATGAGATCAATTCGAATTTTAGTAAACAAGTCTCTTTATCTTTTCAAGCCACTTATCTAATAGGTCTTCTGGGGTGAGTATACACCTAGACAAACAAAAACAGGCAACCGTTGTGTTATTTTCATTACACAATAAAGAGAAATGTTCTTTGATGCACTGAAGCTTTTATCTATATATTCTATAGAACTTTGCTTCTAGAGCCCTAAGGTTCCATTTGTTCAAGATTGTACTACGACATTCAAACAAAAGTCCTGGAAGGCTTTAAGCTGCACAGATAAAGGGCATGCTGGCAAATGCATGATCTTAAGTGTTCAATAACATCTACGAACAAATGAGGAATTTAAGGCTGCACAGCTGAATCCTACACATCTGTACTTTAAACTATAGTCCACAAGAGACATGTCATCATGTGACAATATAACATTTTCACTGATCCTGGCAACTAAAAAACAAATATCTCTATTAGGTTATTTTTATGGGATTCCTTATTTTTTCTATGGAGGCCATCTCATATTCATCTTCCACTGTGATTTCTAAACCATTGACTGGCTGATACGGAAAAGTAAATCTGTGAAGCTAGGTTAAATTGTTTAAATTCCAGCTGATGAAGAAACTACTAAGGGCCATGACCCTTCGCTACTGCAGATTATCCATTCAATAGTTAGTATTGGTGGTGATCCCGATTAATAATGGGAAAATGTGAAAGGAGTTGTATTACCACGAGTAGTGATAAGCAAATTCGTCGGTGAAAAATTTGCAAAATGCATTGAAGGAAAAAAAACAAAACATTTTTTACACATGCAACAATTTTTCTCACTCCAAATCCATTCAAGTCAATGGGAGTTTTTTCTTATAGCAACTTTTTTGTCCAAATGCATTAAAGTTCATGGGCGGTTTTTCTTATGGTGACATTTTTGCCGCAACAAATTCGTGCTGTAGTTTAGTGAAAAAAAACAGATGTCGAAATTTGGAATTTCTCAACGCATCCATAGCAGGCAAAAAAATTCACTCATCAATAGCTGTGAGTACTGAGTTTAACTTGCAGAGGTTGTGATGTTATTCAATTAAATCATATTAAACATTAATATTAAGCTGAAGTACTTTAAAAAGGTATAAACAAATTTGAAGAGGGTTTTGCTGTTTTGTTGGCTTGCCTTTAAGTGGCCCTTTACAATTTGCACACATAATACAGAGGTTAAAAATAGCGCATTTCCTAGAAGCCATGTACATTGATGTACACATATAGGTGGTGGCATGTGAGGTTTGGATGCCTATAAAGAATTGAAAATAAGAGATAAACATACAGTTCATTTATGTTAAATCTAAGGCAGTTTTCCCCACCAACAGGTACTCACTCCGGCAGCACTGCAGTCAGCTTGGTGAGCAGAGTACTGTTTTTTTATGGCTGGAGTATGAATGGATGGTTACAAACTGTATGCAGTTATTGCAGCTCTGTCTGTATTTAGACAAACATCTCTCCATCCATTATTAATGCTACAGAATTCCCACGCTGGCTGCTAACTTCAAACCCCGTTCTCTGCCTGCACTCCCGCTGATCAGAAAAAGATGGATGTTGTCTTATACAATTAACTGTGCTCATATCTTCTATGGCACTGAGTCAAATATTCTCTTTCTCTCTGTTTTTTTTTTTTTTACTTTCAAATTCTTCTCACACATTAAGCTATTTCCTCCTATGCACCAACCAGGAAAGCCATACAATTGCTTTGTTTTGTCAGGACTAGATGGGTAATATGAGGTGTTCTATAAAATCTAGAAACCACAGCTTACTCATGTAAGTCACACTGCTCGGAAACTGGGAATCCTATGTTTAATCTTAAATTCCTTATCTGATACCTGCCATTACATTTGACTGGGTTGATATATCGCAATGCTTTAGGGCTGGGGCAGACAGGGAGATTCAGGGAGATTCTGTCGCCTGGTGATTAATCGCTGGCGACAATCTCCCCGAACTGCCTTCTCCCTGTCCGCCGCCTGTTAAAATGAAAAAGCGCCAGCGCTAATCCACACGCAGTGCAGCGATTTCCAGAATCGCCCAAAGTTACTTCGTGAGGAAATGTAGCTCAGTTACTGAGCCCATTCCCGCCGTAATTCATTCCAGGTCAAAACTGTTCACCATACATGCAGACCAGTACAGGATGGGATAAGACAGGCATGAGCACTTAACAGACAAAACTGAAAGCTTACTTTGGGGCAGATTTACTATTGGTCGAATTTCGAATTTAAAAAAAAAGTTGAAATTGGACCATGTGAAGTAAATTTGATCGATCGAATAGAAAAAATTTGATAATGGTCCCCAATTCGGCAGCTTGGATCTGGCGAACTAGGTGGTCGAATAGGGGAAGTACTTCGACCATCGAACAGTCTAATAATCGAATGAAATTTTATTCAAATTATTCAAATTTTCGATGGTCGAATTTGACTAATTTGCATATTTGAAGATTCAAATTTTATGCAAATTCGATCGAACTTCGAATTCTTCACACACATTTTGTAAATCTGC
>CM044431.1:123602930-123627179 GCA_024363595.1 Xenopus borealis
AAGTTGACTAAGGATCATTTATCCTATTGGCTACATTTATTATGTACCAAGATGCTATTTCTTTAGTTATTTCCTTTTATCTACAAAACCAACAAATTGACAAATATAAACATTAGTTTGTAGGCCACGTGTAGGGGGGATTTCCAGTATAATAAGGTGTTATTGTTCACACATAATTTACAGAAAACACAAGAATAACTAAACCCCCCAATAAGAAAAACCCCTACCTACTACCCTATCCCTTAACAACTTTTAAATATACATATATAAGTTATTTGTAAATGTGAATGCTATTGAAAGCAGAATCAGTTTACACTCTGCACAGTTGGCTGTAACTTTTATTGACTAATAAGGGGTTGTTCACCTTTAAATCAATTTTTAGTAAGATGTAGAAAGATTTCTAAATTTCTTGCAATTGGTTTAATTTTTTTTTTATTATACATGGTTTTTGAGTTATTTAGCTTTTTATTCAGCAGCTCTTCAGTTTGCAATTTCAGAAATCTGGTTGTTAGTGTCCAAATTACTCTAGAAACCTTGACATGAAAAAGAGAATGGAATATGAATAGGAGATGACTTGAATAGAAAGATGAGTAACAAAAAGTAGCAATAACAATACATTTGTAGCCTTATAGAGCATTTGTTTTTTTAATGGGGTCAGTGACCCATATTTGAAACCTGGAAAGAGTCAGAAGAAGAAATAAATCAAACACTAAAAAAGGAAAAATGAAGAGCAATTGAGAAGTTGCTTAGAATTAGCCATTCTATAACATACTAAAGGTGAACTATCCCTAATAGACCATGATATCACAGCCTTTAACAGCAATTACATTGACAGATAACTTTAAAGGAACAGTTCAGTGTAAGAATAAAAACTGGATGTGCTGTTTATACAAATGAGCTGTAGGTGTCACAGAGCACAAGAGTTATATCGTGCACACACAGTACTTTCTATACAGCTTAAAGTGTTGAAGTTACTGTTGAAGTGTAATGGCTGCATGAATCAACTAATAAAGCACTGTTATACTCTACTCATCCTCGGCTAACAAACCATAACAAATTGGGCACAAGATGTCTCTTCTACCTCTGCAGCAGCCTGCTGCTTTTCTCCCAAACCCTGGTGAGCCTACCATACCTTTTACTGCTTGGATCCGTATGTTTGAAAATTACATTGCTGCTGACCAAAGGGAGATTTCTGCTGCTAGAAAGCGTGCTTTACTTATTCACTGCCTGGGAGCAGAGGGACAGCGTATATTTTATACACTACCATTACCTGATGAGGCTTATGAAACTGCACTTGCTGCTATAAAGAACTTTTTTGTGCCAAGAGTAAATGTGGTTGCTGAAAGATATAAATTCTGCCAACGTGGACAACGTAATGGCAAATCCACATAACAATGTGTAGCAGCTTTGAGAGCTGGTTGTTACCTGTAAGTTAAGAAATCTAACAAATAAAATGCTAAGGGACCAAATAGTGGCCAAACTGAAACAGCGGTGGCAGAGGCTAAGTCAGGGAACTGCTGGGAATGTACAGACTGTGAATCCAGCACTGGGGCATAATAATGCACAGTTACAGGCAAAATACAGTGCCATGGAAAGAGATCCATCTAGACTGCAAAACCATGCAGCAAATACAGATAAAAAATACTGCTTACACTGTGGTTTAACACAACACACTGCAAATTATGCAACGTTCCCTGCAAGAACTGCACAATGCTGTAAATGTAAAAAAGCAGGACATTTTGCTAAGATCTGCCGTAGTTCTGCTAAACATGTTTGTCATGATACAGGCCTGTAATAGTTAGAAAAACATGCCAAGGTATCATGAAAAACATGTCTTTATCTAAATCACAGACAGGCCTCTCTTCACTAAAGTCTGGAATCAGTCAAGAAGAAAGGGGTCTTAACCCATTATAACCTTTTCCAAGCCCTGCCTGATAAGAGCCATTCCATGGGAAGGGGGGAAAGCCCAAGGAGGGAGAGCTTAACATTCAAAGCAAGGTCCCCTCACAGCTGAAGTGAAGGTGAAACATAACACATCCTAAAATACATTTATCCTCACAGAACCCATAACTGTTATACCAACAGTATAAAAAACTTGTGATGGGTTCAAGGTAATTTCAGATGAGTCCAAACATGACTAGGTTTGGTACTTTGTATATCAATCTTGAATATCTGGGAAGGGACAGATCACACAGTATTGATGTTTAGTATCTATGGAATCCATTAGAGAATTCATAACCAATGAATATCATATCTCTTCTAGGTTCCTATAAGGAGTTGTGATCATTATATTCTTGGTCCAGTTCCTTCTCACAGGAGGTCATAAAAAAATCAGTCTGTGTCCTGCTAGGCCATGCCCCTTTGGATTCCTGAGGGAGGGGGGAGTGTGCAGTTACCCGATGCCCTGAAATCACTGATAAATAGTCAACTTCTGACTAAAGGTCCCCATAGACGCAAAGATCTTTCTCTGCCGAACAACCAATCTTAGCAAAGTCCGACCAATCTTTCAAATTATTGTGTGGTTAGTGGGATTCAAACGATTGTACATCTTATGATTTTTCGACATCGGTCTGAAAATTGATTGGCCAGGTTAGAAAATCTTCATTGGTCCCCATGCAATCTACCTATGTTTGCAGTGCCAGGCAGACAGTGACCCTTCAGTTTTGCTGGCAATATCACCTGAAATGGTCTTTTTAGTTGATGGACACATCTGCCATTTAAACGATCGTTTTGAGACAATCGTGGTCTCACGATAACCATTGGATCTTTTAAAAATCTTTATGTCTGGATTTACTTTGGAGGTCCGATTGCGATTGTAAGCTATTCCATTTGTCTCCCCTTGCCTCCAGGACCAGGAATTCTATATCTTGAAGCTAAGTATAGGTTTTCCATGTTTTCCATTTTATTTTATAAACTATTTGTATTATTGAATGCAGTGTCGGAATGGGATGCCAGGGGCCCACCAGAAAACCTTAGACCAGAGGCCCACCAGAAAACCTTAGACCAGGAGCCCACCAGAAAACCTTAGACCAGAGGCCCACCAGAAAACCTTAGACCAGGGGCCCAACTTTCCAAACTATTATTCCTTCTCTCCTCACTTAACCTCTTTATTCTCCTATTCTTTTAGAGCTACTTACTATACTCTATTCTTCCATACTCAAATTGCTAAATTGTTAGAAGTAAGAGGGCCCACTGACACCTGGGCCCACTGGGAGTTTTTCTGATATCACTGTGGGCCACCGATTGAATGTATGTCTCGTTTTGTTACATCGTTTTGATAATTGCACTGTTTTGCCTATTATAATATTAAATATATATAACTTTATAAGCTCTAAACTAACCTAACCTGAAAGAATGTAACTGTGAGCCTTAACCCTCTGCATGCTGAATGGAAACACTAGTTTGTCTGTATGCTAGTTAACCATTTGAGTGCTAGTTTGAAGTGTGTGTTTCAATTACATTAACCCTTTCACTACTAGAATACCTGGTTTCTCTCAACACCAGTGCGAAGTTGAGAGTGGTGGCAGCAATTTGTGTGTGTTTTATGGGTGTTAGTTGGTGTTTGGGGTGCTGTTATGCTAGTTTAACCTGTGTGCAAGGTGGATGACAAACTGAGTTAGTGACCCCTGACAGCCACACCTAAAGTCACGTGCGGCTGGAAGTACCATATCCATGACAATGTTCATGAAGTCACTGCTCCAAATGTTACGGTATTAAGTGTGGATAAAGCTGATACATTTATTCCAGACAAGTTTATATGCCTTATCAATCTCAATACTGTTTTGCTGACAAGGGGCTCTCTATTAACCTGATGTTTGATATAAGTTCAGCTGTTTCTATACTACCACAGGATATTTTCTTGAAATACTTTGCAAAAGATCCATTTTTTTGCAACTGCCCTGAGCCTAGTCAGTTACTTAAAGGATCCAATTCCTGTGCTTGGTTGCTTGTCAGTGACTGTACAATTTGAATCAAATATTGCAAAATGTGACTTTTACATTGTAAATAAGGGATATCTTTGCTGCATTAAACCTACAATTAGTTGATGGTCTCATTACTACAGCACCAGTGCCTGCCACACAGCCTGTGTCTAAAATTTCACCACAAAAGAAAACACGTCATTGCGTTGTGCAAAGAACTTTGTACACAAAGTTAAGCTGACACCAGATTTAAAACCAGTACACCAAGAATTGAGGTGATTGTCGTACTCTATAAGGGAGGCTGTCTCACAGGAACTAAAGAAACTGGTAGAGCAAGATGTGATTGAAAAATCAGATTCCTCTGAATGGGTTTCACCAATTGTTGTAACAATGAAGAAAACTGGAGGTATTCGATTGTGTGTTGATCTGCATGAACCTAATAAAGGAGTTGTTATGGATAATCATCCCTTGCCACACATAGTGGAAATATTTTCAGAACTTCAGAGCAAAATTCTTTTCTACCCTGGATATTCAGAGTGCTTATCATCAAGTATGACTGCATGAGGAAAGCAGAGACCTCACTGCATTTATCACCCATGATGGTTTGTTTCGGTTCAAGCGTGTACCTTATGGACTGGCCTCAGCACCAAGTTGTTTTCAAAGACTTGTGTCTTCTATATTTAATGACATACCTGGTGTAAAATGCTGCTTGGATGATAAACTTGTCTATGCTCCAACTATTGATCTACATGACAAATACCTAAAAATGTTCTGAAATGCATTGATTCTGCAGGACTGAAACTGAACCTTTCCAAATGCCACTTCAGACAAACTCAGCTGTCATTTCTGGGTCATATAATTTCACAAGAGGGATTACTGCTTGACCCTAACCATGTCAACACTGTTACACAAGAACCTACTCCATCTGAGTTTCAGACCTTACAAGCTTTCTTAGATCTTACTTCATGGTATTCTAAGTTCATTCCAAACTATGCTTCAGTTGTGGAGCCACTTAGAGAACTACTACGTGGAACTTCAAGTCTGGTTTGATCAGAGGCTGCTCAACATAGCTTTGAAATCGTTAAACAGTTAATTGTGAACAGTCTAGCACTAGCTTTATTTCATCCTGCACTACCCACTATGGTTACTACAGATGCTTCAAACTATGGGATTGGTGCAGTTCTCACACAGATCCATGCTGATCATTCAGAGAAAACTGTTGCATTTGCATCCAGAACACTTACAGAGGTAGAGCATAAGCATTCAACTGTTGAAAAAGAAGCTCTAGAATGTGGGCAACAGAAAAATGGAGAACCTACCTTTGGGGTAGAGAATTTACCTTATGCACGGATCATAGCCCTTTAACTACACGGCTTACAACAGGGGTGTCCAAACTTTTGGCTTCCCTGGGCCACATTGGAAAAAGAAACATTGTCTGGGGCCACACATGAAATACACAAACACTTTTGATTTGTAAAATAAAGAAAATGCACAGAAAAGAACTACAATACTAGTTGGATAACCAGATAGAGCTATTCACTGGAATATGGGACACATGGATATTAAATAAACTTATTATTATTACTGCTAACTGGGCAATGGGCAGAGTCCACCCTTTTGCCTACTCCTATATCCTTTGCAACATGATGTCTCCTTGAGAACCAAACATTTCAAGCTGGGCTGCATTCAAATCCATCCTGGGCTGCATGTGGCCCTCAGGCCACAGGTTGGACACCCCTGGCTTACAACAAAGGGACTAGAAAGAGCTGTAATGCTTACTTATACCTAGATGGTCAGCTAGGCTACTGAATTTCAATTACATAATGCAATACAAACCAGGTGATTGTTTTTCACCTTTACCTTTACCTGCAGCTTCTGATACACTGGATAAGGACATAGATGTTGTAGATATATTATCATCTACAGTTACAGCTGCTGATTTTAAGCAAGCTTGCCTCACATGTCCAACAATTCAAGTAAAACTGTATAGGAGACTTAAAAAGCAAATGGCAAAATACTGAGAAGAAACTCAGTCCTGATCTTCAAACGTACTACAGGATTAGACATGAACTGTCCTTAGTAGATAGCTATGTTGTCCTTGGAGCTCACCGCACATAAGAGTCATCAAGGAATTGTACATACAAAACAAAGACAGAGTTCCTACATAACTACAGAGCAACATGCCATGTAACAACCCAAGCATCTCCAGCTGAATTACTATGTGGAACACAGATGTGTTCTAAGTTATATATTGCAGATATCAAACTTCCACAAAATACTGTTCCTACAAAATCATCTACTGCAGACATTGTCAAACATCAACAAGCCAAATGCAAGGCTTATACTGACAGAAAACGTGGTGCAAGAGAAGTGCACTTTCAGCCTGGATCTTTAGTCAGAATTAAGAAACCAGGAATACTGAAACAAGGACAATCTAAATTTACTACACCACTTAAAGTGAGATGCCAGCAAGGACCATACACATATGAACTATCTGATGGATGCATATGGAATGCAAGTCATCTTGCTCCTGCTAGATATGACTTTGGAGAAGCTCCATTTGATGAATGACATTTTCCTACTCCTGATGGCAACTGCAATAGGCCTGAAGAAAGTGAACCTATAAGGCGTACTGATAGAATCAGAAAATTACCTGCATGGACAAAGGACTATGTGATGTGAAGAATGTATATATTGCTTTAAGATGCATACGGTTTCATTGTTGTTTATTAAATTTGTCCAAATGCTTTCCTATTACAGGAGGAATAAGTTGTGTTTGTAAGAATATCTTCCGTGTTAGCACTCCAGTGCGCCTCCTCCCGGGTCTGACGTCATGACGAAGGCATGTGTGCGGGTCACGACATAGAGCGTCATGAAGCTGGCGTACTTGCGCAGGTGTTCTAATGCCGGAGAATTGTTGCCAAGGCTAAAGGGATTTACATCCATTCCTGTCTATACACTGTGCCTGGTTATTGTGGTTCCTCCTGATAAACCTAGCTACTTAACTTACTTTAGAGATTCCTGTGTATGACCTATTGTTTGTTCCTGACTCTGAACCTTTGCTAACACATACTGACCTGGGCTTGTTTCTTCGTTCCTGCTACCTGCTGCCTGCCCTTGAAATCGGATCCGGTTCGACTGCGCCTCCCTCTCCATTCCCTGGTGCTTCGGTTGGTTTAGCCTCACTGGCTTCTCTCCACTCACGGTTCCCCCTGTACCATTCCAGGGAGGTTCCATGCTGTGTTAGCCGCTTCTGGGTCCTATCTTCTAAAAGATCCATCGCCAGACATCCCGGTAAGCCTGACAGTGTTTATACAAATGGCCTGTAGGTGTCACTGTGCACAAGAGTTATACTGTGCATACACAGTACTTTCTATACAGCTTAAAAGTGTTAGAGTTGAAGTTAATGTTTAAGTGTAATAGCTGCATGAACCTGCTAATAAAGCACTTTTATACTCTACCTCGGCTACCAAAACATAATACTGGATAAATCGATAGGCTGAGCAAAATAAAAAATGTTTCTAATATAGTTAGCCAAAAAATGTAATGTATGGAGTGACTGGATGACTAACAGAACAGAAAACTATTCTCAGAATCAAAAGCAACAGTTATGGCTCATGTGCCCCCCCCACATAATTCACTGATTGGTTACTACCTGGTAACCAATAAGTGGGAACCAAGTGAGCTGCAAAGCATGAAGTAGTGTTTTGGCTATTATGTTAGACATCCAGTCACTCCAGCCTTTATACATTACATTTTTGGCAAACTAACTATATTAGAAACATTTTTTTTATTTTGCACAGCCTATCCATTTGCCCTGTTTTTATTTTTATACTGAACAATTCCTTTAATGTCTTGGAATCGATATTGGTGTCATTCAAGTTGCAAATGAATCCACCACATGTGCTGGCACCTGTCTGATGCAGAGGTTCCAGGTGCAAGCAAGTGTTTATCCACAGGAGGTAGAGGGGATAATAAGGGAAAACTAATAAGCGTGCTACCCACATGCTGAGCCAAATTGGGATGATCTGATCGTTTAGCTCCTGGACCAACATTTGGCTCATACTGCGGGCCTACAGAGACCCATTGGGAGAGAACTCTATCAGCACACTAGTGATGTGTTGGTTGAGAAAAGATCAACCCACCCCAATTGAGAGATACGATTTATGGTGAACTGCTACAGTGGCAGTCTTTACATCTTATCCCTCCCAAGTCTCTCAGCAACTTGTTTCACACTGTCACTGTTACTTGTGTGCTATGTAATGCCTAAACTGTGTTGGGACAGAAGAAGAAGGATTCTTGCTTTCATCAAAGTTTGCCTACAAGACAACTGAGGAGAGAAACTTATCTATAACAACACCCTTATATAAGACAAAAGGCTCTTAAGCTAGCCACAGAAGTGCAGATATATCATTATGTGAACTACCACTAAATATTCAGATCAGAACAGAACAAACCATACAATGTTTTGGCCATTAATTCAAATACAGTACAGCAAAAATACCAAAGTTCTGTGCAACAAATAGTAGTGAATGTCTCAGATAGTCAGATAGGCAATACATGCAGAGATATTATTGTTAACTGACAGAAATCTTCTAACCTGTCCATTTGACTAAACAACTGATCACCATGGTAAGAATAATGACAGGAAGATCTACATACAATATGGAAATTGTATGAAATGAAGATTCATACAACTTTATTTTTGCTTCTATGGCCATCTTAGGGGTCATGGCAAGCCCCCCAAAAATGCCATTCCACCAGAGAGCAAGACCCAAAGGTTATCAGACTATATTCCTTAGTGTAAAAAGACCCACAAGACATCAGTAGAAATCATTTCTTTTTGTGGCTCTGATTAGTTGGCCATGTTGACAGTTATCTCAATCTGATCTGATCCAATAGAATAAAACTCATCATATCTATAGTAATAAGCATGGACGGAAGGTGATTTGTGATTGGGCAGTGGCACCTGTAATGCATTTGTTGCATTTCTTGAACACAGTAGCCCCCTTTTTTGCTTCAGAGAAAACATGCACACTGCAGATAAACAGCAGCAGCAACAGCACAGTTCCTACCTCTACTCCATTACTCCTTTTAGTTGATATTCTGTCTCTCGCTTTTTATTTTGCTTTGCATCATCAGCATACATTCAAGTGTTTCTCCTTTATTTAGTCCAGTCTAGTTTTGTAAACCATCATTTGGTGCTCTTGTTTGTGCTCTTTTGGGGAAAGAGGCAGAGGAAATTAAAAATAAAGAAAAAAATGTACCATGGTGCTAGTCTTGTCCTTCTGCAAATAACTTGGGAACAGTAAAATACTTTGGCTTTTTCCTTTCAAAGTGTAATGTTCCAGCCCAGCCACCAGTGAATTGTCTAGGCTGAAGGATGGTTCGAACTTCTTCTTATAAACCTAGCCAATCCTTTTGTGTTGTGTTGATTGTGTTGATTGTGTTTTGTCTGAGTGCTCTGGTTTCCCCCACAATCCAAAAATGTACAGCTAGGTAGGGCAGCAAGATTAAATAAAATAGGATTAGGATGGTTGGGATAGAGTGTAGGATGGGTTAGCTGGCATACCCGGCCGAATGTGTCTATAAACAGCCAGCTTAGTTGCTGAGGCACTCCCAAGTGTAAAAGCCAGTTTGGCAGTGTTCAGACAGGAGGGTTCCCCATAGGATAGTAGGGCAGGAGAGATTAGTTCCTGGGGAGGGGTTAGCTCCTGGGGAGGGGGTAGGTTTTCCCATTTTCTTTTAACCTACGAGCCACATTCAAATGTAAAATAATCACCTGCATTGAAGCCACTGGGAACCACATAGAACTAAACGTCTTATGTACAAATTAGTTTTTTAGATGCAAATTGCTATGTTATTTTCTATGGATATTAGAAGTCACCTTGGAGTTATGTGACCTGTATAAAAGCCTCATTCTTTGACATTGTGCCTTTATGGTCACGAAACGTCTTGCGGCTTCTACTGTCCTTATAATATTGTATATTATTCCCTTCATGTTGCAATGTCACATAATCCCTTGTGAACTACATTTCCTGTAAGTGAACTAGGATTTTTGTAGTTTGTTCACCATGGTTACATATTGGTTGCTGTGGAATCTGTGTCTGGAAACAGACAAGTTTTTATCTTACACTATGTTTCACAGCTATTATTAAAAGGCCTTGGTAAAAATAATATCCCAGAGTTGCCATTTACAGTAGTTGTGGGATGGGGAAAGCAAAAGGCTATAATATTGAAGGAGACAAAACCTAAAATGCGAGTAAGAAGTTTGCATTTCTATTTACCCAATTTTTATTTTTACACTGAACTGTTCCTTTAAGAGATCAGGAAAGGATGACTGATACAGAGCTATCAGATACAGTGCTGCCTTCCCCTTATCACCAAATTATTACACCCCACTCATGGGCGGATTTTCACTAATGATAGAGAGTGCTAAGCTTTCCCAAATCTAACTGCCACAAAAAAAAAAAAATAAGAAAAAGCTTTACTGACGGTTAAGTTGTAAGTCCCAGGATTGCCACAAGGGGATTGGCTAGGCTTGGAGGTAAAAAAAACTTCCTTCAGCCTAGCCCCTAGTGGTAGGACCGGGACTTTATACTCTGAAGGGAAAATGCCAAAGTAGTTTACTGTTCCCAAGTTATTTGGGGCAGGACAGGGCCAGCACCAAAGTACTTTTTTTTGAACAGACAGGAGAGAGAAGCACTGAAGGGGCATATTGGTATGGACCTCAGGAGACAGATGTTTAAATCTGGGGGTAGGTGGCCTGCTTATCTTATATTTAATACTGGGTGTGTTTGTATGAGTCTGGGCTCCATGCACACTTGCTATCTGCAATACCATACCTCCTAGGGTTGCCTCCTTTTAGCCCAGTGGAAACCAGACAAGGTACGGGGCCATTATGTGGAGGGGATGTGACATGGAGGGGGCAGACCGTGCCATCGGGGGACGGGTCTCTGAAGCAGCGATTAATGACTGCCTGCCTGGTTTTCCTAATTTGGAAAATTGGCAGTTTTGACCTGGGCAGTCCTCCAAAAAACTGTCTGTATGGGTCAAAACCAGACAGGTGGCAACCCTAATACCTCCCAACTGCCCCGATTTCTACGGGACAGTCCCTATTTGGACAGCTCAGCCTGCAGTCCTGGGCTCCTTACTGAAATGTCCCAACTTTCTCTTGAGCTCCTGCACTCAACAAAAAGATACAAAGTTTATGAAACTTAAAGGACACCTATTGCAAAAAAAAAAGCTACCCCAAACCAAAGGTAAAAGAGCCCGCATTCCGGTTGGGGATAACAGTACTTTAAAAAAAAAAAAAAATGCCCCCCACCAGCGCTAGCAAACTTGCACCGGGAGTGGGGTAACTTTTTTTTGCAATAGGTGCCCTTTAATTAAAATAAGAGGCTTTTTGGAGGGAGCCCAGAACAGTCAGCAGCTGCACTTTGATACTTTTGCAACAATTTCAGATAAGCAAAAAAACTATTCTTGGGAGAACTGAGACTTGAAGCTTAAAGGGCAATTCACTTTCATCAGCCAAACTGTTTTAACACATAAAACATTGCACTAAAACTCCCAGAAATGTGTTCAAACTTTCGTAAACTGGCAAATATTGTAAAATTGACATGGTAATTAGGGGATGTGACCATAAAATGCGTCATGGCCCGAAAGAATTGCCGCATTTTTTGTCGTTTTTTTTCTAATGTTGGGAGGTATGAGCAATACTAGTAAAACAGATGAATCACATGCTTTTTTTTCTTTGAAACATATTTCCTTCTTGTTCATTGTGAAAATAACCCCCTGCCCATCTTGGTTATAATCTTCTACTGCTAGGGGCACCTACAGAAGCAACTGGCATTGCATTCATCTTGCCAATATTCTGGGGGCATTGCACATGAATTTTACATGAATGTTGTACTTTGGTGCTTTCGATATACTGTCCTATGTTCCACCTGCATAATAATAACAATTACAGATGTAACAGTCACAGAATTTATCCTGGCATTTTTTTGGGGGGGGGCATGCTACATGAAATAGGCCATTTATGCTGGATTTGGTTTCAGGTATTTATCCTGCTTTGCAATATTTTTTATGCATGGCATTAAATCTGATTTTCTCATACCTCGTTTTCCTACAGTGAGGCAGTGCTGGTGGTATGTGTGTATAGGGGGTTGTATTACCAGAAGTACTGACAGGAACAGTTGGTGTATGTGTGTGTATTGTAAGTGGCTTTAGGTCTGTATCCATGGAAGTCATGGTAAGAGGCAAGGGGCTAAACCCTGGAATTTTGCATAGTGTATCTCCCAAATGCCCATCTCAGGTGTTCAGCTCACAGCCCTCTGTCTTGGGTTGATGTGTAACTGTTCCCATTTATCTTCTGTTTTTCTCAGCTCCTTGAAGTCTGAAGCTAATGGAGTGACCATTGGCCATTTCAGTAATTAAGCTGGATCATATTGAGTTAATAGATGTTTATTGGACATTTTTCAGTGATCGTACTGGCTTTTCTGGGGTTAATGAAATTCTCATTGGCCATTTCTACAGTGAGTATACTGGCATGTTGATATGCTGGTTTTACATTTTCTATAGTAATTATACTAGCACTTTGGAGGATAGAATGCTGATTATGTAGTATGTAAATATGTAGATATGTAGTAAATATGTAGATGTCTTGGGTTAATATGCTGATTATCCATTTAATGTAGAAATTGTACCGGTGTGTCCTGGGGTTAATATGCTAGTAGTACAAACACTGGCAAATCTAGGGTTAATATGTTGATTGCCCATTTAATGTAGTAATTATACTGGCACATCTGGGGTTAATATGCTGATTATCCATACTCTGTAGTAATTATACTGCAACATCTGGGGTTAATATGCTGATTATCCATGGCACATAGTAAATGGTTGGACTTCCAATGAAATCTGTCTTTACTTTCCAGGAATGATCCACTGATATATGGAAGGAGTCTTCTACTCTAGTTCACCCATGGAAAGAGGTAAAAAGCTCTTTTGGGGATAGGCATTATTGTCAGAGAACGCATAAGGGGAAATTTGTGTCCAAGTTTTATCAACCAGTCGTAGTGTTTGCTGTTGTGCTATATGTAAAGCAAACATCTGATTGGCTAGCTACAGGAAGTTAAGCTGATTTTGGCTTCTGGGCTTTTATATCTTACAAACATACAGTACCAAGGGTTACTATCAATGAACACATCCTTTTTCAATCTTTTCTTGCACTCTCCACACTGCTTTCTGCTTGAATGCATTATGCTGACTGTACATTTTGGTGAAGGAGGGATAATGGTCAGGGGTTCTATTTTTTGGGCCAAGGCCCCTGGTTCCATTAAAAGCCAACTTTAATGCTACAGCATACAATGACATTCTTGGCCATTCCCTGCTTCCTAAATTATCTTGACAGTTTGGGGAAGGTTTTTTTTTACAACAGAACTTGCTGTTTTTTTTTTCTCTTGAAGATGTGTCCTAGTCATCTGACTGGCTTTCTCAGTTCAGAATACTTACTACTATAGATATACCATGACCTGGATGAATGAGAGGCTTCGCATACATATAGCTCTATTATGTAAATCAAGCATATCTGCTCGTGTTCAAATAATTTTTATGTTTGCCACTGTTCTCTCTTGCTAAAGAGTGGAAGGCCATTTTAGTTTTTTCTATAAACACGTTCCATTGCACTTTTATTAATGCAGAATCAGCAAATCACTTCTTTACAAAGCCTTAAGCACCAGTTCCTTGGCCACTAAGGAATGCCCTCTGTGACTTTTGACAAAGCTAATGTCATGCTAGGTTTTTCTTTCTGCCAGTGGAAAAACACAAGCAGAGAAAGGACCCATACTGTACTTATGTCCTATGTCCATAATAAGTCACCTCTATGGCAAATACCTTTAACTGTGCATGGAGTAGAGTTCAGGCCAAAAACTACTACAGTTATGTGATCTGTTATCTGGAAACCTGTTATCCAGAAAGCTCTGAATTACAGAAATGCAATCTCCCATAGATTCCATTTTATCTAAATAATCCAGGGTTTTAAAAATGATTTCCTTTTTATCTGCAATAATAAAACAGTAGCTTGCACTTGATCTAAACTAAGATATAACTAATCCTATTGGGTTTATTTAATGTTTACATGATTTTTTTAGTAGACTTAAGGCAGGGGTCCCTAACCTTTTTTATCTGTGAGCCATATTCAAATGTAAAAAAGAGTTGGGGAGCAACACAAGCATGAAAATGTCCATTGGGGTGCAAAATAAGGGCTGTGATTGGCTATTTGGTAGCCCCTATGTGGACTGGCAGCCTACAAGAGGCTCTACTTGGCAGTATACTTAGTTTTTATTAAATTAAAACTTGCTTTCAAGCTTGGAATTAAAAAATAAGCACCTGATTTGAGGACCCTGAGAGCAACATCCAAAGGGGTTGGAGAGCAACATGTTGCTCACGAGCTACTGGTTGGGGATTACTGACTTAAGGTATAAATATTTTTTTAAAAAAAACAGATCCTGAGCATTTTGGATAACGGGTCCCGTACCTGTACAATACAAGTGTGCATTTTCAAGCACAAGTCTGTCCCCTGTGACAGGTGTAGGCTATAGATGTCACTTACTACGAACAATGGGCATATTTGAGCAGCAGTGGTGATTTCTCCACTGGCCTAGCAGTTCAGCGGAGTTATAGCACGTGATAAATTCCAAACTTCAAATACACAAAAATAAAGGGAAATGAGGACATACTGGACCTTTAATCACACAAATAAAATCACACATTTTAGCCTTAAATGCATATTTAAGTACAGCTTTTCCCTGTATCTCTGACGTTTCCTTTAGCTATGTCCTTCACTCCCACTACTCACTGCTTCATACATTTGCCTTTCTTTCCCTATAATAATCTCCCACTCTCGCCTTCTGCCCAGTGAATTTCTTTCCAGCCTCTTTCATTCCCCTCAGTTCTGAAAATGCTCTCTCTGCACCAATGTTATGCTTCTACACTAGACACAATGCTCTCAATTCAGAATCTGTAAATGTTGTGTGTGTGTAATAAATTAATCTTTTAACCTTAAAATTCTTGTTAGCAGTGTGCTTCTTAACTTCTGTTCCATTCTACCATCCTTAAATATGTTTAATGCTTCTCTGCGGCACCACATAACTTGTTGATGCAATGAAAATAATAATAAACAGAATAACAAATTACTATCTTCACAAACCCTAACACATTCCCCACTGTTAATATTAAACATATATGAGACTTTGGTTTGTAGTCTTTGGTGATCTGCCAAGGAGGAAGAGGTTAATTCACCATCAGCATTCAGGTGGAGAGGAGAAACATAACCACTTGTTTCACTGACCTTAAATTAATTCAGCATAAATATTATATGTGTTTGACTTGTTTACACTAAGAGCCCTAAGAGGTATTCATGATATAACACATATTGAACATGCAGACATTTACTTGTTCTTTCTTTAATCTGAGATATAAGATATCATTTTCTGTAATTTGGATCTCCATACTTTATGTCTACTAAAAATCATTTAAACATTAAATAAACCCAATAGGATTGTTTTGCCTCCAATATGGATTAAAGGGGAATTATCGAGAAAATTTTAATTTTATATAAGCTTCAACATACTGAAAGAAGAAACTTTGTAAATACAATCAATTAAATATTCTGCATAGTTTCTGAAATGATCAAATTTATGTTCACTCCCTCTCTCAGCATCTGTTTCTCTTCATTCTGTCTTCATGCAGGAGTTGTGTCATTGACAGCTAGATCCAATATATCCTATAGGGGGACTCCTAGCAGATGTATTAGAGCTCGTTCAAATAACGGATTCCAGTACAAACAAAATACCCACCTTTTGCATAAATTCTGCATGTAGAGAGGCAGAATTTCTGGTGAGCTCTAAGGGCTGAACTACACGTACGATTTTGACGCGATTCTGCCCGATCCGCGCTGGGAGACAAAACTCCCATGTCAAGTGAGATGCGACAGGAAAAAAGGTACGTAATACAAAAGTTGGATTCCAAACATTCGATTGGATTACTATGCAGCCAAGGGGCTCCGACAGGTCGGTCAGAAGAAAATCAAACCCTACCGATCGATCAGGAAGTCCCCATACACAGGAAGATATGCTGTAAAATTGGTCTAAACGACCAATATCGGCAGCTCTATCTGCCCGTGTATGGCCACCATAACTGTCAATCTGACAACCAACTCCTGCATGAAGAGGGAATGAAGAGAAACAGATGCTGAGTGAGGAATAGTGAAGATAAACTTAATTATTTCAAAAACAGTACAGAATGTTTAACTGATAGTATTTAGTTTATTATTTCAGTATGCTGAAGCTTATATTAAATTTTCATTTTCACGATAGTTCCCCTATTCCTCCTAATTATAGGGGTCATATACAGGGAGCTAAGTGCAATTTCAAGTATAGTCGACATAGTTGGGATCAAGTACAAGTAACCATTTCAATAATACAATGGGAAATGGCTTTCTGGATAATGGGTTTCCAGATAAGGGATTCCACACCTGTACTCATGGTAATTTGCATGCTCTTTTAAGATAAGAATGTCTAAAACAAAGAATCTATTATCCTCATCCAAAAAACATGATCTCATTAAGTTTTAAGCAGGATATAGGCTAAGTTTGTTGGGAATAATTTTTATATTTTAGTAAACTGTTAATAAGACAATTTTTTTACTCAAATGTGCTAAATAACAATAACGTGCCAGCAAATTTACCTCAATAATTTGGTGACATTAATTCATAGTTACTAATGAAAGATGGCAATGAAAAAAAGCACTGAGTTTCCAGTCTCTAATATTCGTTCGATTTTTAGATATTACATTTTTTTTATTAAATAACCCCCCATTTGAATGTTGAGTATATTCAAATTTATTACAGTTAAAAAAAATTCACATGAATTCGAAATTTGATCTTTGAGAATTCAGCCTCTAAGAGTAACTATTAAAAATGCTCGCAGAGAATAATTTTTTATTTTTGACCGTTTTTTCCAAAATTGAAGTTCAATGTTCTTCTGTAAACTCAGTAATCCAGGTGCACATTTTGCTACATAAATTGACACATTTCTCTGCAGCATCTTTGGAATATTAGCAACTATTGAATCAATTCTAACAGCTGCCTCTAATGGGATTCTGCTCTGCAAGGCATAAGATAAGAAATGTATAATCTATTGCATCAACCACAAGAGATGTGCGGGTCGGGATTTTCCCAGCCCGCAATTGCCCTCCCAACACCTGCGGCCGCCCGAACCAACTTCTGATTCCTTTTATAGAGCTGCGCCGCCCCTGCAGATGATGTCACAGAAGTGGTGGGGCAAGCAGGTGCGCATCTATAAAAAGTGAACCCGGAAGTCTGAAGCTGCAAGGTCACGGGTCAGGGGGGTTCAGGTCGACCTCGCACCCCATCTTCTGGGTTGCGGGAGCGTGTGGGTTGACTGCTCTCCCCGCCAGCAACCCGGAAGATGGGGTGCGAGGTCGACCTGAACCCGCCGAACCCACAGGTAAACCGCACATCACAATCAGCGACTCCCTCCCATTGCTGCTTCAGAAAGACAAAAGAAAGGGAAATATGAGAGTTTAAATGTCAATATTAGAAACATTATCTGAAAACAACTAAACTGAAAAGTGTGTTGGAAGGTGAACAACCCTTATTTCTCCTCTTTACTATCATTCAAACCTCTTGCTGGCACTACAGTTAGTGGCTGCAGCAACCAGTAAACATAGAGTTAAACCAAAGAACAATTGTTTTATGATTGGTAATTTAAAGGAAAATTTGTTCCAATGATAAAGCTATAATCATGGTTATTTAAACCATTAAAAATAAAGTTACTAGATCATGTGAAAAATCAGTGATACTGCTAATACATGCTTGCCTATACTGATTGCAATGAAATTAAATGCAATAAACTCAGCCCTTTTTTCTATGGTATCTCTTTTTTAAAATGATTTATAACGCAAAATATTCTTATGTTAATATGAACTCCTTGCACTTATAGGGGTATATTTATCAAAGAGTGAAGTTAAGAGTGAAGTTCCGCCACTAGGGTGAACTTTCACTTCACCCATTGATAAATAGGCCTTTCAAAATCCCATAGGAATGAATGGAGAGCGGCGGAATTTCCCTCTAGTGGCGGAACTTCACTTTTTGATAAATTTACCCCATACAGTTAAGCTTGACCTATTAGCAAAGAGGAAACATGGAACTACCACCAGCTCCAAACTAGACAGATTCACCAAAGAATTGGGTGCACACAAGTCTAATGCCAGAAATAATGCCAAGAAAACTTTCAGTGTAATTGCGTCAAATTTTTTGTTGAAGTGAGGGTGCAATAGTGTTAATTTTGCTGAATCAGCCACAATTGTGTAATGAGGAACGCCCAACGTTGCAAATCGGTTGCCCATTTTTACTGAGAAAAAAGTAAGCTGAAATCCTCCCATCCAGGGCCAAGCAATGACAAAAATGAACCAGTCTCACTTAGGTTTCAACGCATGCCTCACTGTACTGTGCTAGTGTCCAACAGACCTATGTCAGCCCCATTTATATTATTTCTTCAAATCTTATGCTGGTTTATCATATTTAGCACTGCTCTCCTTTCTAAGAAATTCCTCTTTTCAGTAAATTACTCTTCTAGAGAAACCCTCTCTTCATCCTTCAATTTGATATCTATTAACCACCTTCTTGGATGACTGTCCTGACCAAAAAACCTCTCAAAGCATACTCATACCATGCTGAATTTCTCCTCAAGCAATCTGCTTCAACTCCGATTATCTTTATTTGTCGCTTAGCTGAAGATAGCAGAAAATCCTCATTCTTCTTATTCAAGTTATACTCATTCAATCTTTGTATCTAACAAGGTCAGTCTCTCCTTCTATTCCCCTCTGCCTTTCAAACTGAACACATCTTATCTTTTTTTAGAGAAAGAGTCAATCAGAGATTGGTAGCCATAGGGCTAAATCATTTGTCATATCATATATAAATATATACATTTATCCTGATATGACCCACAAAACAAATACCAGTTAATTCACAAGATGCTCTTCTCTATTATTCACATATCAGAAATGCTTTTCGTGTATATATTAACTGTTGTGTAATAAATGATATAGACTTTTTAAACCCATCGTTTAAAAACCAAATCAACATTTTAAAATCAAATACTCTTTGTGTGTGCCTTCTCACCCTCATTCATTGTAATGTCATTTCTGTTTAAACATATTAAAACATATTAACATTTCAGTCAACATTTGTGTTCAATGTGAACTCCCTAGCCTCTTATTTCATTCAGTCAAAAATTGTTTTTTTCCACCATTTTTGGGCTGTAGGCTGGAAATCATTTATTGGACTACTTTTTTCTCTTAATGTAGGACCTCAGCCTTCTTGCATTTCCATGGGTACCAAGTATCTCAAAATATGTTGATGAATGCTGCTGCAGCTAAGAGAAACATGCTGATGACCCCTGTGCTGGAGTGTGTGCACCAGGAAACATGAGCTGATAGTGTCCTGCAGGGGTCCAGTGTAGCAGACCCAACCAGGAACCGCTGACCTACAACCTGACCCACACCTTTCAATCCAGCTATTTCCCCTATCAAAATCCGCTATTTGACTAACACTCGTAAGGGTTAACTCATCCCAACCCAGGGTCCTGCAAGACATGCGGAACATAACTCTGGAGGAGAATCAACCAGGTACAGGAAAATAAAACTGCGAGGGTGGGAGGGCTAGACCTGAATGAAACAAGATAACTGCTCAGGGTACTCGTGGACAACCCACCTGGTTGGTGAATTGCTAATTTTCTATCTGTAACCTTATCTGCGGGTACCTGATCATTTGTAGGTCCATCAAATTCATTGGGTTTTTGCTAGGGTTGCCATCTTATTGTCATAATAAAACCGGTCTTCGGGTTGGATAGTGGGTGGTGATGTCACACAGAGGTGGGGTGATGACATAACTGGACAGTCAACTGGGTGAGAAAATGGGCAGAGGAGTGGCCAGGGAATAGGCAGGCCTAACCAGGCCCGAACTGGCAATCTGTGGGTTCTGGAAAATGCCAGAAGGGCTGCTGTAATTATCCATAGACAGTCACTATTTCTAGGGCTGGTAGGGGGGATGTTTGAGCTGCTGTGTGGCCTGTTTGGGCCTCTGTGTAACTGAAATGCGAGGGCCTATTTTGAATCTCAGTCCAAACCTAGGCCTAATCAAATAATTTATTTGCAGCATAGAGGGTCAGGGAAGGAAGGTATTTTGCAGGTGTTAGGAATATATTGGCTATTACATTTCCGGTGAGTCTTTAATTCTGGCCCCAGCTGGTGATTTACTGGCTAGGCTGGTCAAATGCCAGCCAGTTGGCAACCATAGTTTCTGTCCTTGACCCCCTTCTCTGCCATCTTGGACTTGACAATCTTCTTGCAAGCCTAGAAATAGGTTTTGTGGAGACATAAGCTGAATACCCCGTGACTCCAATAGCACAGGTTGAACAACAACTTTTTGGCTAGATAGCCTTTCAGTGGTTGGTAATGTTGTCTTCTCTACTGACATCCAGGGTAGACAAGTCTTTAGTCATTATTCATTTCTACTCAGCAGTGAATCTTCAACTACTGCTTTCACTTCAAGTTTGCCCTGCTTTGCATTTCCTCCTACAACTGAAAGGAAACCTCACCTCCAAGTGTTTCTACTACAGGATTCCAGTACCTGCTTATTCTACCTCAATGGCACCCTAACTAAGAACCCAAGAAAATAAACTTTAAAAAAAAAAACTGAAAAAGCAGTATTTGATTTGTGTGATAAAGCTGTCACAATGTTTGTGCTGCCAGGAAAAATCAACCCACACATTGTAAAAAAGTTACATACAAGAAGGGTTTTTTACTCAGCTCTAGGGCTCCACCCAATCGCTAACTACTTAAAATGCGAGAAAAAGACTTTCTTTAT
Organism: Xenopus borealis; assembly: GCA_024363595.1. Taxonomy (NCBI): domain Eukaryota; kingdom Metazoa; phylum Chordata; class Amphibia; order Anura; family Pipidae; genus Xenopus; species Xenopus borealis. Next base: position 123,623,802 of record CM044431.1, read on the forward strand.
ATGTAAAACACATGAGAAGTGCCAAAAGCATACTATGCATTTCTTGGAATAATTGAACTGACTTTTAGGATTATACTTAATCTTGCACCATGCCCATGTCTTGTTCTTCTGCTGGCAATAGAGACAGGACTATCTTTTAAGAAAGAAGCAGCAGCCAGCATTGATACAGTACAGCATGTGAGAAGGTGCTCACATGCTACAGCTGTTCATATTTTATCTTTAAAACAGATGTAGATGTTGATCCTCAAGCTAATTATAGTTCAGATATTTGGCACAAATTAATCCACTAGCTACCTTTAGACGTATTAAACAATATGCTATGTAAAATATGTATTGTTTTCTACATTTAATCAATATATATATATATATATATATATATATATTTAAATTGATATTAAGAATATGAACTGTAGTGCTGTTTACTTTGAAAAGGCAAAATTAATTACGAACTTCAGACCTAAAGAGAGTCCTGGATCAGGTAGCCAGAAGTACCAATAGGTTACTCAGAAAATAGTGAGCCTTTTTTGGCTTGAGGACAGCATTTCAACTAATGCCACACAAGGTTGAATCAGCTCCTTCACTTGCATCAGGCCTCTCATGTGTCTGCACCTGGAGCCACAACATCGGCCCATGAAACAGATATTGACACTAAAGCTTGTGAATATGCATTTCAGCACCTTACATTTGCGAGTATGGGTTTGGGTTGGCTGGCTTCAATTTAAAGGGGTGATTCACCTTTAACTTTTAGTATGTTATAGAATGGCCTTGGTCCTCATTATTTATCTTTTAAATCACTTGCCTTTTTCTTCTGGGGGTCACTGACCCCATCTAAAAAACAAAAGCTCTGTAAGTCTACACATTTATTGTTATTGCTACTTTTTGTCGCTCATCTTTCAATTCACATCCTCTCCTATTTCCTGCAGAAATTGCAAATTGGATAGCTGCTGAATAAAAGCTAAATAACTCAAAAACCACAAATATTAAAAAATGTAAACCAATTGCAAATTGTCTCAGAATACCACTTTCTACATCATACTAAGTTAACTTAAAGGTGAACAACCCATTTAAGATCATTTTTCTACCCGTGGATGACATTAATTGCGGTCTACAATGATGTCACTTGCAGTTTTCCTGCTTTATGTTGGTCAGTGACAAGTAGGTTAGGGATAAAGCTGTTGCCAGTCATATCAGGTTGCAGCTCCAGGTATGGGTCTAATTAATTTGACTACTGCAGGTCTCTACCCCATGGCCAACTTACTATGGAAAAATATAGAAGTTGCTTGGCTTTTGAACAAAGCTTTTCGGGTATCATCATCATAATTTATTTATAGAGCACAAGCAAAGTGCCGCACTTCACATTAATTTTTAATGAACAGGGGTCTTACAATAAATTAACCAAAAAGGATTATGGATTAAAAATAACATTCAGAGGGCCCTATTTGCAAAAGCTTACAATCTAAATGCATGGAAGTACCCTTATGTGTTACACAAGAGGAAAAGCTAGAGGATATAGTGATATTTTTAACAATCAGTAAGTTGCTATTATATTGTCATTTTCCTTTTCTAAAGGAATGTTTTCTTCTTCATGGAGAGATGGCACCACATATTATCGGAGCATAATCTTTAAAGGATAAGGATTTAAACCAAAAGTTTTCAATGCTAAAGGATAAAGCAGATCAGAGTAGATTTTGCACCTTCTTCTCACACTGCATTTATTCACATTTCTAATAGCAGAGCAGTGGAATTATTAGCAAGTCTACCTCCAGAGGAACGTGTTATTTAAATAGAAGTGGGGCAGGTAGGACACAATGACCTATATTAAAGGATACCTAAATGACAAAATTCAGGTTACTTTTTTTAATGGGAATTAGACTTTCAAATATCCTATTGTTTCAGCTACAACCTCAACTGCCCCTGAAACAATGATTTGAAAGAAATATTTGATATGCTTTTGTGTCTTATTAACTTTAAGTTATCTTTTAGTATGTGAGAGTATGGCTATTCCTAAGCAACTTTTCAATTGGCCTTCATTTTTTTAGGGATGCACTGAATCCAGAATTCAGTTTGGGATTCTGCCTTTTTCCATTTTTCATTGATGCAGTCCCGCGATCCGACTGCCCAAATGGCCTCCATTGTGATCTAGGGCCCACGAAAAAAAAGAAAAGTACCACCTTGGGTAGGTGTGACACCAATCATACAAAAAAAATGACAGGATAAAAATAACTGAAAGCAAATGAAGACCAACCAGGGATCAAATGTCAGTCTAAAATTGTACTCAGTAACGACAAGGCTAATAATCCCCCCTCGAAAAGAAAGCATATGGAAATGCAACTGCTTTTGTAATACTTGATACATAACCATTTCTCCCACAAAACTTTGAGAAACAGGAAAGGAATATATCAGTGTTTAAATAGGGCAATATATCTGTATATAGTCTGCTGTCAATGTGAGCTGTTGCACTGGCTTTGAACATTTCCAAGAGTCCATCTAGCCAGGCAAAGTGACAGCAGCATTTCACAAGTACCACGCGGGGGTAATCTGACACCAAAAGAATGCAGATACAAATGACGTTAGGTCACACGAGTGCACCTATAAATACTTATCTCTGTAGATGACGTATATCGGAAACAAAATCCTACAGCACCTATTTTAACCATTCAGTTCCGGATCAGGAATGGTCTTCGCATGTCCTCTGTCTTACTGACTTGCTGTATAAAGGTGGCCATACACGGGCCGATAAAAGCTGCCGACAGACCAAGTCGGCAGCTTATTGGCCCGTGTATGGGGCCCTCCGACGGGCTTCACCGATCGATATCTTGCCGAAATGTCGATTAAAATGTCGAACTAAAAATATGTTCATTGATGCGGTCCCGCGATCCGACCGTCCAAATGGCCTCCATTGTGATCCGATCGTTGGGCCCTAGGGCCCACGATCGGATCAGCCCGATATTGCCCACCTCGAGGTTGGCGATGTCAACATGTATGGCCACCTTAAGGGTGTATAAAAGCCGTCAATGGAGATTTGTATTCCCAGGTCTGCGAGGATGTTGATTTAATGTATTTGATTTATGCTAAGATTTTTTGCCAGTAATATCAGGCCTAATCTTCCTGCATCAATCAAAAGTATAGTTATTCAATGACCACCATAGACAAAACACCCCTCCCCCCACACTACCTCTCGTGTACAACTGGCTGGTTTAGTACACTGGGGAATGTAGTTCTCAACAGATGATAGGCATAGATCTGTATTAAAAATCTAATGCAGTATCTCAGGACACTTTGAGTAAAGATGAAGATAGTTGAAAAACCCTACTGCGTAAGTACAACAGATTAAGGGGTCCATTTACTAAAGTGCAGTAAAAATTTGCGCACAAAATA
>CM044431.1:123677400-123706171 GCA_024363595.1 Xenopus borealis
CATGACCTGCTAATAAAGCACTGTTATACGCTCCTCATCCTCGGCTACCAAACACAACAGTAACATGGGTGTGGTTTGAAAACAGGAAGTGGTCAACCCTGACTTCCATTACTGGCCCTCCACTATGTAGGCCAGAAAAATTTTGGCACTCGGTAACACAGAAGTTGGACAGCACTGCTTTAAGTAACTGACCCGTCCTTAGGCAGGTGCAACTACCGGATCTTTTGCAAAGTATTTCAAGAAAATATCTTTTGGTAGTGTAGAAACAGCAGAACCTGTATCAAGCATCAGGTTAATGAAGTTTCCCTTGTCAGCAGAAGCAGTATTGACATTGACAGTGCATATAAACTTGTACTGTACCTTAACATTTGAAGCAGTGACTTCATGAACATCTTTAGCAGAACTATGGCAGATCTTAGCAAAATGCCCTACTTTTTTGCATTTGTGGCACTGTACAGCTTTTGCAGGAAACGTAGCATAATTTGCAGTGTGTTGTGTTGAATCAGCAGTATTTTTTAGTTGTATTTGTTGCACGGTTTTGTAGTGTAGGTGAATCCCTTTCCTAAGCACTGTATTTTGCCTGTGATTGTGCATTATAAGGCCCCCAGTGTTGAAATCACAGTGTGTACATTCCCTGAGTGAGAGTTTTAGCCTATGCCACTGCTGTTTCAATTTGGCTAACAACTGTAATAGCCTTTGCAAGGGTTAAATCCTGCTCTAGGAACAATCTCTCTGTAATGTGAGGTGATTTTGTTTTGTTGGTCTCTTAGCATTTCATCTGTTAGATTCCCAAACTCACAGGTAACAACCAGCTCTCTTAAAGCTGCTACAAATTATTCTGTGGATTTGCCATTGCATTGTCCAGCAACCACATTTCAGCAACCACATTTACTCTTGGCACGAAAAAGTTCTTTATAGTAGTAAGAACAGTTTCATAAGTATCATCAGATAATGGTAATGTATAGAATATATGCTGTTCCCAGGTAGTGAATAAGTAACGCACGCTTTCTAGCAGCAGAAATCTCCCCATGGTAAGTAGTAATAATGTAATTTTCAAACATACGGATCCAAGCAGTAAAAGGTATGGTAGGCTTACCAGGGTTTGGGAGAAAAGCTGCAGGCTGCTGCAGAGTTAGAAGAGACATCTCGTCACCAATTTGTTTTGTTTTGGTAGCCGAGGATGAGCAGAGTATAACAGTGCTTTATTAGCAGGTTCATGCAGTCATTATATCAGCAGTAACTTGAACTATATTACTTCAAAACAGCATAGAATACTGGTGACAAATACACATAATCACTATCTTTTCATAGACATCTCATAAAAAAAAAATATATATATATATCTGTGTGTGTGATGATTATTACAGGTAAAACCAAAATATATTCAAGATATTACACAGTATGTTACACTATTGTCTTTAGCTCAGTGTGTTATAACTGCTCATATCTGTATTCTAGTTTCATACAGTGAAGAATATATAGTGATAACATTACAAACACAGTTGGATTTGTTGTTCTGTACACTACAGATCTTTAAAATTTTCAACCTAAATATGTATTGACCATCAGTTTGAGATCAATACTAGCCAGGGCACTATCTGCAAGGAATTTGAAGTTCTCGTGGGTTCCTCCCACACTCCAAAACATAAAGGCAGGATAACTGGCTCCTAAAAAGAATTACCATAGTGTGTATAAATGTGATTGGGACATCACAGATTGTAATCTCCACTGGGGCAGGGACTGATGTGAATGATGTATAATCTCTGTAATGCACTGCGGAAATGTGTTGTCACTATATAAATATCAGGAAATAAATATAAGTACAACAACACGTTCATGCTATTTAATAGGTCAGATAAATGCACCCACTTCACCTAATAATAATCACCCGGCTTTATTGTAAATATTTATTGTAAACAAAAAAAAAAATCACAATCAGTTTTGGAATTGAAAATCTTTTTCAGTTCAAATTTATTTTACAAAACACTATTGTGTCAGAATTCTTCGTCTTGAAGGAGGGGAATCTACATTTCCATATGTGTGTTGCATAGCTGGTAAAAAGTGGGATGGGTAATATGTAGCTGGAAACATGGCATCTTCTGGAAAACTGTATGCTGCAGTCTACGGAATATAAACAATATTGTTGATCTTAGACAACATGGTTCAGAAACAAAATTAATTTAATCCTAACATTGTGATTAAGATGTCCATCTCTTTCCTAGAAAAACTAGAGATTAATACACTAGTCATTCATACATCCTTTGTAGGTCTAACCAGATCTTAGAGCAGTGGGTCCCAAAACGTGGGACTATTCAATTCAAATTCGATTTGAGTTTGCAGGTTGATCCTATTCACCCAATTTTAAAAAATTAGAATTTGTAAATTGATTTCGACTGATCTTTTTCTAATTTCGAGTTTATGGGATTTTTTAAAAACTCCCATAAACACTAAATTTGACCCTTGATAAATCTGCCCCTTAATGTGAATACTTATTTTGTGTTTTTTGTGATAATGGAACTCTGGCTGAATGTGAAATAAGCTGTGTGTTCATACAGAATATCCTGTAACATTATTGAAATGGCCCTGGTAAAATGTTGGGAAACCACTGGCACAGAGGCTGCAATCCATGTTTAAAACTTTAAGACACATCTTTCTACATATTCACTAACATACATGGGCCGATTAAAGCTGCCAACAGACTAAGTCGGCAGCTTATCGGCCCATGTATGCGTCCCTGCCACGGGTTTTAGCAATCGATGTTGATTGGGCAGATCTCTCAGTGTATGGCCACCTTAATGCAATTATACACAAATGAGCTGTGTTAAAGTGATACTGTCACAAAAATTGTTCAGCTCAATATCAAATCCTTATGCAGAATAGTGACAGATTTGGCACAATAGTGAACTAATACTGAACCCCAGCTTGCCTATGAACTATTATAAACTATTATATTTGAAACATTTCTAAAATCAATATTTTGTGATATTGATTATATAGAATAATATCTTCAAAAATATTCACATTGATTTCAAAGTTTCTTCATTTAATTAAATTACTGTCAAAAACAAATGAAAAAAGTTCAAAATGGATGAAGATTGTGTTTTACGGCAAAATACTTTTAGGGCAAAGGCACACTGGGTATTTTGTTACCCGTGTCAAACTATGCCAAGAGGCAGGTGCCGAAAAAGCCCACGTGCCATTACAGAAGATGCACTTTTATAATTTACAGGTGTTTACCAGAATATGAAACTGCATAATAAAGATTGGTAACATACCAAAGGTGGGTACTTGTAGAACATGGCATTCTTGAGGTCAATAGGCAATGCACTTTGTGTATCAGCATCTCTTGCATTTACAAGGCGCATATACAATTCAGCATATTCCAGCTATTAAAAACAAAATCAATGTAAAGTAAGAAACAATGTAATATCTTTTTACCCTAAATTCAACAATAGTTTATTAGTGAGCACAAGGCATCCTCAGTGCATATTTCTACTAGTGGTCAAAGTGGACTCACTCTTGCTCTGCTGAGGCAGGGCAGTATGGAAAACATGTTCTGCTTAAATGTGGCTGAGATAATTCATCATTGATATTTAAAATGTTTTCATAGGCTCTGTGATCTCATAACACTCCATTTGGTTAAATATGATATTAGGAACTAGACTTTTCTGTAATATTCCAACAACAGTCAGAAAGCAGGCTATACTTTGCATCTTGTACCTACAGCGAAGTAGTTGCATGTCACAATACAGTCACAAGTATAGAGGAGCACGTTACAGTGTAAGTACTTGAATAAATAGATTTTTTATTGGAATACAATTTTGAAATTTGCCCTGCACCCTGCAGTCAGAAATACATTTCTACAATATATACACGTGCCATTATATCTTTCATTAATTCCTCTTGCAGTAAAATACTGTTTACCTTTATTGTAGTGGTAGGAATAATTATGTCCTGGATATTATTTATGGAACACTATCCCCCATAAATTATAAAGGGTACAAATTTTGCCCAGGTAAAGCAACCCATAACAACCAATAAGATGTTTTCTTTAAGACTGGTGACCAGTAAATGCTATCTGCTGATCAGTTGCTATAGGTGATTATACCTGTAGCAAACGAAGCACCTTTTATTACGTAACCCACATTGGTTTTACAAATACTTTACCAGACTTAAAATCTCAAATGTAAAACAGGCACCTGCGGAACAGCATTTAGCGCTCCTGTTGTCAGTGAAGGTTTGACTGGAAGAATGCGAATTGGGACTTTCCACTGACCACTTATCACTCTGTTTTGGTGATCAAATATATCCATTTTAACCCATCCTCGGGGGATTAATTGGCTCACTTCATGGCCATAGGGATCATATCCTCCAGATGCCTGAAGCTCCAGTATTAATGATATATTTGGTGAGGGTCGCACTCTAAAACGAAAAAGACAGAAAAATTTAAATTAGAAAACTAAAATAGCATGGTAACAATACTGTATTTTGTATCATTGGTTGCTATAGCACGTGAGTACTTACCTGGGCACAGCCTGTTTTGTGGCTAAAAGAGCTGTGTTCTGCCTCTTACTGTCATGGTATGTAGACAGAGCTGCTCCACAATAGGCAGGAGGTAGGATTGAAGGACTTCCAATCTCCAGTCCACCACTACTCAGGCTCACCGCTAATCGACATACCCGGTAAGATGGATCAAGCCCAAGGAGAAAGTCATAAAATACAACAAAGCCAGAACTGTAAGGCAAAGATAATTTAGCTCAAGTTAAGTCATAGTACAGAAACACATATCCAAAACAGTCCATACTGTAGCTACAATATCCATAACATTTAACTGCATAATTTAGTAAGATAGAAAGAAGGATAGATGATAGATAGATAGATAGATAGATAGATAGATAGATAGATAGACAGATAGATGTTTCCAGCTGAAAAGTATAACAATTTGTCCACATACAATAACCAGACCACACTGACACAGATAACCCAGAATTCTACACAGAGATCAAAAGGCAGGGTTTTGTGCATACTATAGATCAAATATGTCAGCAATATTAGATAAGGAATAAGCTCTATGGTTATTAAAGGAATTGCTCTGTATAAAAATAAAAATTGGGTAAATGTATAGGCTGTGCAAAATATATAATGTTTTCAATATAGTTAGTTAGGCATAAATGTAATGTATAAAGGCTGGAGTGACTGTATTTACATACAGTATTTGTTTCTTTAATGTCAGATAAGCAGGTGTAGTTGTATATCAGGCATCAGGTGTCCTAGCAAGAATACAAATGGGCCAAGCCATGGCTTGTATTTGCAGCTCTGCTAACTTCAGCTCCAATTGTTTATCCTAATCCTGGTTGCAATTTAATACAAATCAGAATGTAGTTGTACTTGTAGTACTTAAATTACTGTGAAGAGTGCAGAACAATGTTTTGTTCTGGTAGCTAGGTACAAGGACCTCATGCCTCTGCATGTTTAAATACGGGCAAAGGGGCATGGAAAGAAAACAATCCTGTTCTCACTGACATTCTAAATTAGAAAAACTGGAAAGAGATTTAAGAAGGGCACAAACTTTTGACTTTCGATGAGACATCACGCCAAAGATCATCAGAAGAGGGATATGTATAGCATATTCTATGAAATCACTTGTTCTCTTTCTGTTCTAAACTGCCAGTAGCGCCAGCTTGCACATATTTTAAACCAGGGAGTGTCCAACCTTTTGTCGTCCCAGGAAAATTGTCTGGGGCCACACATGTTGGACACCCCTGTTGTAAACAATGCCTAAAAATTGAATTTCAGTACAAGCATTTATTGCTTTGATCTTGATATTGTTATAAGGGCCCAACAGATTTGAGGTTTCAAGCAAAGTACTGTAGGCAAGGGTCAAGTAAGTGGGTTAAAAGACAACGCATTTACAGGGCAAGTCAGCCACAAAATGAAAACCTGCATAATAAGAGAAAACATAATTCTAAGCAACTTTCCAATTGTAAACTTATTAAAAATGTTCAGTGATTTAAAAGTTAAAAACAATTATTATTGAAAGCAGCATTTGCTTAACTCCTGGTTGTTACTTTCTAAACAATTTTGCAAAAGTCTTAGTTCCACAGCAAAGACAAGTCTGTTATTCAGCTGTTTGTCTTACATTAAACAATGTTGCAAAAGTCTTAGTTCCCCAACAAAGACAGGTCTGTTAATCAGCTGTTTGTCTTACATTATATCAACACCACTTTCAATAGCAATACTTATAAAAATAACTTACAAAACCATAGAAAAATTGTAATGAATGTATATTACAACGTTGCTTAGAATTTAATATTTAAAAAAAATGTTTTTTTGGTTGACATTCCCTTTAATTGATCTTTATACTGAGAGATATTTCTTATATAATATAATAATACATTGGATTTACTAATTCTAAAATAATTAGTATTCTAAAATACATTGGATTTACTAATACTAAAAAAAGCCTCAAATTCGACCATCGAATTTTAAGGGAATTAAAATCCTTCAAATTTGAATATCGGATTTTACTGCAAATCGATTGATTGAACGATTGAATAGTAGATATTCGATCGAACGATAAAATCGTTTTTTATTTGATCAAAAATAGTTAAATGCAATTCGGTAGGTTTAATCTGGCGAACTAGGCAGTCGAATAAAAAATAAAAGGGCAAGTAATTTGATTGTCGAAGATTCAAATAGAATTTTATTAGAATTATTCGATTAATTCGATTTGATCGAATTTTCAAAATTCGATGGTCGAAAACTTCAAAAATATTTGAAAATTTGACTGAATTTCGAATCATTCATGTGAATTGGATAAATCGGCCCCATTATATTAGTACTATTTCTTTAAAGGTGTAGTTTGCCTTTTAACAGTCATTATTTTGAAACAGTTTTCATTTTTCATTGTTTGTGGGGGTTTTTTAATTGACTTAGCTTTTTGCTTAGCAACTCTCCAGCATGGAATTTTAGCACCTATCTGACTGCTAGGGTACAATTTGCCATAGCAACCCAGGAAGTGATTTGAACAAGAGCAATTTTTTTTTTTGGGAAAAAAAGAAGAAAGTAAATAATACTAAAACTATAGAAATTAAAACACAAAGACCCACTGAAAAGATGAATGAATCAAACAAACATTCTATAACATTTGAAAATTAGAGAACTAACTAAAAAGAGCATTGATAATTAAACAAATATTCCCTTATTTAAAAATTTTTAGGCACTTACATCGGATCATAGGGAGCAGGCTCAAACCCAATATTATAGTTCAGTAGATTTTTCACATGATTTGCTGTGCCTGACTTTTGTTCTTCCTGTGAAAGTATAAATTGTTTTATATTTTTATTATATTACTATTATTTAATATTATTTTTATTATATACATGATATATTTATATATTCACAGCAATAACCTAGCACTCACAGGACCAGCTTAAAAAATTAAAACACAGGTAAGGGACCTATTATCCAGAAGGCTTTGAATTGTGGAAAGGCTATCTCATATAGACTCAGTTTTTAAAGTGGACCCGTCACCCAGACAAAAAAAAAATCTGTATAATAAAAGTCCTTTTCAAATTAATCATCCATTTTCAAATTTTTATGAAAGCATTCATAGCTGTTTTAAGCTCATTTAAAAATCTCAGCTGTCAATCAAATATATATATATATGATGATATGATACAAGGCTTGCCTTAATAACAGTGTCCACAAAATGGCTCCTGCCTGCTTGCTATAATTATGAATTCCCAGACTGAAGAAAACAAGATTAAAATAATTTATATAGTGTAATTAATGTTCATTTTGTTTGACTAATATAAAAATAATAAGATAAAATAAGATTTTGAATATTTTTTTTGGGTGACGGGTCCACTTTAAAATTTATTTCCTTTTTCTTTGTAACAATAAAACAGTACCTTGTACTTCATCCAGACTAAGATATAATATTTGAAGCAAAACCAGCCTACTGGATTTATTTAATGTTTACATGATATTTTAGTAGATTGAAGGTATGAAGATCCAAATAATGAAAAAAGTAATTACCCGGAAACCCCCAGGTCCCGAGCATTCTGGATAACAGGTCCCATACCTGTATCTATACAGTTAGAAGAACATACACAAATAATTTTCTGTATAACAGACCAATTTTGATATGGCAGTTTTGCTGTATTTCCAAGCAACAGTGAAGTATACAGTGAGTAGTTTACTCCCCTCTACTCATTAACAGGTCATATATATATATATATATATATAAATATACATACACAAAATGTAATGTATATGTATCACTATAGCCCACAGTTACCGTACCATACGGGGGAATGCAGATGTTTGACGATTGGCACGCTGAATTCCAGCTGTTTTTATACGCTTTTTTAGTCTCTGTATTTCCAGTTCTTGTTTTAGGACTTCCAGCTCTGCATTTAGGGTTTTTACATTTTTGTGCGTATACTCTTTCACGAACCATGGGAATTGTAAGCTTTTCTCTGTTTCTAAAACAGTAAGTTGAGAGTCACTTTTTTATAATAACATTACAACTGTCCAGCCAGCTATAGACAAAGATGTTATTATAGTGTTGTAATTCAATAGCACAAAAAAAACTGCAACATTGGTCCACAGAAAAATAGAAGATTAGGATAAACAATAAAACATATGTCAGTTATATATCTTACTTTGATTAGCGCAAGGCAAATAAAAATGTCTTTTCCAGCACAGTCACTTCATGGTGATAATTCAAGAACGTTAGGGGGCTATTAACTAATTTATCTCATCTTTTTATTAAACCAACGTCAACCAAATTCCCATACACAATTTTATCTTATTTACCAATGAAATAACTAAAAAAAGTTGGGTCAAGAAAAGACTTGATAAAATCAACCGATAACATGAATTGTATGCATTTTTTAAATTTGACTCTCTCAATGTTTTCAGGTCATCATCTGAAAACCCAGATTTCTATCCAGATTATTGGACGAAACCCAGCGCAGATCACAATATCTTCAAATTGTAAAAGGGACATCTGCCATTGACTTCTATGTGACCTCAGCAGATTTGCGATGGTGGACTTCCAAATCCTGACTTTTAGGGCTGGGGCAGACAGGGAGATTCGGGGAGATTGTCGCCTGCGATTAATCGCCAGGCGACAGAATCTCCCCGTCTGCCCCAGCCCTTAGCAGTTTGAAAAAAATGTTAGTTTTTTACTTCATCTTCCAATCTTTTGTTCAAACCATTGCCTGGTTTCTAAGGGCTGTTACCATATCAGTTTAAACACTGAAAAGCAGTTGAAAATTGTTTACATCATATGAAAGTTAATTTAATGTAATATGAACTTCCTGTTAAAGATATCCACATGTAAGGTAACAATTTTCCAGAGACATAACTTTCGTTTTGGCAATAGTCAGAGGTAACTAAGTTTCAACTACACCTTTATTTATTTAGGTTAATCTCAGCTAACATTGCCCAATCTATTAGTTAACCATTGTTTATTCTTAGTTACCACGTATAAGGTCACCTTACTGATAGCCAAAGACAAATAAAGGATTACTGCCCCAACAAGATAAATTTTATACATTCTGGCAAGTGAATGAAAGCATATTATTGATTTCTATATTCTTTTATATTTCTTTTTTTATCAGACATATGCAGCACATTTTCACAGTAGACAATAAACATATTGGAGCTGCTCTGCTAACATAGTTGCCAAATTGCAGCAGAGCAGTTGCACATTATAACCAATGGGAACTTTGCTTTTATTCTGTAACTTATAGCACTGAAACTAATTTTGGATTGGTCTCTCTGTACACCTGAAATGGTGCAGAAACCAGAAACAAAACAAAAAAAAGCTTTAAATGAAAGCTGCAAGTTAAAAACATGTTAGATATACTTAATACACTTTTTTTATTCCCAGTTTTCAGTATTGGATTATAAATTGCATATACTACTAGAAAAGTATACTTTTCACGAAAACGCTTTACTCTACAGTAAAATTTCCCATTCTTTTGGATTGTGTTTGCTGTATTAAAGCTAGCCATATATGGGTTCGTTGGTTGGGATGCTACTTTTTACCAATCAAAATCAGATCTGAAGAGTGTAAGGTGTATTCTTCCTTTGTCATCTGATTGCCATCTCCATTAATTGAACAATAATAAACCGCATGCAAGCAATAACGGTCTGGTCATTCAACTCTTCATCCTTCCTCAGCCAATGTGTACGCTACATTAGTTCTCAATCAATAGATGTTTCCATTACTTGTTTTTACTTTTATTCTTATATATTTTTGTTATTCTTTCATTTTTTTTATATAAAAATGCATGGAAGTATAATATTTTGGATGCAGGATTTTCAGCTTTTGTCTTTTCAGAGATTTAGTTGATAGGAAGGAACCAATAATAGATGGAAGTTTTTGCATGTTCAGTTCCTGTGTCTTACCTTGACTTCTAGTGATGATCGCCATTAATTATCCCAAACCAGAGGATCTGGCCTTGAGCATGGATTACTGATAATAGGTATAGGGGATTTTAAAAGTGTTCATCTAGGACTGGCATTATGAGCCACTGTGCTTGATTTTATACTTATACTATAATTCTACGCCTTCATTATTTTACAAATATTACCTCTAACTGATTTGGGAAGACGTATATTCCTTTGCCTTTGAAGTTGTAGTTTGAAAAGTTGATCTTCCAATTGCTGATTTTCCATTTCCAATGTAATTAGCTTATCATTGAAATGCAGGTTTGGATTCCCATAGCCTTCTAAATTAAGAATAAAGTAATGTGAATCTAAAGACACAATAATACCTATACTGGTATAGTGAACTTAGGCTACACTTCATAACCCACCTTGAGTTAAACAACATACAAGTACATTACCACCATTACATTTTACAGAAACTAGACAATTACAACAAAAACAGTACACTGTTTCCCCAAAAATCTTTCATAAAAGAGAAAGCACTGACTCACGCACAGTAGGATCACAAGAGTGGCAATGCCTTTCACCCCCACTAATTAAACTATGACAAATAATTGTACTCCCTGATTCAAAACCTGCCAAATGTGAATCAGAAATGTAACTCCATGCATAATTCATAATCCAGTCTTAGTAAGTAGCAAAGAACACTTAAAAGCAACACTCTGATTAAAGTGACAGTCTAATAAAGTTTAAAAGCAAATTCAAATCAGCAAGCAGCCTACTTTTGTTTTTCTTTCTAACAGTCCGTAGGCGTTTTTCTCTCTGCTCCACTGCTTGTGCTTCAGTTAGAAGGTCTTGCAGGTGAGTCAAAATCAGTTGATCATTTCCCCCACTCTGTAAGTATGTCAGCCGTAAAGCACTGTGTACACACAGAAAAGTAAAAGATGTTTCAGGATTTCTACACAAGCAATACAGGTAAGCTTGCATGCAAAGGGAAGGTTAGTTATCCACTGCCGGCAATAGTAAACAGTATGAATCCACTAGCAATGGTCGCATTGTACTAACCTTCAGCAAGCAATCACAGATTTTCTTATAGTAACTGTTCTGCAGTAGAGTAAACAAAGCTAATTACTGACAGGTTGTTATGGTTTACTGCACTGTGCCAGATATACCCAGTGTTAATATCTGATGCCCAATGAGTATTATTATTAGCATATATTTATATAGGGCCAACATATTTCATAGGTACAATAAAGCAAAATACAATTACCCATTGTGAAAGAACAAAACATTTCAGATGTCACTTTAAGAGGCATTGTATCACTTATCTGATACCCCAGCCCAGTGTTCCTGTTTAGTACCTGACACTTTTCATTGAGCTGCACTTTTCTTCCACCAGGCCAACACATGAATAGAGAAAATTTTCACTCTACTGCACATGTGTACCCGCACAAAGAAACAAATAAGCAGAATTTATTGCTCACTGAAATGTACCCCCGGCTGGTGTAGTTTTCTTCTTACAGGAGAAATCACCATGGGTGTCAGGAAAGTGATTACAATCACTGTGAGGTGCCTCACATAGTTTAGACTTTCCTTCTACTTAAGCTGGCCATAGATGCAAAGATCTGCTCGTTTTGTGACAATGCTAAACGAGCGGATCTTTCCCCGATATGCCACTAACTGGCAGGGCTATATCGGCCCTATGACCAAATGATCGGATTACGAGAAGCGCAATGGATTTCCGACGGGTTGGTCAGAAGAAAATGCGACCTTCCCGATCGATATCGTGTCCAGATATCGGCCGGGAAGACCCGTCAGAAGCCCCCAAACACGGGCAGATAAGCTGTCAAATCGATATTGGCAGCTTTATTTGCCTGTGTATGGCCAGCTTTAGGGTACATAATAACTGACATACAGAAAAACTGTATAGTAGATGAGGACCAATCCAAAAAAGGGCAATTTGTAGGATTTAATGTCTGTAATACATTCCAGAAGCCTACATCTCTGTAGAAAGCCTACATCTCTGTGTTAGCTGAACTACTGTACCACTGAAATGCCGGAAAATATAGTTCTTCTAGAGTCTCAGCAGTGGTCTTTCATTACCTTTGGACAAAGAATGAATACACTGTATATGGAAAGGTACTGATGAAGAGTAAAATATGTAATTAAAAGGGATGTAAAACCTAAAAATAAAATTTTGCCCAATGAAAGAAAATGTAACTTACAATATACATTCCTTGGCTTAAAGTTATTCAACATAATGTTGTTGCCATTGAAAGTAGTATTTGCTTATCCATTCTCCGTTCCTGGCTATGACTTTATAAACAACGGGCCAGATTCAATTCAGTTACAAAAAGGTTTATCACATAAAAACTCATGGACGAGATTCAATTTGAGTTGCAATTCAGTTCAGAAAAACTTATCTCAATGTGTATCATGTTAAAACACTATGGGAGGTCTATGGAAAAAAGCTCCTCGAATTGATAACATTTTCTTATTGAATAATCAGCTGTTTTTCAGCAAAGAGGGGACTGTTATTCAACTGGCTGCTATTACAGAGCCACCAAAGCAGAGAACAGAAAGGGACAGACAGAAACTGCTTTCTATAGCAATTATATTTGCAAATAACTTTCAAACCACAGAACATTTTTATTTAATATGAATTACATTTTCTTTCATTATTCAAACATTTTTTTGGTTTGGCATTATTTTTTTTATTTAAAGGCAAAATAATTTTTTATCATTTGGAGGCTAAAAAAACAATGCAAGCTACACCAAGCAAGCTGAACAATGCTTTACAATAATATGGTAAAAACTAGGTACTAGGGATTAATTAACAAGGATTAGAGAATGAAACAGGAAAAACAGAGGTGACTGTCCAGAAGGCCTTACACAATGTTATCATAGCACAATAATCTTAGATATTCACCTGATTTCTGCGCATAGGCCACCATATCCATAAAAGGGAATATAGGTTGGCTGAAAAGGTGGCTGCACTTTTTCTACTTTTCGAGAGGATGGCGTTTCACTTTGTCTACTCTGATTTCTTCTCTTCCTGCACATGAAAATTCACAAATATAATAAATCGGAAAGTTTTTCACATTGGTTAATATTTAAATTCTCTGGGGCAGTAACACATTAGCAATGGTGACAAATCTCACTTCAACCAATCAGATAATTAGAAGGACAGAAAAGGGACAACAATCACAGAGAAAACACAAAATAATACAAAGACAAAAATGTTTCTGAAAATGATTATATAGTTTGTCTTGGTATGTGCTGTTCCCTGTAGCCTTGGTGTGTTTATCTTCTGACTTTGTCCACTTTTGTCATAAAATTTCCTACACGGTGTAGAGATAATGTATATAATATAGCTGCACTGTACACCAGAAAAATCCGTTTTAGAGGTGCTTAAATCCTGCATTGTATATGGAGAGCAAGACAGTACCCATGGCAGAAGGAGTTTGGATTGGAGGAAGCAATATAAACAATATGAACTTCTGATGATTGGCAACCAAGGCAAGCTTGAAATGTGTCATTTAGTGGTATTAGCCAGTAGTGCAAATGCTTGTTTTTGAACCTGTGCCAACTTTACCTTGCTAATAACAAAAGAAAATGTATCCAGCAGAGGTACAGTGCTTTGAGTTTTTGGCAGTCAAATTTGGCTTGGCTGCCAGACACTAAAGTGTCCCAGAATGATGGCTTCTGCCCGGCCTATCATGGTTTCCCACCACCACTACTGGTCCCCAAAGCACAAGAAATTCAATCAGCAATTGAGTTATCAGTGGCACAGTGCAAATGAAGCAAAGAGCACAATACTTTAGTCTTGATCAGGGATCCCCAACCTTTTGAACCTGTGAGCAACATTCAGAAGTAAAAGGAGTTGGGGAGCAACACAAGGATGAAAAATGGGTGTCAGATAAGTGCTGTGATTGGCCATTTGGTAGCCCCTATGTGGCTTGTCAACCTAAATTAAGGTTCTGTTTGACAGTACAAATCAAAGCACCTGCTTTGAGGCCACTGGGAGCAACATCCAAGGGGTTGGAGAGCAACATGTTGCTCGCGAGATACTGGTTGGGGATCACTGGTCTTGATGGATAGGATGGGGGATTTATGATTTTAGTACCAGCCAAGATAGCATTAATCTGCTATTACTATTCCTTAAAATCTTACATAGACTCCAAATGCAGCATGTCAATCTGTTGTTTCATGGCTGCTAAGAGAAGCTCATTCTTTTGTTCTTGAGCATTTAAATGTTTTAGCATTTTTTCAAGGTAGCTTGTATTCCTGCTTTGAGCTGTTATTTCATTCAGTCTTTGCACAATATCTAAAATAAAAACACAAGTTTAAAACTATCAGAAACAGGTAATAAAGTCAATATCATATACTTTACTTATTAATCTAAAACTGTGAGCATTTTGTTTTGAAAATATTTTAATGAAAAGCCGATAAGTTGTAGCCCTTTCTGTGTTACATGCATGATTTACCAATTGTTATGTGAAACTGTGTACAACAGTTTATAAACATAGATATATTGACAGTGCTTCTGCCATTAGTCAAGGGGAAAATCTTGCATCAGACAGCACTTGAATAAGGCAACTATTATTGCTGAATTTCTGATGTTCTAACCAGAATATCAGCACTTCTACTGCACATAATGAATGGTTTATTATGAGGAGACTTGACATTCGCATTACCATCGCGTTGCTTTTCTAGAATTTTATTTTGAGTCATAATTTCATTTATTTGCTGTCTGTGAGCTTCTGTTAGATAACGCAGTTGTGCTTCATGGTCTTTTGTCCTGCTGGATTCTGCTGTGGGATTTTCAATAACCTGAAAGCACGAGTAAACATGATCAATGAGCTGTACTTGTAGGCAGTTTTTTCAGCTTGGCCTCCAGTATGCACTATTAGCAGCAGAAAAAACACATTCCCTACCAAAGTACTTGCTTCCTACAAATATTCTCAGGGGCCTTAGTTGTACCTCCATGCAGACCAATGACCATAGGATCTGTTATCCAGAAAGCTCCAAATAACATGTAGGTCACCTGCCGTAGACTCCATATAAATCAAAGAATTCCAAATATTAAAACATATTCCCTTTTCTCTCTAATAATAAAACAGACTAAGATATAATTAATCCTTATTGGTGGTAAAACAATCTTATTGGGTTTATATAATGTTAAATAATTTTTAGAAGGTTTATGGTATGGAGATACAAATGAAGCAAATTTTTTGGAAAACACCAAGTCCAGAGCATTCTGGATAACAGGTCATATACCTGTAGTGCAAAACAATTCCAACTGCAGATGCTGTCACTGTAGGGATTGCTTGGGACCTGCATGGCATCTGCCATCTGAAGAAACTAGCACAATGGGAAGGCAAGGATGTGTCTTTTGACCACTGCAATTCTCCACGAGGGCCACAAATATAACCATGTGCATTTAACCTATCGATTAATGGTTAATAAAAGTCCTCATAAACTCATAAGACTTTGCCCAGTTATGTAACATTTTCTATTTGCAGGTAATATTTTTATCAGCATAACGTCAAGTTAGAGGTGGAAGAATATAAGAAGTCAGCATCTTTCAGCTCATCCTCTATTAACAATAAAGGAAAGCAGCTCTAATATCCTCAAGGTGTTATTTCACACAATGGGGTATATTTATCAAAGAGTGAAGTTAAGAGTGAAGTTCCGCCACTAGATTCACTTCATTCATTGATAAATAGGCCTTTCAAAATCCCATAGAAATGAATGTAGAGGAGCGGAATTTCCCTCTAGTGGCAGAACTTCACTGTTTGATAAATTTACCCCAATATCTGCCTCACACACTTCAAACAATCACAACATGCTTAGGTTAGCCTGAGTGAACAATGAATGGGAGTCCATGATTTTAAGGTAAATGAAGTGCAAGCTTGAAATAAAAACAGCTTTGCTAGAATGGCATTTGAGAGTTACATACTTTTGTGTTCTTCTCTTCCAGTTTTTCACTTATTTTATGAGACTTCAGTTGTTCTTCAGGTTTTCTTCTTAAATAGAACCTGTTAACCTAAACAAATAAAGCCCATATTATGAAGCATTTTGATCCTAAATAAGCATTAATAAAATGAACACCCAACAGCTAATCTCACAATGAAAGGTACTTTAAGAGTTCTTAAAGAACAAGTAAACCTTTTTTTTTCTATCTGTAAATTTGCTCTAAACAGCCCCCCAGATTAATGTACCTAAGTCCCTGCTGCAAGTCTGCTCTGGTTTCTGTGTTATCAGCAGCTTGTTTCCTCTTCTTCCTGGTGCAGAGTGAAGCCCCGCCCCATAGCTTACTGAGCTGACCTTATCTCTGTGACTAGTCCTGGAGATCATTTGCATACTATGACATAGCAGAGACCAGTGTGTGCAGCACCTTTTGCTTGGGGAAACTAGCTTACTAATGCACACACTGGCTCCCTCTTCCTCTCTATTGTGTAACAGCAGCAAATGGACTGCTCAGTAAACTAAGGGGCTGGGCTTCACTCTGCACCAGGAAGAAGGGGAAACAAGCTGCTGATAACACAGAAACCAGAGCAGACTTGCAGCAGGGACTAAGGTACATTAATCTGGGGGGCTGTTTAGAGCAAATTTACAGAAAGAAAAACATTAACTTTTCCTTTAACTACAAAACCTAAGGGGACTGAGCTCCACCTATGGCCTCTGACAAGAAGGTGGTGAAGGGTTATAGGTCTGGGGAAAGAATGATTTATTTATTTTAGAATACCCATGCAACAAAAATGTTAAATGGTGGGTACATTAGGAAAGAACCAAACCATTTGCAGGGTTTGAGGAAGAAATGTGAATGCATGACTCGATTCTCTGCAACTGACCACTGTTCCTCTGTTTTTGTCTCATTATAAGACCACTCCCCTTCTCAGAGCACATTTTTTTCTGCTTTGGGGCTACCAAAGAAACATTTTTTGTTTTCAAACCTTTTTGACTTTTATTATGAGAGAATCTGCAGAAATTAGCTTAGTGTAAGAATTTGCATACTGGCATCAACATTTGTCAAACTGTAGTAAAACTGAAAGGTGAAATGATATGTGTTTTTTTTTGCTCTGTTTACCACAACATACATGACCTACATTGTTGAGGACTTTCTCCTCTTTTTTTTTTTTTTTTTAACATCCAAATTGTCCACGTGATTAATTTTTGGCATGGTTAAATCTGCTTAGAGTCAAGTACATCTACATGTGCAGATGTAATTAGTATACAAATGAAAACCAATTCATTTTCTAATGGCAAGTCATTTTTCTCTCAAATTGTGACACCTGGGCAGTATACCATTCTGAATTTGTACCCGCTGAGTCTGATCTCAAGGAAGTCTGTACTGTATTGTCAGTCAAGTACAGGACACAAGAATTGCTGGCAGGAAATAAAAGAACACAGATGCTTTTATTTAAAGGTCTATATTTATTTATGGATGCAGCAAAAGCTGTGCTATTCTCTGAAGACTAGTCATTAAGTGCAGAAATTCTCGACACTTTAATAACAGTCGTGACGAGCAGCAAAAAAAAAATTGCTGGGCACCTAGGCCTGTTTTTATTTACTGATTGATAAGCCTTTACAAAAATAGTTTTTTCAAGCTGAAATGACATTTTGAAAAAAATGGCACTTTAGAAATCTGAAATAAAATTTCTCATTCACAAAATTCAGACTCAGTACACCATTTCATCCCAAATGCCATTTAGTGTTAAAACGGCATAAAACAAGCTCACGCATCAAAACACAAATGGACAAATATTTTAGGATGATAGAAAACGGTGTCTTTCATCTGTAATATAATAAATCAACATGGCTGGACAGTGATCCTCCATGTTGGCAGATGTGATCAAGATAGGGTATTTTTAAAAAGGGAAGCCTAAATATGTGACCCTTTTAAAGTGATACTGACACTAAAAAACTACTTTTTAAAAATATTAATGTACATTAAGGGGGACATTTACTAAGGGTCGACGTGAATATTCGAATAAAATTTGAATTAAAAAAAATTGAATTTCGAAGTAATTTTGGGCTACTTTGACCAAAATTAGATTCGAATAGAAAAAATTTGAAAATTCGACAAGTTGAATTTTCGAAAGTACTGGCCCTTTAAAATCCTTAAAATTTGACATTTCGCCACCTTAAAGCTGCCGAATTGCCATTGTAGCCTATGGGGGACCTCCTAGAACCTATCCTAGGAATTCAAAGGATTTTGAAGGAATTGTTTGATTTGAACGATGCGATCGAACGATTGGAGATCGAAAATGGACCTATTCAATCGAAATAGGTCCATTTCCGATAGAAAAAACCCTTTAAAAAAATTTGATAGTCGAATTTCAACGTTTTTTCACTTCGAAATTCCGAAAATCTGCCCCTTAACGTTACCTTTAGGTCACTTGATCTTTTTTGTCGAGAGGTTTGTTTTTGCATATAATTGTTAGTTATAGTTAAACCTGACTGTTTTGCCAACCTGTCCCATCTCAGCCTGTCAGGTAGAGTCTCTAATGCTAACGGACTCCTGCTGCACAAATATGGCAGCCCCCTCATACAGGAACATGGGGCAACAGACAGGTAATGTAAAAGCATCATGCAAATACTTTATGGCAAAGTTAGAAGTAGCTTTCAAAGACAGTATTATAATAGATGTAAAAAAAAGAGTTTAATTTTAGGTGTCAGTATCGCATTAAAATCTATGTAACTCTACTTTAGTGGATACTTCAAATATCTCCCTTATTATTACTAGAAGACCTATCATAAGTTATTGTTATGTCACCTTTAGGCAACACACCCCCAAGGGACAAATTTGCCACCTGATGATGATGGTGATGTTACATTTTTCACACAATACATTTCACCCAAAATGTTAGCTATATTATATCCAAAGCAAACACATCAAAACTTTGTATGCCACTAGTTTTAAGCTACACAGTGATACACTGATCATTATTTTTAGTATATTGCAACAGCATATGGTGTACCATGATGGAATGCTAAACTAGATAAATGGACTCCTCTCTAAAAATATATAGTTTTAAAATATAGTTATCACTCAAGAGCAGGGGTAGGCAACCTGCGGCTCCGGAGCCTCATGCAGCTCCTGCTTGCTGCGGCTCGGGCACATTGTCTATACAGCTCTCGTATGCGACGGTTAGCTTACCGCGGTCACACAGTCAGGAAGCCACCAGCAGGTGCAATGGCTGTATAGATGTCTCAGGAGTGACAGGCAAGACCGAGCCGGAGCAAGACTCAAGACAAGAGAGATGCCTCCAGAGTCCAGCTGCAGCAGGTGTGAAGTCTATAGACGTGGATATGACGCATATTTTAATGATGTCTATAGTCCTTGCATTAAAAGGGGAATTCAACCTCCTTAGGCGCTAATCCCTCCCCCCCACCTTACCTCTCCCCCCAGGCTATAGCCCCTAAGTCGCTACTTACCCCTCTGTGTAGTTCCCCTCCAGCGAAGTTCACAGGGGCCATCTTCTCTTCCAACCGCTTCATCCTGGATCCGTCAGTGCTTTGCGGCGCATGCGCAGGACGCCAATTGAACTTCGTGAACTTTGTGCGCATGCGCAGTAGTACCAGCGTCCTACTGCGTATGCGCCGCCGACGGAGCCGGATCCAGGAAGAAGCCATTGGAAGAGCAGAGGGCCCAGGAAGAAGCGGTTGGAAGAGGAGATGGTATAGGGCTATTCAGTGTTTAATTTATTTCAATTTCACATGCACACTGCACTTTTGTTTGTTGTATTCTGTTGCTGTAACAGTTAAAATTAAGGTTAAAACTTTTAAATGTTTATAAGCTGTGTTATGTTTTGCGGCTCCATTTTTCATTAGTGGAAGATGGGGCAAAATGGCTCTTTTGATAGTAAAGGTTGCTGATCCCTGCTTCAGAGGATGCTGTTGCACTACTCCAGAACGAGTGACAGGTGGCCGACTCCCTTCTACGTGGTCATGTTTGGCAGCCTCTGATAACTGATAAAACCCTGAAGCTTCTTATGAATATTGATTATTTAATTTTTTTGCCAGACATGGATATGCACCAAAATTCTGAATTTGGGAAAAGGCGAGTTTTTTCATGTGCCACATTGCACTCCAATGCAGTTGTAGTGAAAAGAACACCGTTGACTTTAATGCATTTGGAGTGAGAAAAAAAACTTCTGAAAAAAAAAAAACGGCCACTGATTTCAATGCATATTGCTTTCAATGCAAAAATGCCCATTGTCTTCAACAGTTCTTGTGTTATAATGGCTTTTGGAGACAATTTGAAATGCAGCAGTGTGTTCCAATATAGGCTGCCATTTTAAATACAGTGTCTGGATACTTTTGGATGATAATTTAAATATAAAATAATTCAAATGAGTGAAAGAGAGGGCAGAACCCCTAGGCACTGTGCCTTCATGGCTGAGAAAATGAA
Organism: Xenopus borealis; assembly: GCA_024363595.1. NCBI lineage: Eukaryota > Metazoa > Chordata > Amphibia > Anura > Pipidae > Xenopus > Xenopus borealis. Next base: position 123,698,228 of record CM044431.1, read on the forward strand.
CCACTTACTACTACTCATTTACCCAGAACCAGTCTGGTTCTTGCTGCACCCTGCACCTTACACCATAGGGTAGAAATTAAGGACAGGGATTATTTGCATCAGGTTCTCCCTAACTTGTGTGTCTGAATGATACACATATTAGGGAGGAGTTGGACCAGACAGATTCACTCATGTACCCAGCACTGACTGAGACATCCACGGATTCAAGCACACATTCAAACAGGCAATGGGAGTACAGAATTAGCTTACGTGTTTTGTGCCCCAATAAACTGGCACTTCCACAGAGTACCTTGGTCCATCTGCCAACCCTTCATGAAAACATAGCTGCTGAATGCAGGCAGTATTGTATCCATTGTAAAAGCACAGCTTTATAACTATGACCCATAGTTGTATTTTTATACTTTTGTCTATTTTGAATTTTAAACAGGAAGCAAACAGTAAATAACAAGTTGTTAACAGTGGAATGAAATTGCACAAAATAAATGAGAAATGCCAATAGTTACCAATTCTTCAGGTGTCTGTGTTCGCCTTGCCCGTCCAATGTCTCCACCAATACAAAACTTTTCTCTATGTTTTTCCAGTAACAAAGAAGACTTAAAAGTCATGTTGCAACTTGGACATCTTAAATAGTCATTCATTGTGATCAGAAATCCCAGGACCGATAATGAACAATAAATGTCAGCAAAGCTCTATACATGGACTTACAGTCACCAGCAGCTTGGAAATCATACTCAGTACCTCTCCATAGATCCATTTGGTAAGTCCATGCTTCCAGTAAAAACAAATAAAAGTTTTAAACACTGTTGTTTAAACCATTGGTTTTTAAAAAAGGTACAAATAAGATCTCTAAGGCTGCAGCAAGTGACAAAGCTTGTGGGAGTTTATCTCTGTTTCTGTATGCTAACAATGATTGTTGGATAGCAACCGGTGCTTGTGGGTAAATAGCTTTTCAATCATGGCAATGTACTCATGCATGCAGCTTTAGCAGACCCTTGAGCACCACCTGCTGGTAGACAGACATATACATGCTCATATATCCACATATATCCACATTTTATATAGTACCAGTACAGGATGGGATAAGACAGGCATGAGCACTTAATAGACACAACCGAAAGCTTACTTTGGGGCAGATTTACTATTGGTCGAATTTCGAATTAAAAAAAATTCGAAATTCGACCATGTGAAGTAAATTTGATCGCTCGAATAGAATAAATTTGATCGATCAATTAAATCGGTCGAGTCGATCGATTTTTTCTATTCGATCAAATATAATGGTCCCCAATTCGGCAGCTTGGATCTGGCGAACTAGGTGGTCGAATAGGGGAAGTACTTCGACCATTGAACAGTCTAATAATCGAATGAAATTTTATTAAAATTATTCTAATTAGAATATTCAATGAAATCGAATTCTTCACACAAATTTAGTAAATCTGCCCCTTAGTGACAATGACAAATCCTGTATGTTTCCTATGCACACATTCTTTTTCCTGACTCATCAACAGATTTGGTTTATTTATATATATATATATATATATACACAAAGGAAGAAAACGGCACTCACAATAATGTAGTCCAGCTCAATCCAACTCATTACCGATATATTAAGGACACTGAGAAATGTTGTGCATTAAGAGCTGCCTCATTGATATTTGTTCAATGTTTAACAAGATATTGATGCCTATTGATGATGCAGGCTGTGATTCAATATATTCTGGAGTTTTCATGCCAAAAATTCTTTCCTGCCTGAATCTGCCCTTTTGAAGTAAAAATATTACACCAGTTATAAGGTACTCCAGAAATCTGGACAATTTTGACAATTGTTTTTCTTAAATTAAGTTTTCAAGATACCCACCTCTGCAGCAGCTCTTTGCTGCTCCTGAATGTTCACTGATTTTCCTCCTGTTGGTTCCCCTGAACCTGCCCAATGCAGAATGACGAGGAAAGCAAAGGCTCTCTTGCACATTGCCCTTCCATTCTGGTCGCTATGCACATCACTGATACCACTGGCTGGCACAGTGCAGCCAACTGGTTCAATTATATGCAATTTCAACTTGAAAGGAGGGAGCATGCAACTTTACATTTGCACTACTCTGCATTTTTTTTAAATAGCTACATCTTATAGGAACATCAACATTTTTTTTAAAATGTGTTTCTTTTTAACGAAAATAAACGAAAAGAGAAAGTTTTTAATAAGAAATTACTTACCGATTCTCTGCATGCGCTCCTCTTCTGAGATGGCGACAATCCAATGTGTGGCACTCGATTTCTCCTCCCTGCCTTCTATAGGAGATGGATTGTTACCATATCGCCATCTCAGAAGAGGAGCGCATTCAGAGAATCAGTAAGTAATTTCTTATAATTTCCAATACATTTGCCCAAATATTTCTTCTTGTTTTTTAACGTTTTAGCCAGTGAAGAATGACAAATTATTTCTAGTGCAGAAAAGGAATGTTCTTTAAAACAATTAATTTGATGCATAGTTGCATTCTTACAACCATTTGAGCTAGTCTTCATTTTTACATATTCTAAATATTTTTGATTATATAGTTTTCAAGTGCAGCATCTATATTTTCCATCACTTACATCCCAGGGTTGGCAGCCCTTTTCCTCTGCCTAGCGCTCTGAGCAGCGATCTAATAAGAGAAAGCACCATGTAAATGATTAGTTCAAGTAAGGTCCGTTATCTGGAAACCAATTATCTGGAAAGCTCCAAATTACGGAAAGGCTGTCTCCCATAGACTCCATTTTATTGAAATAATCCAAATTTTTTAAAATTATTTGCTTTTTCTCTGTAATAATAAAACAGTGCATTGTACTTGATCCAAACTAAGATATAATTAATCCTTATTGGAAGCAAAACCAGACTGTTAGCTTTATTGTAGAATGCACAGAGTTCGGCCGAACAGAATCCTTGTGCCTGGCCGAACAGAATCCTTGTGCCTGGCCGAACAGAATCCTTGTGCCTGGCCGAACAGAATCTGAATCCTTACTTGCATAAGCAAATCAGGGGCAGGAAGGGAAATCACATAATTTTTTGTTGCAAAACAAGGTAAGTAAAAAAAGTTTTCCCACTTTTTACGTTCCTGTCACTAATTTGCATATGCAAATTACGATTCGGTTCAGTATACACACGAATCTTTCATGAAGGATTCGGCCAAATCCGAAATAGTGGATATTCGTGCATACCTAGTTTATTTATTTAACGTTTACATGATTTCTATTTGAGGTAAGGTATGAAGATCCAAATTTCAGAAAGATCCATAAACCCAGGGCCCGAGCATTCTGGATAACAGGTCCCATACATGTCCATTCAACGTGTGCATCACACCACAGGTAGTGTGAAAGAGGAAAATTGCTTGTGGAGTCCAAAACTTTTTTTTTACTGAAAAAGACTAGATTATTGAGGACAATAAACTATACGTGACATTTTGAATGCCATAATGGCACTTTCCACTAAAAAAAAAATCTTATTTAGTATGAATTTCAAATTCTTTAACAGCTTCTGGTTTGAAAGAAAATACATAACGCATAATATTGTTTGATAGTTATCAGATTTTTTTTATAGACATTATCTGGCTAAAGGAAAATAAGGCATGCAAAGATGCTGTTGGAGGCCTTCATGGCAAATCAATTTCACAGACTTATAATACTGATTTCTTTGTCTTACAGAAATCATGTTAGTATCAAATTTACAAAAACTGAAAGTAAACTGAACATATAATAGCATATACATATATACTGGTGTGTGATGTTCACAGCAGAAGCTTGAAATATCCAACAGATTAACAGCAGATTTAACGATACAAAAACAAACTCTAAACTCTATTTTACTGATAAAGTGAGATTTCCCTTTTAATATTTCCATACTCAAAATGTTCTTTTGGCTAGAATTGAAAATATTGACAGTAAAGATGCAGTTAATAGAAAATGCAGGTTGTTATAAGCATGTTGTATTAAAATAAGCAGGGATATTGTAGCAAAGCAATTATAGTAAAAAAGAATTTCACTCTATACTGTATAGGTTTCTGGAATTGACTAGTGTGATGTAAAGTCATATTGGTAGTAAAACTACAGAATGATTTCCTTATATGCTATTTCTGGAGTCAGTTCTTTGTATTCATTTTCGTTTAAGACTTCATAATAATTACCAGGGAAGATAACGTAGCCAGATCCCTTGGCTTCCCTATATTCAGAAACCTCTCTCTCGAGTTTTTCCAGATTCCGTTCCTGCCTTCGACACTTTTGATTAGCGATCTTCAGCTTTTTCCTGAGTTTGTCAACTTGTTCTTCAAGCTGCTGTATCCTTCTCCTCTGATGAACAGTATCTTCCACTGTATAATTGTGGTCACAAATAACTGCAATGTGACTTGGTGTATAAAGAGGAGGGAGTAGCAATCCAATAGCAGGGTCTACTTCAGGAACAGCAGGGGCTGGTTCAGGTTCTGCTGGCAGTTGCTCTTTTTTAACAGCTTTTCCACTCTAGGGCAAAAAAAGAATAACATATTTATGCTTCATTTACAAAGCATTGCCGTGTTTTGTGGCATTGTACAGAGATTTAAGGGCACACTTCACTTTAAAGAGAAACGAATAGCAGGCACTCCAAAACATTCCAAATGCAGACTAAAGCTGGCCATAGACGCAACGATCCGATCGTACGAATCCTCGATTCGTACGATTTTCGGATCGTGTGTGGAGTGTTCCGACATTTGTCGTGCCATGCCGATCGGTCGTTTGTTCGATCGACCAGGTTAGAAAATTTTTGTCGGCTGGCGATAACATCTTTGCGTCTATTGCAGATCGTACGATTTTCAGTGGGAGACCGTCACTAGGTTTTTAATCGTACAACTTTCGTACGATCCTTGTCAGGGGCAGAACGTCAGCTGTCTGTGCTTTTTACTACTTTAGTTGATCTGAAGGTTAGTGACAGGTCGGGAGATGCAAAGATCCAATCGTTGGAATCATCTTACGATCGGATCTTTGCGTCTATGGCCAGCTTTAGGGGCCTATTTATCATGCTGTTTAAAAAATGGAGTGAAGCATTACTGGTGATGTTGCCCACAGCAACAATCAGCAATTAGATTTCAACAGTTAGAAAAACAAAGATCTGAAGATCAGCAATGGTTCACTCTGCTCTTTACACAGCATGATAAATAGACCTCTATGTGTGTGTGCATTGCCATATGGCTAACATATGTGGTGTGTGCAAGTACCCGAGGAATAAGCCTTACCTAGAGACATTCATTTTTTTCCCTCCACTCACGAGTGTGCTCATGTAATTTCTTATTCACTTTTAGGGTAAGGTCCTCGTGAAGTAACTTCAGAAAAATAAGTGCTGCGTGTGCTTTCGCGTTGGGAACTTTTCATTGTAGCGTATAGGCAGGCAGTTTGGGGAGATTGTCGCCCAGTAGAAGAGGCGATTAGTCACCAGGCGACTAAATCTCCCCGAATCTGCCTGTGTGTCCTTACCCTAACACTCATAATTTCTCGCTCTTCATTTTTTTTTTTGACAACGACTGCAGGGATTACATAATCTGATATGATTTCATAAAGTGCCTTTGCCCCCTAATGAGTCTTTCTTAATATATTTCCACATGATAATCAAGCCAGTGAATTACAACTAGCAGAGTCTAACTTACATTTATGGTGCAAACAATCTTACAGAGCAGAGGCTCACATAGGTGTGGTCTGGAACATAGGTTGTGTCATAAAAAGTAGTTGAAGCCGAATATGCACCTCAAGTTTTCTTACCTGTTTCTATATATAAACCAGTGTGGGAACTTAATTAACTGTAATGTAACCCAGACTGCAGCTCCTTCAAATGCTATTTATTATACTTGCAAGCCTTTACTTGAAGAAAGCATGTTGGGATGCGCAAAGTGAAATGACTAAGATTTATTTATTAAAAAGAATAACATAAAAAGAACAACCTGAAACTAATTGTACCAAACACAGCAGATTTATAGTGCAGATTTGCACCAATAAAAATGAAAATGAGCCTGCACCAACAAGATTACTTTTGGTTAAGTACATTACAATAACTAGGCTTTCTGCCTTTGCCTGTATAAAATACCAGCCAGTGATGGTGATTAGTGTTGTGTGGCTCGGACCAAAACCTGTGGGTCCCGCGGTTTTACGTGGGTAAGGCGAGTCCAGGCTGACTCCTGCACCAAATCTGTGGTGCGTGGGCGGGTCGAGCTCTTCTCCTGCTCTCCCCAAAACCTAGCACTGCCGTCTTGGGGCCTCTAAATTTATAGACTTGAGCCAGCCCTATTTGTGACATCACTGCAAGTAGAGGCAGGCACAGTTCTATAAATAATAGGTCACTATTTGTGACATTATCGGGTACTAGGCTTAGTGGGTCTGAAGATCTGACTATGCTAGGGGCAGCAATTGAGGGCTTCAATAGCTGGGATGGTGGCACTGTCCCTCTAAATTTTAAAGCAAGAGTACACAATAAATTGTGGTGCGCACAAAGAATTTTTATGAAGACAAATAATTTTATAATTCAGACATGTGCACCTGGGTTTGAAAAGTGTGCAGAAGAGAAGTTTTTTTTCACACAGCAAATAAGAAATTAGAGGGAACATTGGTAAGGGGGATGGGGAGAAGAACAGAAAATGTCAAATTTATTGGCAAGTTAAGTGATAATAGTTTTTGATCTGCTGCAGGATTGTTTTTTTAAACTATTCTTTCTGCCTGAAAAAAATATGCAGGCTGAAAGCAGAAAAGCAAAAGCTCTGTCTACCCTTGGCCTCAGAGTTTCTAAAGCTAATGTACTACTGCTACACAGATATTGTAACCCCCTCATCGAGGAATATGGAGGATAATATAGGTAATGTAAAAGCATCGGGCAAATACTTTTATGTCAAAAGTTTAAATAAAATGCACAATGTTATTATAGATGTAAAAAAGTTTTAATTTGTGGTGTAAGTATCTCTTTGGGTGGAAATCTTATGGAAATCGAATGTGTGCTAGAGTTTAGGGGTAGGAAGATGTTAGTGTAAGATTGCAAAAGATATCCTTGAAAGATCCTAGATTTATTGCAGGGTTTTGTAATTATGTGCTTGAAAATCTTTGAAACCTCACCATGATTTACCTTTGTAAATTAGTTTTGGAAAGTGTTCCTTGATTTTCTTACCTTTTTCTTTAATTCCATATGTGCAAATATTGTTGGCACAGCATTATCCTTAAGAAGTTTATTGTTGCACTCTCTTTTAAAACAATCAGCTGTAAAATGGTCAGAGCAAATGCTACTGTACTTAGTCGGTTTAAATTCAGCTCTTCGTACAGCAGCTTCCCATTTCTTGCAGAGTAGTGGACGTTTCAAGGGAAACCTATTATGGTAAAATAAAAATGTACATTTACACTGTATGCAAAAGAACAACAACAATTAAAGCGACAGAACTCTGTAGAGGAATGAACATATTTATAAAAATTTCAACATTTGCCTTACACATCACATGAAAATGCAGATTTTTCCATAAAAAGCCATATATCTATGTAAATACTGAAAGTTTTTATAGTTCAGTTCGATCTTTGCAGCATCCAGAACAGCCTAAGGCAGTGCGGAGTAACCACACCATGCCTAGGATTAAATGCCCAGGAGGGGCATGAAATGCTTCAGGCTTTTTGCAACACAATAATATGTAATACTTTTTTGTTAATAAAACTTTTTGAAGCAGCATTTTTTTCGACTAAGGTCTAGTTTGTGCCAGCCTTTGTTCTACACGATTCTGTGATTACTCCTCTTAGCTGAAGGTCATGGTGAGTGGATTTCTAAAGAAGGGGGTCTCGTGTTCATGTTTACAGTGCTAAGCAACATCTAAAATTTCAAGGGCCTCATATTTGGGCTCAGAGTAATAAAAATGACAGTTGGTTACTAGCACAACACAATACCTTTTAATAAAAACGTGTAAGTGTAAAATAGAATAAGGCTGTAAA
>CM044431.1:123729290-123739435 GCA_024363595.1 Xenopus borealis
CCCCCCGCCCCTATTTGTGGACGCTTATGCTCTAGGCTTGCCAACAGTCCGGATTACACCCGGACAGCATGGAAGGGCTGCCTGGATGAAAATGAGGAAATCCTGACAGGACATTGAAGTGAATGACATGACATTTTCATCCAAAAAAAAGATGGCAACCCTATATCACCCTCATCCCTATCCTGTGCTGGTATGGTTCTTGCTGAACTGAACTACCCAGCAAGAGCCCTGCCTGGTATGGCTTTAATTAGTTGGAATTACAAAGGTTACTTTGCTATCATTGGTGCTAAATTGCACTATTACAGTTTCCCATGATGACCAGTCAGTGGGCAGGTTAAAACTCAATGCACATCTGAACTGAAGCTACATTTACTATTAGTGTACAATCATTTTTAGAAGTCAGAGTGTAATGTTGTTTGTTGACATGACTCTTGTTAGCAACCGAAGCTATAGAAGATATATTACCCATTTTATTAATTGTGTCATGTCCTAGGTAAGTCATTTTTTCCATAAGTTCAAAAAAAAAGGAAAGGCAGTCTCAAGGCACTGTAAACTGGAAATTTGAAGTCAGAAAGCCCCACCTCTGCTGCAGATGAAACCTTCTGCAGTCCAGTATGTGCTTGCTGTTACCCACGGCAACTGAACACATTGTTAACAAACACATACTTTGGAAGCAGCCACACCTTAGTAAATGAAAGAAAAAAAAGAGAAAGAAATCTGCTTTTTCATCTTATTTTTACAAGCAAAGTCTTCATTAACTGCTTGAAGCACAGTAAGAATAACTTAAGCTTACCCCAGGGTTATTTAGAATTCTACTTAAAAGAACAGTGTCAGCAAAAAATTTTTAGTTTTTTAAGTAATGAAAATATATGCACTGGCAAAACTGATCTGCTTCAGAAACACTAATCTAGTTAATTTGTGAAGATTCTCATTCATTCAGGTCATGGTATATCTTTAGTAATAAGTCAAATCAACTGGACTTGCTGTGTTTTTCTTGAAGACGTTTCACCAGTCATCCAAGGGGCTTTCTCAATTCAGATGGACTTTTAAAAAGATCTTTCTGCAATAAACAGGCAGTAATGTTGCACCAATCTGCATAAGTGCTCTGATTTGTATGTGGGAGAAACCAAACAACAGTTACATCAGCATATGGCGCTGCTCAGAAGAGTCAGCTACTCTGGTCAGGACTCAGCTGTGTACCTACATCTAAAATGAAAAAGAATACATGTTTGAATACTGCCAAGTCCAGATTCTAGACTGGGAGAGCAACTGGTTCAGAAGAGGTGTTAAAGAAACCAAGTTTGAATAGAGGCGGGGGTGCAACATCTATTGTCTGCCATGTACCTCTCCCTGGAAGGTTTAATGACACTTCAAAGCACTATAGGCTATATGGCACAGGTTAAATAGTGCAGGGCAACACTGCATTATATTTTTATTAATTTAAAACACGTTTTATTATGTTACTGTTCCTTTAAGACAGAAAAATAAAACCTCATATATATTTGTGGAATTTCTTCCCAGCTTGTTGGTCTGTGACTTCCAACCAAATTAATTGATTAGGCGTAAAATGAATGTAGTACAATTAGCACTAAATGAGCAATAAACATGTAATGAGCAAATAATATGTAACTGTGTTTGCCTTTTTATATTCCATTTCTATCATTACATTGATAGATTACTTTTTTTTTACATCTTTTAGCTAAAAATTTTTAGGTGTATAAGGATGTATGTATGCTGCCAGATGCACATGTTTGAGTCTGATTTTGGATATCCATGCCACCATATGCACTGAGGACTACAGAAGCCCATTGGACAAGGACAGCATCAACGTGTACTGAGTTTTCAACCCGGCCTTGCTAATAAGTGACCATTTACATTCAGGCAGGCCTGTCTGTGAACCCCATATGAGGGCAATAATGTGCCAGCTTGGCAAAGACATAATTGAATCAGTTGCTTGTGATTTCAAAACTGGTGGCAAATGTAATCTAATTTACACTTAGAAGAAAGAAGGTGAGAGGATTTATTAAAGAGCCGATGATCTTTGAGCAGCAGGTTAATAAGTGCAAAATGAGACAACTTAATCTCTTGTTTCCTGCTCATTAGAGAGCTACAAATCTGCTCAGATCAGGCAGAAGGGAAATTAATGACCAAACATTAGAGCAAATATATTTGGTTTAGAACTGCAATATTCATACGTATATATGGTATATGGTAGCATAAATATACAGTACCTACCATTTTTCTACCTGATTATTGGTTCAAATTAAGCCTATTTTTCTGCTTTTACAGATCTTACATTTACTATTTGGAAAGCAGAGTTCAAAATGCATGATATTGTCAGGAGATGCCTTAACTCAAACACTCGTCTGCGTGCTGAACTGTACCTGCAGTAATCTTCTCAACCACTGGGGGCCTTTAGAGTAGGTGCAGGTTAGTTATCCTGATAGACATATGTTATCTCTCTCTCTCTGTTGCTCTCTCTCTCGACCCACCTCATTTCCTTGATCAATCAATTAAGAGGCTTTCTAAGACTCCTTCTTAAACTACAGTTTGTTGACCATCAAGGTCCCCAGCCAGATCCAGTCTGCTTCTCCATTGCCTGATCCCTTTTTGGTTCCTGACTTCCCCAGTCCTTGCCTAGTTTCGGAGCCCTTGTCCAGTTCCCTGCATGCTTCATGTTTGATCTCCCAGTACTGACCTCGGCCTGTTCTATGGAATTTCCTTGTTCTCTGCCTCTTCCGACCTTCTGCCTGTTTAACAGACTCGTTTTTGCTTTCCGTCTACCCCTGATCACTGACCTATTATACAGATTTCATTCAATTCACCTAGCACCATATCATTTGTATTTTTACTTAATTAAAGGAAAACTATACCCCCAAAATGAATATTTGAACAACAGATAGTTTATATCAAATTAAGTGGCATATTAAATAATCTTATCAAACTGGAATATATATTTAAGTAAATATTGCCCTTTTACATCTCTTGACTTGAACCACCATTAGTGATGGTCTGTGTGTTGCCTCAGAGATCACCTGACCAGAAATATTTCAACTCTAACTGTAACAGGAAGAAATGTGGAAGCAAAAGACACAACTCTGTCTGTTAATTGGCTCATGTGATCTAACTTTATAGTTTGTTTGGTATGTTTGTGTGCACCGTTGAATCATACGATCCCAGGAGGCTGTCCTTATTTTTTTAAATTGCAATTTTCTATTTAGGATTACCCAATGGCACATGCTACTAAAACAGTATATTATTATGAAAATGGTTTATTTACATGAATCAGGGTTTTATATATGAGTTGTTTTATGCAGTATCTTTTTATAGAGACCTACATTGTTCAGGGGTATTTTTAAGCTTCACATCATGGCTTCTGCTTTCCCTCAAGACAATGATGTGTGTAATCGAGGTTACTCAGCACCTAGGCACCTATCTACTGGTCACTCACCTGTGGTCATATCTGACAGATGACAGATGTGCTACAGTTTCAGGGCTCTAAGATGTGCTGTTGCCCCACAAATATAGCTGTTCAGTAGTGAAGAATTTATGAAGGGCAAGATAGTTGCAAAATTTGTACTCACCACGTTCCCTATGTCAGACCAACACTAAATTCTGCACAATTTTTTTTATTTATAAAGCACCAACATATTCCACAGTGAATTTCAAGACTATACTTCGTTCACATCAGTCCCTGCCCCTGCGAAGGATACAAACTAAGGTCTCTAACATATTCACACACAACTTATGACCATTTTCCTACTGCTGTAAGTAGGAAGCAGAGGATCCAGGGGTAACCCATACAAGCACCACAAGAACATCCAAACTAGATAGAGACTAAGCTAGAATTGAAGCTAGGTCCACAGTGCTCAAAGGCAGCCATGCTAGGCTCCATACATATACTGCTCTCCATATGGACAAAGTGTGGTACAATGAGGGGCCTTGAGGTAGCATGTGCCACCTATTCCTCCTTATTTGATTATCTTTATTCCAGAAAGTACAATGTCAAAAATCAAGTGAATGTAAGTTTTTCTTATGAAGAGAATTATTCCTCAACTAGAGCTAGGAAATCCATCTTCTCCATTTTGTGCTTCAGTCTTTTACCCATGATATATAACAAAAGAAGAATATATATTTACACCAGTTCCACATTTAAAATGATTGCTTAGCTTGTAAGTATGCACAAAATTGTTGTAAAACATGCAAACCATTACACTCATAGGAGAGTGAATATGTTTAGTACAGCAGAGTAGAATTAGTGACTTTAAAGTTAAAGTCCCAATGTTAACTCTTCTGTGTATGTGCATGCCCAGGACTCCCATGGAGGATCTCAGGGGCAGAGGATCACTTGGGAAGAGGTGTGTGTTAGGCATAGCACCCTGCCTGGTGAGAAGTTAGCCATTATATTAACTCAGAGGTGCCTAAAGCTGGATATAGATGCAAAGATGAATCCATACAAAACAAAGGTTTGCACAATTTTGGACCACATGGAGTGTCCTGATATTTTTCATAGCATGGTGAGCTGTCATTTAGTCTATCAGACAGGTCAGAAGATTTCTGGTGGCATGTATTGTCTATTTGACGATACCAATGGGTCACTGCTGTAAAATATATGTATATTATAAGTTACCGAGGAGTTTCATGACCCCATAAAAACACGAGAAACTCTGAGGTGACTACTAATATCCTAATATTTTGCAACAGGGGGTACTTTATTTATTATAATACACACGTTTCAGTGAGTCATGTGACAGAAATGACATCACTAAGCTCCAATTATAACCAATGACACCAGTAAGCATCAGTTATAAGGATATAATTTAAAGGATATTGATGGCTCTTGTGTATTATATAATAAAAGTAAAAGAAACAACATAACAAAAAGGATCAATTATTAATCATTTATATTTACATTATAACAAGAGTGAGCTCTTACCCTGCTCATTGGTAATGGAATAAGCTGCTTTGGTGCACAGATGCTACACATTCAGAACCTTCTTCCAGTGTGACTGCAGGAATAGTATGTCCAATGTTTAAAAAATATAATTCTTCCAGAGGACAGTTAAATATGCTACAAATAGTTTTATCTTGAAAATGTATTATGTATAACAGATAGATTTAATTCAAATACTGGATAGATGATAGATAAATATATATATAGAGAGAGTGATCACAAAGAAACACATACATGGTTAATAGCATTTTTTGTCAGACCATGCTGCTCTCATAGATTCTTCTGGATTGCAAATTCAATCCTATCCTCATCTGAAAGCTTACTGTCCAATGATCAAGTGCCTCCATTTAAAAGGATTATCTTTTTGGCAACAGTAGCTAGATGTCAATCTACCAAGAGACTGGGTTATAGAGGTTGTGAAAACACAAGTATGTTTCCATGACTTCCAAAACATATTTCTAAAATATTTGTATATTAATATAAAATAAATGCCTTGTATGCCAAATACATTTATGTAAACGTAAAGTTTCAGCACTTGGTCAGGTAATACAAAATACCAGGCCATTTTAGGGAAGGTCTACACGAGGAGATTCGGGGAGATTAGTTTTCATTTTAGCCGGCGCAAGTCAGGGGGAAGCAGTTCGGGGAGATTAGTCGCCCAAAAGAATAGGCAATTTTTTGCTGGGGCAACTAATCTCCCCGAATCCCCTCGTGTAGACCTTCCCCTAAGATCTTAACTTTAATAGCTAAGTGCACAGTAAAAAAAAAAAGCTTTAAGTAAAGTAAACTCTGTTTAAGTAAAGTGTGTAAAGTCTAGCACAGGGTGCATATAAAATAGATAACTTATTGGAGGAAACAATTGCATTTTGAGCAGACACTGCATGCTCACCACGTGCATAATGTATGAGTGACCCCACTTGTCTCTTTAGGCACATACATGTAATGTAAGATTGGCCAGCATTCCCCAATTCTACATGCTGTGTAGCACTCATGAGGGTCTTTTTCTTTACAACATACAGTACCATTCATTGCCCCAACCAGATTGTGGATTTTATTAGCCTGCGCCTCCAGTCAGGAAAACAATTTTTGGATGATAGGTGCCCTTTAACGTGTCAACTTAACAAGTTAAACATAGTAACTGTGGTCCAAGCTGTCCTAACATACACAGATGAATCTTAAAAACACAGATGATCACAGTTACTGAGAAGTCCAAACAAATGGAATGTTAATAATTTATAAATAGTAACATAAGTAAATTGCCAAATATGCCTTTTGCATGGAATAAATGCAAAACAAACTCTCAGCAATAAATAGCTCCACGTCTTTCTTTTTCAGAAAATAACTTTTTCTATCATTTTTATATTTATAGCATTTGTACTAATGTGTCCTATGACATATGAGGGATGTACATATGCAATCTATGGACAGTTTATTATAAGTAACATAGGTGAGCAGAGAAATTTCATATGACATAGTATTATTTACAGTTGTGCTCATAAGTTTACATACCCTGGCAGAATTTATGATCTTAACCATTTTTCAGAGAATATGAATGATAACACAAAAACTTTTCTTTCACTCATGGTTAGATGTGTTTTGGATCATTGTCATGTTGGACTGTTCCAGTACATCCCATGTGCAGCTTCCGGGCTGATAAGTTAAAAATTTCCTCCAGTATTTTTTGATAAATTACTGCATTCATTTTGGCATCAATTCTGACCAAATTTCCTGTGCCTTTGTAGCTCACACATCCCCAAAACATCAGCGATCCACCACCATGTTTCACAGTCGGAATGGTGTACCTTTCATCATAGGCCTTGTTGACTCCTCTCCAAATGTAGCGTTTATGGTTGTGGCCAAAAAGTTCAACTTTAGTCTCATCACTCCAAATAACTTTGTGCCAGAAGGTTTGAGGCTTGTCTCCAGTGGCGTAACTACCAGGGGAGCAGGGGGTGCAATTGCACCAGGGCCCGCTCCCTCTCAGGGCCCGCCAGAGAGGCTAAAGCTGGCCATAGACGCAACGATCCGATCGTACGAATCCTTGATTCGTACGATTTTCGGATCGTGTGTGGAGTGTTCCGACATTTGTCGTGCCATGCCGATCGGTCGTTTGTTCGATCGGCCAGGTTAGAAAATTTTTGTCGGCTGGCGATAATATCTTTGCGTCTATTGCAGATCGTACGATTTTCAGTGGGAGACCATCACTAGGTTTTTAATCGTACAAATTTCGTACGATCCTTGTCAGGGGCAGAACGTCAGCTGTCTGTGCTTTTTACTACTTTAGTTGATCTGAAGGTTAGTGACAGGTCAGGAGATGCAAAGATCCGATCGTTGGAATCATCTTACGATCGGATCTTTGCGTCTATGGCCAGCTTAAGAGAACTCCAATGAGCAATTCATAGGGGAGAGCCTGATAGGGGGGCCCGGGTGCCAATCCTGCACCAGGGCCCACCAGTGAGTAGTTACGCCACTGCTTGTCTCTGTGCTGTTTGGCATATTGTAAGCGGGAGACTTTGTGGTATTTGTGTAGTAATGGCTTTCTTCTGGCAACTCAACCATGCAGCCCATCTTTCTTCAAGTGCCTCTTTATTGTGCATCTTCAAACAGCCACACCTGTATTTCAGCTGACGTTATTTGTGGGGCTTCCTTGCATCCTGAACAGTTTTTCTAGTAGTTGTGGCTGAAATTTTAATTTTATTTGGTTTGGTTTCAACAAACAGAAAATCATTGACCTTTTATACACACCCACTAATTACAAGCAAACAGATCACAGATGAAGATGGTTACCTTTAATAGCCTTTCTAATCCTTTTGTGTCAAGTTGTGTGCATGTTATCAGGCCAAATCACCGGAGTATGTAAACTTTTGTTCAGGGGCATTTGGGTAGTTTGTGTAATGATTATGATTTAAAAAGAGTAAACACAGTCGTTTGACAATAAATGGCTTCATCCAACCACTAACCATGAGTGAAAGAAAGGTTTTTGTGTTATCATTCATATTCTCTGAAAAATGGTTAAGAAATCATAAATTCTGCC
This sequence comes from Xenopus borealis, assembly GCA_024363595.1. Lineage (NCBI taxonomy): Eukaryota > Metazoa > Chordata > Amphibia > Anura > Pipidae > Xenopus > Xenopus borealis. The sequence goes on from CM044431.1 coordinate 123,737,279, forward strand.
AGGGTATGTAAACTTATGAGCACAACTGTATTTAATGACTTTTATACACTGTACACTATACACTTTTCTCTAAAAGTTATTTGAAAACCATAATTACAGATGCAAGAAACGTCACCAATGAGAATTCTACTGATCAAAAACTTCACTATAAATGCAAAAAAATCTGACCAATAAGATTCCTGATTCCAGCACGTCAGGCATCCCTATATGTTTTCTTACATATAGAGATATGTCATTCTATTTCTTCATTACACTGGAATCAGACATGGGGATAAAGGACATACTTTTTCAGTGCTGGGAAACTGGGCTTTAAGTTTCCCACTCTAATTACAGTAACAAAGTACAGAGAGCAAGATTGATACAGATCAACTGGATTCTCATTGGAGGATTTTTTTGCATTTTAATGCAGCGACTGGCCATGGAGATTTGCGTAAAAGTTTTATTGTGCAATATTTCATTAAAAATAAAACCCTGATGTTGATGGACTACAGCTCCCAGCGCCTCAACCTTCAGTTTATGTTACATTATTCTGGCATTTAAAGTACAACAACACCTGAGTAAAGTTTGGTTGATCAGTGCAGTGCAGCAGGGTTTACTACCCCTTTAACGGTTGAACTACAAAATTCACAGCAACTAAATTATCCCCCAGCGCTTCAGCATTAAATTCAAAAGAAGGCACCTGCAGCAACAAAATGTTTTCTGACCTCCTAAACAAGTAGCACTTGTTAAACATCCTGTGTGCCACTGGAAGTATAGGGTGTAAGCTCCAACTTTGCTTTTTTTTCTCAATTCTCCCCAGAGGGCTTATTATACATTTTATTAAAAAAAATGTATAATTAAAAATTTGCTAAAAGCTAGTTAGAAGGAAAACTCCATGTAAAAATGTATCGTGTAAGGTATAGCACAAAGACAAATTGGGCATATAGTTGTTTCAGTTTTTGGAGATCATTAGGTTCTTTTATTAAAAGCACACAAAGGATAAACATGCACCTGACAATACACCAAACAAAAAGCACTAATACCTGTGTTTCCTGTTCACTGTAAAAGGCTCCCTTTGCATGTACAAAATCAGGCACCATTGAGGTGCTGGCAAGTCCAACTTGTATAATTGGTGGTCTAAAGTTTTTAAGATTTTTTGAAAATTATTCTGGAATACTGGGGATAAATGAGGTACTGTGGTGTAAAAAAAATCCATTGCACTGATCTTCAGACTCATCAAATGAGGCACCACGGGGGGATGTTTATCAAAGGTAAAATTGTGAATAATGTGAGGTAATGTGAATTTTCTACAACTCTAATAAATTAAATTTTTTTCCACAATTCGAATGATGTGTTATTTATGAAAACATTTGAAGGTCTAAAAATTTGATCACATAGCCCCATCCTGAAAACAAATTTGAATTGAGTTTTGGAGTCTATGGGGCATTATTTTCAAAGCAAAACCTGCAAAAATTTGGCTCAACACTACTATTACTATTATATATATATATATATATATGTATTGGTACGATAGTGATAATCTATAGGTCCAGCTAACTGGGAGGCTACAACAGCTGCAAGAAGAAAAGAAAGACATTTATACAGATGCAAGCCTTTTACCATCTCACGTTAAAGGAATGTGTTATAGGAAACTGACTGCAACATGATTTATGACACCCTAGACAAGACACAAACACACACACATGCAGCCTGCAAGTCAGAGTGACACACAAGATGTGTTTTACTGGTGCTTCCTGTTATGGTACTGCTGCTTGTGTAATTGAGATGGTGTAACAAAGTCATCATTGGCATTCCCCTCTGTCAGGTTTGTGATGTTTAGCACTGTCGCTTCTCTTTATGCTTACTATCTTCAGACCTGGAGAAAGAACGTAGTCTTATTTTTACTGTTAAATTAAGCAATAATAATTGAAACTACATATCCCATTAACTTTAATGGCATGTTTTTGGGTGCTGTCAATTCGTTATTATTTGTTTTGCCTTTGTACATGCATTTTACTCTGTTTTCTCAAAGATATAAAAAAAATACATACACAAAACACAATCTATTAACCAGAGGATAGTGATGTGTGGATCAAGAACATACCACTTCCTGCCCACAAACTTCCCTTTCTCAACACAGGCCAAACCTGGCCCAAAGATGGGAAGGGACTTAAGGCA
>CM044431.1:123742254-123755594 GCA_024363595.1 Xenopus borealis
GCTTTAGTGAATTTCCCCCATAGTATTCATTCTACCATTTAAATTTGTATTCTTGAACCAATAACTGTAGTTTCTTTTTGTTGGCATGTATATATATTGGCATGTAGGCAGTCATCTCAGGTCATTTTGCCTGGTTATATGCTTTCAGAAAGAGTAAGCACTTCATAGCTGAACTGCTTTCAGAGCAGTAATAATAAGTTATTGGTTCTCCTACTCAATGTAACTGAAGCATTAGTGACTTGGGTTAGCTGGTATCAAGGAGCTGTTCTCTGCTTACTTTCCCATTGTTCTGCTAATGGGCTGCTGATGTGAAGTGGGGCAATATCACTCTGCCTTGCAGTGCCGAAGTAAAGAGTGACTGAAGTTTATCAGAGCACATGTCACATGACCCAGGGCACCTGGGAAACCAACATGTCTAGCCCATGTCATATTTCAAAATAAGATTGAAAAAAAAAATCTGTTTGAGCTTTTGAAAAACGGATTTCCATGCAGGATTCTGCTGGAGAAGTGCTATTCATTTTGTAAAAAAATATGGTTTTCCTCTAAAAGAATCCCTTTAACTATGGTAGGCACTAGTACAGCGCAGTGTGTGTATGCACCATTCAGCTGCACTTATGGGAATGTATATACATATAATAATGCTTTACTACATATAAAGACCCTTAAACATTGTTTTTTTTTTCTGTGCACTAATGCTGAGGGCAAAGCTTTCTTTACAGGTGTGTTAATAAGTTTCATCTGGTAGCCCAGTTTCCCCTCACACTCCACAAACCCAAAGGTTAAAACATGACACAGGCTAATTGGTTCCAGATAAAATTTGACCATAGGGTTTATGAATACCATAGGGAAGTTGGATTGTAAACTCCACTCAGGGAAGGGGCCAATGTGAATGAAGTATACCTGACAAGTGCTGTAGAACATCAGTTATATAAATAAGTGGATGATAACAATTATTCCTCTCTGTTTTATGTCCAGCCTTGAATATCACTAAATAATTAAAGGAAAACTATACCCCCAAAATGAATACCTGAGCAACAGATTATATCAAATTAAGTGGCATATTAAAGAATCTTACCAAACTGGTATATATATTTCAGTAAATATTGCCCTTTTACATCTCTTGCCTTGAACCCCCATTTCATGATGGTCTGTGTGCTGCCTCAGAGATCACCTGACCAGAAATATTTCATATCTAACTGTAACAGGAAGAAGTGTTGAAGCAAAAGACACAACTCTGTCTATTAATTGGCTCATGTGACCTAACTTTATAGTTTGTTTGGTATGTTTGTGTGCACCGTTGAATCATACGATCCCAGGAGGCTGTCCTTATTTTTTAAAATGATTCTATTTATGATTACCCAATGGCATATGCTACTGAAAAATTATATTATTATGAATATTTACATGAAGCAGGGTTTTACATATGAGTTGTTTTATGCAATATCTTTTTATAGAGACCTACATTGTTCAGGGGCTATAGTTTTCCTTTAAGCACACACTTAATGGAACATACAAAAAAAAGAACATTCGTGGAACAAAAAAAAAAGAAATATAATGTAAATCATTTCTGGTTCACAGCTTTGACTTTATTAACAAATGGCAACAATGCATATAATCTTCAGATAATAACAGGAGACAAAATACATAATGTGCATGACAACCAGTTACCGTAACACAATATATATTTAAAGATTTTTTTTGGTTAAAATGAAAACTTAAAATTTGGCCATTCCTATAACTTTTGAGACAATAAAATCCTTCCGATGGATTGATAAAAAACATATTCTGACAAAAATATATTACTTTACAGCCGTTTTAGATTTAAGATTAGTTGTGTGAGCATGCCTGTTCCATGTGATCGGGTGAAAACCCTCTGGTCTAGATTTCTAAACAGAGAAAATTTCCCTCAATTGTTCCAAACTCTGGTAAAGATCTGCCTGTGTTTTTAGTGACAGAAAGAATTATTTTATTTACTGAAAATATTTAGGCAAAATATTTCACCAGCAATAAATCATCCAGCCTTTAGTCAATCTAATACTGTACCTGAAATAAATAACCATATTATCACTCTTTTTTAACACTATTTTCATCAAAATTATCATTACAAGTTGGGAAGGACACAGGGTCGGACAGGGGGGCCTGGGACTGCTGTCCAGGGCCCACCGTCCAGACCCCTTGTATGTATACAGGGTGGCAGTGCACCAATGCGCACATGAAGTGGTACAGCGCATGCCCGCTCTGCGCTGCAAATATTGTTGTTTGAGAGCCAGATGGAGAGAGGGGGGTCTGGCCTGGCAGGGGCCCACCAGGTCTTTTCCCGGTTTCCCACCGGGCCAGTCCGAAACTGGAAGGACAACACTGCTATACTTCACTTTTATAAAGCAATTTGATCTATAGACTGTTTTGCAATCAGATTAATAGGGAAAACTAGATCTGGCAATGAAATAATCCTCAGTAGGTATAGGATCAGACTAGATTATGTTTTCCTCTAAACAGTTTCTAATAAGCAAACACTCCTAGCCCTGTGCTAGTAAGCTCATAATCAAACAGATCTTTGTCTTTAATGTTATGAAACTTGGGAATAAATTCAGATGTATTCTGTTAGTTAGTTCATTGTAAACATTTGACACATTGCTCCCAGAGACATACTGTTCTCCCCTGTAACTTAGTTGATCAACATGTGTGGATATCGATTGGCTGAGTTTACCTTTCTAAACGTATTAACCTGTGTACTGAGCCTATGACAAAGGCCTTCTATGTACTGAGCCTTTGACTAGAGCCAACAAGCACGTAATGCTTGTTTCTTGGCATGTTCCTACACTAAATTAACCTTTCCTATACTGGACTGGCATGTTTCCGTGAATGCCTAGCCCTACTGCGTATGCTTGTCATCATCTCCCTACTCTTCAGGTCATTCACAACCTGACCCATATTGTTATTTCTATCCAAATATTTTTGTGCTGAATTTCTCAGTTTTGTTGACTGCTATTTCTGCCCCAGAAGTCTGTTTGCCAAGCCACCCTCTGACAACCTAAAGCCAAACCTCTCCAAGCAATTCAGGCACACTATGATGGCCTTTCTATGGCCTTTCAGGCAATTAGCCATGGTCAGTATGTAAAATTGTTCCCAAGGCCCATTATTGTGGATAGAAATTGCATGAAAATGCCTCCACAGGCAAATTTCACATGACTGTTCAGAAAATGCATATATGTATTTATGGCCCTTTCAAATTCAACTAAAAAATATAAAGGTAAGACAACATTTTCAAAATTTGCATTTATATGAACATACTGCTTCTCGTTCAGCATATTCATACACAGAAATTGCTATTCTGGCCAATATTGTGATGTTTTATTTCTTGTGAGAATGGTTTGAACTGAGGCAATGAGAGAGATCTCACTTATGTTTAAATGTGCACAAAATAAGCTATACCCTAATCACAAGGAAATGTAAGTTAATCTCCATTTTTTCCTGCTACATTGGTAAAGTTGCAGACTATTTCCAAACGGATATAATCAAAATTGTCTGTGAATATGGCACAGTCAAGTGTGCGGCACCATTTTAGAAAAGGAGGAGGTATACTTTGAAACAAATTTACATGCACACCTGTCCTCTCTTCCGATTATACATCCGGTGCTCTATGAGAATAGGGGGATGGCACCCCCACAAGTACAAGCAATAGAAGAATCCAGCACACGGGTACTTTGCAAAAAGGGGATAACCCTGTGTTTACTGTGTCCAGAAAAGTTGGAGTCACATGCCCGAGGAACCCAGAAGGTAAACTAGTGCTTAATGCAGTGCTAGCCATGGGTGCTACGGCACATGAGGCACTTTTCAGTTAACTTTCCACTACCACTATTCTAACAAAGCCTTAATTTATTCTTTGTTTTCTTCTCCCAATAAGTATTTGAAAAAAATAAAAACTTGCAAATTTTTAGATTGTCGAAAATATAGTGTATTCTGTTATAATATGGGATTTTTTTTCCAGAAATACATATGTGAAGGGTATTAAATGTTTTTTTCAGAATATGTTACCATGTCTTTTAGATTTAGTGCCCATTTAATGAATGTTCTCTTCAGATGGAAAATGATTCACATTGTAGCTACAGTACATTAATAGTCCATATCATAATCCCTAGATAATGCAGTTTACTTTTAAAACTGTTTTTAATATCAAAAGCGCAGTATAAAAATATACTCTTATTGTATATCATACTTCCTGATGCTACACACCTAATCTACGTCTGGTTTTATAAGGCTGTGGCATTTAAGGTTTATGGGCTACACTAGAAGGAATATGAATCACCTTTACTAAACACACATTGTGGGATGTCCCTGAAAAGCAAACCAGTAATATCTCTGTTCTCCTCCCTTCAATCTCACAGCTGCAACTAATGCTATCATTCAGTCAATGGAATCTTCAGCTGCCCAACCCTGTATGTTTAACGAAGAACTATGGTGATTAATTCCAGCTGAATGCTTTAGGAATTACATGTGGAGATTGCCTCACTTTCTGTTTCACTCAGTTTTTTTCCTTCCCAATTTTAACTTGACAGCTATATTAATAATAGTAAGCCACTAGCATAGAATAATATTCCTTTGCAGCAGTGCTTCTATGCCGGTTTAAACTCACTCTGGGACATTGGCAACCAAAAAATGTGCTTTGTTTTTTCTGTGCTAGGTAGATGTTATATGGAAGAATAAAGGGATGAAATTTAAGCAAAGGAAAAATACTATAACAGCACCAAAAGCATATGACCTATCTAGGGTAATAAAAATGAAAACTACAGTCCATGAGAACAAATGCTAAAATGTTTAAATTAAAGCATGTAGAGCCTGCATGTTGCAGAACAATTGCCATGAAGCACTTCAACCTTTTGTCAATGTCTTGATCAGTTTCACAAGTGAAATGTATTTGTTACCCATTACAGGCTCCACTAACATAATAAATGAAGTTATACTTATCTTTTCCTACATGCATAGATAAACATAGCTTAAAATATTTGTCATGTCAAAAAAATAAATATATTTCTAGTCCCATCATGTAAATAGCCAGGCACTGCAAAATATGTTCTAGGCAGGCAGGGCCTCTTTTTTTAAAAAAATAAACCTGGAGATGACCTATTGAAATAAGACATCATGTAACTAGACATGCGATCTATGAGATGCCAATGTGATATGCCATGTTAGCTGATATCCATAAGGGTTACTCTTCTATCAAAAGTGTGACTGGGTAAGCACGGTCATGTTCATCAACTGATGTTATCCTAGAAAGAATTCATAATGATTTCATTTTCAAAGATTTTTATATTCCCATTTAACTCTTCAAATGAACTAGCCCTCCTGAATCCACCCATATTAAAATAAACTTTATTTCACATATTTCTTATTAAACAGATTGTATGGTTTGAGAATATAGCTTCTTGTTATTCTGTCACCATCCCTTCTCTGTATATTTACATTTATAACAGTGGAAACCGCTATATTACCTGCCTGATCAAATGCATTTTTTGGCCTCAATAAAATGTCCACAATGAGAGGCCCATTCGAATTGTTTTGAATATACTCACAATTCTACTGGGTGGCCCATCCTGCTGCCTTGTTGCTAGTTAGCATATCGTTAATCCTGCAGCCAGCCAATGTAAGTAATGATGTGACAATTATCAAGGAAGAGCCTTCACATGCACATTTGCATTGGAAAACATGATTTTTTTTCCAAAACACATCAGTTAATAGTGCTACTCCAGCAGACTGTTGCACTGAAAGCCAATTCTCAAAAGAGCAAACAGATTTGTTTATAGCCAATTTTGAAATCAGACATGGGGCTAGACATATTGCCAGTTTTGCAGCTGCCCCCCACCATGCGACTTGTGCCTGCACTTTAGGATGGAACTACTTTCTGCCTGGTGAGGCAATTTTGCGCGATTTTAAAAATCGCGCCGCTCCGTGTGAATATGCGCAGGCGTTTTTAAGCCTCGCCGGTGCGCAGCAGTGCCTAGCTATTCGGGGAGATTCGGGGCCGATCCGTCGCGGCGAGAAGTCGCCAGGCGACGGATCGCCACCGAATCTCCCCGTCTGGCCTTAGCCTAAGGGTAGGGACAGACAGGGAGATTCGGGGAGATTCTGTCACCTGGCGTTTTTAGCAGGCGACAATCTCCCCGAATTTCCTTCTCCCTGTCTGCCGCTAGTAAAAGGGACAAAGCGCCCGGAATCGCCCAAAGTTTCCTCACGAGGTATCTTCGGGCGATTCCAGAAATCGCCGCACAGTGTGTGCACAGGCGCTGGCGCTTTGTCCCTTTTACTAGCGGCAGACAGGGAGAAGGAAATTCGGGGAGATTGTCGCCTGCTAAAAACGCCAGGTGACAGAATCTCCCTGTCTGTCCCTACCCTAAATGTAACAGAACCAGTCTCAGGGGGACTTGGATTTTATTACTGAGTGTTGTTCTTAGATCTACCAGGCAGCTGTTATGTGTTAGGGAGCCGTTATCTGGTTACCTTCTCATTGTTCTTTTGTTAGGCTGCTGGGGGGGGGGAGTGACTGAAGTTTATCAGAGCACAAGTAACATGACTGGGGGCAACTGGGAAACTGACTATGTCTAGCCCCATGTCAGATTTCAAAATTGAATATAAAAATTCTGTTTGCTAGATATTCTGAAAAATGGATTTCAGTGCTGAATTCTGCAGGAGCAGCACTATTAACTGATGCATTTGAAAACATGTTTTCCCATAATAGTATCCGTTTAAAGCTTTGCTGTCCTTATGTTTTCTAACACACACAGCTGAGCTTGGCACCAGTGATGCTGGGGTCAGCAATAATGGATTATCTTCCCCATATGTAAAAAAGGCACTAAGTTTGCCCAGTAGCAGTAACTCAAATCAACTAATATGGTGTTTTATTTTAAACAGGCGGCCTGTAAATGATCCCTTCTGATTGGCTGCAATGAGTTACTGCATCTGGGCAAACGTGTGCCTTTTATTATATAACCCCTTTATATAATAACAATTACTGAGACTGTCCTATGTAGAAATACTTTACTAAACATATACTGCAAGCTGAAATGTAAATCCCATTGCCTTTATGGTTGTAGCATAAAGACACAAGTACCTTTTTAACTATTGACTAATACATATTTTACAAGAAAATCAGTCCAAACATCTTTCACAGCTGCATCCACAAGGCAGATCTCTCTGATCCTATCAAATAGTTCTGATAGATCTACAAAATCCTAGCTAAACTCTTCTGTATGTTTTATGGGAGATTTATTCCAAGTAGCATGTCTACATAACAATGTGTTATGTGTTTGTGAATCATAATATTCTGGTTTCAAGCACAAAACATTCATAGCCACTAAGAGGAAAAGAATATTTTTACAGGAGTAGAGCATGATAATAAAAAACATTGCTGTAGTACAGTATTACAAATTAGAAATGTGCATGAGGGTCAATTTTACACACCCAGCAAGTTATATTTTTCTCATTACGAACAAGCGTTTGCAGCAACTACATCAAATCTTTTCTCACGGAGCTCCACCGAGATATAAGCAAAATATAATTAAACCATTAATGAGAACTGGTGGAGCAGAAATCACAAATCATTTTGCACTACATTACAAAATTAAAACATGTAACATCGAAAAGATACGTTTCCAAAGCTTGCTGTTATGCAAGAAATATAGAACAATGCAGTTTAACTTCCCTTTATTTGTGTTGGTACATTAAAGTCATCAGGATGAAACTTGTTTCATATTCAGACATGTCTGGTTGTTAAAGACAACACATTTGCCGTTCTTGCTTTCCGCCCCACAACTACAGTGATTCCATCAAGATCACCACTGTTTTTCCAGCTACTTTTTATTTTACACACAAAATACAAACTATAACCGAAAGTCGTGAGCCCTTTACATTTCATTGTTTTACAGGGTTCTGATTTGTGAATAAGACTTCACAAATATTATCCCCAGCTGGAATGTACACAGTGAAGGTGAGAGGTGTATCATGGCTCCTTGCTCCTCTGTATAACCTGCCTCTCTTTAGACTGTATAGATTTCATACAAAAATAGAGGTTTCACTTGACATCCAAAAAATCTTCAAGTTTTAATAAATAAATAAAAATATTGATGCCCACAGTATGACTGGAACAAAATAAAACAGCTTAAATCAAGACCATAAAACACTGCCTTGTAACAGAACACAAGAGTTCTTCTCCTGGCACTTTTTTCAGTGCCCTAATCTGAGAAAGTTTCCATTCATGCTATGGGCATTCCAAATTGCAATTTGTGTGAATTGCAAACTGAATATTATCTTCAACCACTATACTGTTTAATAGATATTTATCAAATCCTAGCAAAAATACAACATTTATATTTCGAAAATAAATATATACCATAAAAACATTTGAAAGGTCAATCTGGTCTAAGTGTTAATGTTTGTGGCAGTCTACCAAAGATATGTCTACGCACTATTTTCTGGATCTAGGAAGTTATATTCTGTAGCAATAAAAGTGGTTCTTTACCTTCCAACACTCTTTTCAGTTGAGTTGGTTTCTGATAGTTTACCAGAAATAATGACTTTTTCCAATTACTTTCTATTTTCTGTGTGTTTTTCTAGCTCTGGATGGGGCGGGGGTGGGTCGTCGACTTTGTAACAATACATTTCTTATCTTTGTCCCTGCTGAGCAGAATCCCTGAGTCTCATAAAGGCAGCTGTTAGGGCAAGGCCAGACGGAGAGATTCGGGGGAGATTCTCGCCACGATGAATCTCCCCCGATTAGCTAGTCAGCGCTGCGCACTCGCTAGGCGTAAAGTCGCCTGCACTTGTTCACATGCAGCGGCGCGATTTTAAAAGTCGCTCAAAATTGCCTCGCCAGGTGCTGCGTGCGAACAAGCGGAGGCGACTTTACGTCTAGCGAGTGCGCAGCGCTCACTAGCTATTTGGGGAGATTCGTCACGGCGAGAAGTCGCCAGGCGACAGATCTCCCCCGAATCTCCCCGTCTGGCCTTGCCCTTAGAATTGATACAATAGTTGCTAATATTCCATGCAGCTGAGAAATGTATCACCTAAGGGGGTTATTTAGTAAAATCCAAATGAATCTCCTCCTAATTAAAAAAATTTCCATGCCTGATTTTGCCTTATTTATTAATAAATTAACTCAGATTAATCGAATCAGTGAAAACCTGAATCATTAGATTTTTCGAGCTTTTCTCCCAAAAAGCTCTATTTTTTCGAGTTATTCCAGAAAACAACGGATTATTGGGCTAAACCCACCGGAGACCATGATAGCTTCAATTAGGGATAGGTGCCTCTCCCATTGACTTATTCAGGAACTCAACAGATTAACTCTGAGATGGATGATTTTGAATTCTGGTTTAGCAGCATCGTGGTATAATTAAAGGACCAGTAACAGTAATTTTTTTTAATTTGTTTCTTTTTAACGAAATAAAAACCCCTAACACAGTTTAAATTATCAAAGCTATTATTAAGAAATTAATTCTCTGCATGTGCTCCTCTTCTGAAACGACGACAGGGTGATGATTCATTGTGTGGCGCTCAATTTCTCCTCCATGCCTTCTATAGGATATAGCCAGGGAGGAGAAATCAAGCGCCGCACGATGGATCGTTGCCCTGTCGCCGTTTCAGAAGAGGAGCGCATGCAGAGCATTGGTAAGTAATTTCTTAGTAAAAGCTTTGCAAATTTAAAGTTTAAACTGTGTTGGTGTTTTTTATTTCGTTAAAAAGAAACAACATTTTTAAAAAAAATTACTGTTACTGGTCCTTTAATCTCGAATGAAAAAAAAGTTTTAATAAATAACCCCTAAAGGTTGAAATTTTTTTAACAGTTTAGTTTCTCCACCTAGATTACTGAACTGCCAGACAAACACCAGAGACAGGAACATTTAACTTTACATTTAGATTTTGGAAAAACTGTAAATTAATAGTGGAAAAAAAATGTTACTTCTGGGGAACAATCTAAAATACAACTGAACTGAAAAAAATGTGTTTGGAAGGCGAACAACCCCTTTAAATGGGACCTCCGCCCAAAAACTCCTTTTTACTTAATGAAAGAAAACATCATTCTAAGCAACTTTCCAGTGTACAATCATTACAATGGTTATTGAAAGTTATTAGTAAATCTAATTGCAGCTGAAAGCACTGTTTGCTTATCTCTTTCTGAGTCTCACTGTAACCAGTGTAGCAAAAATTATTTCTGCTCTAGGTCTGTTTCTGCTGGTCTATGCTGTATTGTTTCGGGAGTCAGATCCAAAACAGAATCAGACAGACAGACGTCACTTTCAACAGCATGTACATTAAGGCTGGGGACAGACAGGGAGATTCGGGGAGATTCAGTCGCCTGGCGTTTAATAGCAGGCGACAATCTCCACGAACGTCCTTCTCCCTGTCCGTCGCTAGTTGAAATGTAAAAGCGCCGGCTCTGTGCACACGCGGTGCGGCGATTTACGGAATCGCCCGAAGTTACTTCGTGAGGAAACTTCGGGCGATTCCGGAAATCGCCGCACCGCGTGTGCACAGAGCCGGCGCTTTTACATTTCAACTAGCGACAAACAGGGAGAAGGACGTTCGGGGAGATTGTCGCCTGCTATTAAACGCCAGGCGACTGAATCTCCCTGTCTGTCCCTAGCCTAAGCAAGTAACTTTAAAACCATTAAAAAAGTTTCAATTATTGTATATGGGGAAAGTTGCTTAGAATGAATTATGTTAAATGTGGTGGACAGAGAGCCTTTAACAGTTTTCAACTGAGCTGTTGGATCAAGGCCACCATGTTTAGATACAAGTGTTACGCCTTATGATACTGGCTTCAGTGCAGTCACCTACTGATCTTGCTGCCAATAAACATCAGCTTATATCACAAGGCAGCACAATCATGTAGACGTTGTGGCAATGGTATTTTTATGTTGGCGCCACAGATCTGACTTTTGTCAGCGCTTAGAGGGTTAAACACCATATATGAATTCATTGTTGTTTTCAGTATATTTATGTCCTTACATTGTTACTCTCATCTTTAACCCTTGAGGAGAAAAAACATTGTTATGGTCCCAAGATTGACCATGGAAACATGAAATAGTTTGCGTAGAGAATAGCACATCGCTAGGCATACAAACTATAGAACTTAGTGCAATAGCAATAAATCTCAACAAGTGTAATACTTGATGTGTTTCTTAAGACCGACTGCAATAAATAAAATATGAATTTCGGTCTAAGCACTTACATAAACCGTATATAAGCCATATAAGGGTTCATGAGGGGTTTCACGAGGTTCCACTGAAATTACCTCTTTAGTCAACTGTTGAACAATTCAGTCTTATGGGTGCAATAACAACAGCAAAATATCTTGAGGTAATACCACGGTCTATTATATACAGTTAAAAGCGTCTATTTGCTTAACTTATTCCAATGTCTTCTAAGCAGTGTTAAAATGCCTGCTCTGCTTGTTTTGATGCCTGCACAAACAACTCTGAATGTTACCTAAGAGTTGCCACTAATTGGAGTGTTTTTCATCCAAGTACTTTAAATATTTACAAACACACTAACTGTATGCCAGAGAAACGATTTGCAAAGGTTTTGTCATCAGAGTGTCCTTAATAAATACCAGTGTCAAACCCTTTTAAGATAATAAGGATATTACCTTACTGAGCATTTTAAAGGTTCAATATACACAATTTCTCATCCTAAGCCAAATAGGCTTGTATTAAAAATGTAATCTGCCTACTCTTTACCCCCCCCCCCCAACTTATGTATAAACACACTGCAATTCATTCCCTCTAATTGCGGCCTGTTTACACATAAAGAGGAGTTCATTCTATGCCATTTGTAAATGGGAACGGTAATTTAACTAGCTTCTGCTCCTCCTACAAATGCACTAAAGAAGGCAGGATGAACTGTAAAATTAAAGGGTTTTCAATTTCACTGTTCAGCATCTATCAATTCAACAAATACCAGATTTGTTTTAATTCAAACAGATTTCATTTTTAACATAGGCCCTATTTATTGGGCTCATTGTGATGAATAGTGTTGTATATTGCCTCTTTAACCCTGCAGTGAGACATTTTAACAGGACAGGAAGTGAAGTTTAACCAGACAAAAAAATAAGTAGAATAAACAGACACCCGCAACTGTACAATATCATCCCTGTAAAAATGCAAGGGGATGGTGGGAGCCGGTCAATATCTATCCCCCATAGACAAACATATTTCCCGCAAGAGCAAAACTACATTGTTCACCTCAGAGTGGCCGATAATAATGGCAGTATGTAATGTACTGCAAACTCTGAACAAACAGTTCTCCAAATACCTGCAGATTAAATTAAGATCACCTAAAACTTACAAATAAAAATAACCTTTTGGCACAAGCAGAATTAAATAAAGTCTTGCATAAGTTAGATTTCTATTTACATTCCATTTTCCAGTAACACACCCAGGCTTTAAACATATGCACTAAGCAATACTCCCTACACCTAAAGCAAATGGCTTTTTGCCACTTGAACAGGGAGGCCTCAGTGCAGTTCTCAAATTTTGGGCTGGGTATCCTTTCTTCAGGAGCCTGAAAACCAAAACAGGTCCAGCGAGTTCATTTGTCTGGATAGAAAGGAGGGGCTGTGTAATGTGGTTCTCGTGGGCCAACTTGAGAGATCCTGATCCATTTTTATATCCTTCTAGGCATTTTGCTTTGTTACAAAACAACACAGCCATTTTGAAATGGAGCCCCACTCTGAACATGTAAAGGCTGGTTTATGTCACTAATCCAGACCTCAAGTAAACAACATTTTCTCTTAAGCTTTATTATGAGGAAACAATTACTTGCACTGTGACATGTGCTTCCATACACAAATACTGGTTGGGTGCATAGCTCCTTTTTACATTGGGTGGCTGTTCCTTCTGAATATAGCTTATTTGTGCCTCCAGCTTTTCAAGCCATGAGCCCAAGGATGTCTAACCTCTCCAGCCCCCCCTGTTGCTGTACTACAGCTCCCAGCATGCACTGCCAGGCTATCCTAAGGCTGGGAGGTGTAGCCCAACATGTGGAGGGTAATCAAGTAGATATCCACGTATATCCCATGTGTTTATGGGAAGTAAAATGGTCCTTTTTCCTCTGTTATGGCAACGGCCGCCATTAAGGGTCCCTGGAAAGCAGTACTTAGCACTGTTAGTAAGGTGACATGAGTCTCAGGGACTAGGCGCTTTCCTACGTCGGCTTGGCTGTGCTGACAGCTATCTGTCGGCTGTGTGTTGCTGCTGATGCTCAGCACCCCTGACTTTCTCCCGTCGCACCTTTAGCCCCTGGGGTAGATTTGGAGACAGCTATCTGGCAGCCGCTGGTGACATGGC
>CM044431.1:123757300-123777650 GCA_024363595.1 Xenopus borealis
CGCTGTCTCCCCGCTGCTCCCTGCCATTAACTTGAGCGCCTCTCCGGGGAAGCCTTGCTGGATCACTGCGGGAGATAGCGCAGCCATATTTTTCTTCTTCAGGTTGCTTCCCTGAATAATGATGCTGGCACTCATCAGCTTATTATGGTCCTGGTACCTGACTCCGGGCTCTCGCTGTGCCCCCTGCTGTTGCCCTCCGCTTCCGCTATTGCCGGGAGAACTGCCGGCGCCGTAACCCGCCATGTGGGCAAAGTCCTGCAGGTTGAGGGCATCTTCGTGGTAGAAGGGGGGTTCCAGCTTGACATGGTCAGTGCTGGTGCTGCTGGTCATCATCATAGTGTTCTGCTTGTTGGCGGCGAAGGGTTACAGTAGTCGGGATGTACAATGGGATGCCCCGATTTGTCCCAACGTGCCAGATGCAGGGTGGCACAGTTAGCGATAGCGATGTCAAGTGCTATAATATACAAAGCCAGATGATTGTTCCTTACCTGGAAAGAGAAAGAGATCAGTGTCAGTCCGGCATGTCCCGGCAGCTCTAGCAACAAGCCTGTTCCCGAGCGCACATTCGCCTGCAACTGTCAAACGCAAATGTACGGGCTGAGAGAGATCCCTTTTTATTCTTTATTTGGCTAAATAACTAGGGCTCTCCAGATGTTACATTACAACTCTCAGCACACCAAGCCCTTTTGTGCGGTGGGTGCCGGGAGTTGAGCATCTAGATGTCCTCTCCTAATGACATTCCCATTCATAATCTATTATAATAACAAGTACGAAGACAGTAACAGTCACCAGGACTAGTGTGACATGACTAGGTAAGCGCTGCGATCCCACGCGTAAATGATTGTGTGTGCGCAATAACGCGCATGAATACGATCCCACGCGTCTGAGCAGCACCTTACCCCGCAGCGCCGTGGGACTGACAGATGCGCCGGCTGCTCTTGCTCCTGTCACACTGGTAGGGAAGTGGTCGGGGCGCTTCTAGGATGTGTCAGTACATGGATGCGAGAGAGCCCGCCGCGTGACGATGAGGAGCTCGGCCACCGCTTCCCGCTCTACACTCGTTTAAATAAGTTGTTGCTTGTTTCTGCGGATTTTTTTTGTCACAGAACAGCTGCAATTGGGGTTTTCAAGTCGTTACTTAGCAAATGCGGCTAAAACGCTCCCTTCTGCCATTCGCTAAGGTATGAGAAGTCTGTCTCCTTCCCTGTGGCTGGCTTCTTGCATTTCCTGAAACTCCTCCAACAGAGCTGATGTCAAACGTCTTCTGGCTCCTCCTCTACCCGCGCTAAAACCTCCATTGCTGCTGCCTCTGCGTATTGTCATTTGTATGTGTGCGTATATATATTTATTGACTTTCTCTATGTCCGCCGGTTTCCTATAGACGCAGGTTTACGGGAGAGAATGCCACGAACATACGGGCCCCGAGCACCTATAGCCCCTCCCCCAGCTCTCTCTGTCTGGCGGACACTCGTTCAATAGTTCAGCAGCAAAAAGCAATGTTCTGCCTCCAATCCGCTTCACTTACTTTAGCACCTGCTGCCCTCCCATTAGTAGCACCACTGGAATGTACCACAATACAACTTGACCTGTCACATTGGTGGCATCCTTTCTTCAGTGTAGTTGCTGCCTCTCCCTGGTTGTGCGAATACTCTGTCCTGTACTTAAAGCTTCCCAAACCTGTATTCATATACTACATTAAGGAATATTACTATGGTCCCCTGAGGTGTTTTCTTGAGGTGTTTTATTGTCTTCCAAATAGGGTACAAGCGACATATTCTGCAAATTAAAACACTGAGCATCCCATGTGCAATTTAATGCACCTTGTTGTGTAGTGAATCCTTTCAGCAGTGCTTCCTAAACTGTGGAGCTTGCCCACAACTTGGACGTTTGCTAGGGGGATTAAGGTGGTTCACCTTTAAGTTAACTTTAGTATGCCGCATAACTGCCAATTCTAAGTAACTTTTCAATTGGTTTTTGTTTTTTCAAGGTTTTTTTTTTTTTTTTAATTTTGCCCTTTTCTTCTGACTCTTCCTAGGTTTAAAATACTCTGTAAGGCTACAAATGTGTTATTGTTGCTACTTTTATTACTAATAATTCTATTGAGACCTCTACTTTTTATTATTCATCTTTCTATTCAACTCCTCTCCTATTCATATTCCAGTCAATTGTTTAAAGGAGAACTAAACCCTAAAATTGAATTGGGCTAAATATGCCATGTTTTATATACTGAAATTCTTGCACCAGCCTAAAGTTTCAGTTTGTCAATAGCAGCAATGATCAAGGGCTTCAAACTTGTCAAAGGGAGAAACTACACTCATATACGCGGTGGGCTCTGAGCAGCTGTTGAGAAGCTGATCTTAGGGGTTGTCACTAATTATCAAGCAGAAAATGAGGTTGGCCTGTAATATAAGCTGATGCTACAGGGCTGATTATTACATTCTGATGCTAGTTGCACTCGTTTCTGTGCTGCCATGTAGTAATTAACTGTATTAAAGGGGTTGTTCACCTTTGAGTTAACTTTTAGAATAATGCAGAGAGTGATATTCTGAGACAATTTGCAATTGGTTTTCATTTTTTATTGTTTGTGGTTTTATAGTTATTTAGCTTTTTATTCAGCAGCTCTGCAGTTTGCAGTGTCAGCAATTTGGTTTCTAGGGTACAAATTACCCTAGCAACCCTCCACTGATTTGAATATGAGACTGGAATATGAATAGGAGATGGACTGAATAGAATGAGAAGTAGTAAAAAGTGTCAATAACAATACATTTGTAGCCTTACAGAGCATTTGTTTTTAGATGGTGTCAGTGACCCCCATTTGAAAGCTGCAAAGAAACAGGAGAAAATTGCAAATCATTAAAAAAAACTAAGAAAGATAAATAATGAAGACCATTGAAAAGTGTCTTAGAATTGGCCCTTCTACACTATACTAAAAGTTAACTTGAAGGTGAACCACCCCTTTAATGACTAATCAGTCTTATATTTTGACATTTCTATTCTATGTGAACTGTATATTGTGAGTTGGTCCCTAAGCTCAGTAAGTGACAGCAGCACAAATCATGTGAATCAGTAAATCAGCATAAAAGAAGATGGGGAGCTACTGGGGCATCTTTGGAGGCACATATCTTTACTACTAAAGGGCTGTGGTTGCCTTGGGCTGGTACAGAAGCCCAAAACATAATGTACAACATTTCTACCCTACTTATTTAGTTTAATTCTCCTTGTCCTTTAAATCAATGCATGGTTACTAGGGTAATTGGGAGCCTAGTAACCCGATTGCTGGAATTGCAAACTGGAGAGCTGCTGAATAAAACGCTAAATAACTCAAAAACCACAAATAAAAAAAAGTTAGCTCAAAAGTGAACAGTAGTGATGTGTGGGTCAATAAAACTTGACACTCACACAACTCAACCCAAACCACCCGCAACTGCCTCTTGCTTTATACATATAGACCTGCGCTGATCCTCCCCTTCTATGATGCCACAAAAGGGGAGGGCAAGAGTATAAAAAAGAATGCCAGAAGCAGGAAGCCGGCAGTGTAAGGTCGTGGGCAGGGAGAAGAGCTCAAACCAAACCCTCCAGCAACCCACAAAGGGTTGGCTGAGATTGGCCCAAACCTGCCCGACCCACACATCACTAGTGAACAGCCCCTTGAAGTTGCATTGAAGTTGAATATCCTGCATACACCAGAAACCCAGAATGAAGATGTGTTGGAAACATATTTCATATCCCAGATATTCTTGTATATACAGCTAAATGACCGATACACCAAAGTTTCTAAAAAGGTGCCCTGATCAAAGGTTGTCCCATTGGGAGAGTGGGGCACAGGAGCTGAATGTTTAACAACCACTGCATCTGAAGGATAGTCTGATACCAGCACTGGCAGAGGGAAAATGTCAGTTGTTGATGTCAACTTGTCAGTAAAAACTGATTTTGGGAGGACAGGATTGTCAGTCTATAGACTTGGGTTGCTCTACCTTATCCAGAAAGCTCTGTAATAGTAAAATAGTACCTTGTACTTGATGAGAACTAAGCTGCATGAAAGGGGGCAAAATTCAATACGTGTATAACCTTTCAGTGTGCTTCTGGGTGAATGATTATACACCAGCATTTCTGTCTTAAAGTGATGGCACACACATGGGTTTAATCTACTTGACATTTAATCAATGGACATAAATATTAATGGGGGTTGTTCACCTTCCAAACACTTTTTCACTTTAGTTGGTTTCAGATCATGCACCAGAAACAAATGCTTTCTATTTTTTTATATTCCTGTTTCAGGACAGCATCTCAGTAATCCAGGTGAAGAATCTGTGAAATGTTAATGAGCTAAATTAGTTGATACATTTCTCAGCAATCTGTGGTATATTAGCAACTACTGTATCAATTGTAAAAGCTACCTTTTAGGGCTAGGCCAGACGGGGAGATTCGGGGGCATTTTATCGCCTGGCGACTTTTCGCCGCGACTTGTAGCCCCCGAACCTCCCCGAATAGCCACTTACCTAAGCGCACGGAGCGGTGCGCTTTTTAAAATTGCTCCAAATTGCCTCGCCAGGCGAGAAGTCGCCAGGCGATAAAATGCCCCCGAATCTCCCCGTCTGGCCTTAGCCTTATGAAACTCAGGGATTCTGCTCAGCAGGGACAAAGATAAGAATTCAGATAATGTATCAATTTAAAACAGTGCAGAGGAGTCAATGACCCCCTTCCCAGAGCTGCTCTAGGCACATGCAAGGGAGGGGGGGGGAGAGAAAGTTTAAACTTCAATATTAGAAAAATGGTTTAAAAATAAAAAAATAGCAAACAATTTATAATCTGAAGTATCGAAACCAGCTAAAGTAAAAAAAAAAATGTTTTGCAGTTGAACAGTTCTTTTTAAGTTTTGCCTTTTTTAGGTCATATGAGCAGAGAGTTGCAAAGGTATGCGTCTTTACATTTTCTCAATTTTTACAGTTTATTTAATAGTGTGATGGCAAATTCTGCATTTTTAATATGAGCTAACTTTAAAGGGCATCAAATATAATCCTCAACCAAAGGTGCAGGCTAATAGAGCCTACACTCTCGTTGGAGGTAAGCAGGGGTGCTCAGGCGGCAGCGCCCCCCTGGTTACCAGGGGCAGCAAAAATGCATGCTCCTGCCCCTGTCCGACGCTCACTTTTGAGCGCCGTGGGCAAATTCAAGGTCGCCTCAGGCGGCGCAGTGCCTAGGATCGCCCCTGGAGGTAACAGTAGTCTTATTTCTAAAAATTGCCCCCCAGCCAGTGCTAAGACACTCTTGGTACGAGTGGCCATGTAGTGGCACACATATGCGTATAATGAGCTAATGCTGTTACTTGATCATTATATGCATGACATCAGAAGCACATTATGACATGGCCTCTCCCTCCCGGTGTAAGTGTTCTATCGCTGGCAGGGGGGCAATTAAAATAAAAACTACAGTTGCCTGCACCTTTGGTTGGGGGTAATATTTTTGCCCAACAGGTGCCCTTTAATAATCAGCTAATTGCTGTTAACTGTGGATACTTCTTTATGGCTTGCTCGTTCATTAATTGGTGGAAGGAGTAATGGTTTTTCAAAACTTTTTTCATTCTCCTCTGTACAATTGTTTTGCAGCCTACACATCTGCCCAAACTGGATATTTTGAATCCGGTGGGGTTGGTGGTTGCTCGTTGGCATTACATAGTTATTAGAATCTACTTTCTTAAAAAATATTTTAAAATTAACTAAGGCATTTTTATATAAATCTCTAGGTCTAGGAATTGTATCATCTATCAATTAGATACAATTAGAAAGCTACTGCTCATTTTTTAGAGAGCTATGAGAATATACCCAGTTTACAAAAAAAAATATTTTAAAAAGCATTTAATTTAACATTCAACATAATTTCTTCTGGTCTGAGGACAACTTACTACCTCGAGTCGTGTGGGACTGCCATGGGGTAGAGGTTCGCACCGAGTTATGCAAATCTTCATATGGGTTTTTGTGAGGAACTTCACATACTCCCTGTATTGGGACCCGTGGGAACCTGTCCCCATGGCAACGCTACATAGATGACATCATAGTTGTATGTAAGGGAACAGTACAACAAGAGTTGGAAAACTTTGTGGGAGATCTTAAAGAGGACCTGTCACCTTGAGACATGAGTAAAATATTTATTTTCCATCCTTAGTTAAACCCTTTAGTCAGCTGTTTTTGTCTATATCTGAAACGGATTAGAAAATATCCTTCATGTAAAAAGGGCTTCATAGGAGCTGCCATGTTTAAACACCCCTTTGTTTTCTGTGTGTGGGCTGTGCCAAACTGCCAAATCTCATTCATGCTTAGTCAGAGTAAACTCTATGATAGACAAGCTCTGTATAACTCATGTCACACCAGGACTTGATATTCTATTAGAATGATCTGAAACACCTTCTATTGTTCTATCCAGATTGTGTGGGCTACTCCAGCCACTAACAACTGCACAAACTGGTGATATCGTGAGAGGAGTCTGCAGTACTGATTCTACCCATGATGCTTTGCTCTCCTGACTTTCTGAAAGTCAGGGCTTCAGTTAGTGTCTCATGCACATTTTAAAAGTAGTTATAAATTGAGAATTAGTGAGATTTGAGCATAATAAATAGGGGTATGTGGTTTGTTTTAAAAGTTTTATTTCCTTCCTAGTGTTAACTCAATCATGACAGGTTTCCTTTAACAACAATTATCTACATTTAGAATTGTCCCTGACTCACAGTACAAAAATTATACAATTCTTAGACCTAGAGATTTACATAAAGTTAATTTTAAAACATTTTTTAAGAAAGTAGATTCTAATAACCCCCACCCCACTGGATTCAAAATATCCTGTTTGGGCAGATGTGTAGGCTGAAAAAAATGTACTGAGGAGAATGAATTGGCAAAACAAATGGATTTTATGAAACTGCGGTTTAAAGAAAGAGGATATAGGGAAAGCCGACAGATGAATAAAAAAAAGTGCAGAATATAAATAGGAAAAGAAAAGGATGTAAAAGAAAAAGATAACATAGTTTTTTCTACAACTTATAACCCTCTTGCAAAACAAATTGATAAAATAATTAAAAAAAAAAAAAAAACACTGGAATGTATTAAATTGCAATGAGTACTTGAAACAAATTATTCCAGAAAAACCCACAGTACTTTTTAAAAGGGCAAATAATTTAAAACAAATGCTCACAAGGATCTATATGGAAGCAGATAGTATAAAAAAGAAATGTAAAACATTTTAAATCTACTGTAACAAAAGAAAACTTTAAGATACATCAATGTATAAAATGCACTACAATAAAACAAAATGTATTGTTTACAATGCCCAAGCGGTCTCCAATATTTTGGGAAAACGAACAGAAAATTACGGGACCGCATTGGAGAACATATAAATAATATAGAAAAAGGGAAAGAATCACGTATTGTTTTGAAGCATTTCAAGCTAGGCCATGATAAAAACCCTAAGGGTTTCATTTACTGGGGTATAGCATGGATAGATGAGAAATGGAGAGGAGGAGATGTGGTGAATAATACCCTACATTGTGAGAGTAGGTGGATACACTCATTGGGTACCCTAGAACCAAAAGGTTTGAATATAGATTTTAATCTGAGGGCATTTTTTAATGCTAAAGGTGGTATAGAGAAAAGGAAATTATGGAAATGATTTGTAGGATATGAAGACGATGCACAATATTATATGAATCGATTAAATAGAAATCAATTAATAAATAGGGATGCATCAAATCCACTATTTTGGATTCAGCCGAACCCCCGAATCCTTCCCGAAAGATTCGGCTGAATACCGAACCAAATCGTTACCCGCATATTTTACTTCCTTGTTTTTTGCCAAAAAGTCACGTGATTTCCCTCCCTTGCCATAATTTGCATATGCAAATTAGGATTCGGTTCAGCCAGGCAGAAGGATTCAGCCGAATCCTGCTGAAAAAAGGCCGAATCCTGGCCGACTCCTGAACTAAATCCTGGATTCGGTGCATCCCTATTTATAAATGATTTTTAAAGGATTACAGAATTTTTAAATAATTAAAAAATGTGTTGATTCAATAAAGTGATGCATGTACCAATTTTCAGAGAATCTTTTTTGGCAGACAGCATTTTTTAAGTGTGCACATAGTTGAGTATATGTTTTTAACTTACTGTATTATAGTTGTAAAACGATGTTAGATTATTGTGATGTAGTGAGTAACTTTAACGGAATAGATGAGCAGGGGGTTGCCAGGGCGACACGGACGCACGCACATAAATAGGAATAAGGAAGTCTGTGTGGATGCATCGCTATGGCAGCCGAGCTCCTTAAGAGAGAGTGCAATATGCGCTCCTTAAAGCTGAAGCCTCTGAAGAAGTTGGAACTCCGACGAAATGTATCAGGATCAAGCGCAGTGACATCATCCCAAAATGCCCTGGAGCCGAAATGCAGTACAGCAGGACAATGCTGGTCGTGGTCAGCCCTATAATTCCAGACTCCAACAAAAACTTCGGCAGACTTTTAAAAGGGAGACTCGATATGCAATAGAAATAACAACATTTGGTGATTGTAAATAGTGGGTCAATGTGTGCCATTGAAGAATAGAATATACTACACAATATTGCTATCTTGGTGCTATGTACTTATCTCCCTGAGCTTATTTTAGCGCTAACGCTTATCTTTCAAAAGAAAGCTGTATTTGCATTTACTCGAGGGAGAACAAGTCTGTGAGTCGGAGAATAAGGGGGACCCCAAAGACTTTGGATAAATCATTATCAAGTACGATCATTTATGTGTTTTATAGGGGAAAACATCTAAAAGAAATGTAGTGGCGGTGCCACTTGTTTTCTTTTGCCTCTCTATTGAATAGCTGCATAGCCCTTAAAGTGATACTGACACAAAAAAATTAATTTTACCATATGAATGTACATTGTGGGGCAAATTGGCTCATGTGACCTAACTTTATAGTTTGTTTGGTATGTTTGTGTGCACCGTTGAATCATAAGATCCCAGGAGGCTGTCCTTATTTTTTTAAAATGGTTATTTTCCATTTAGGATGACCCAATGGCACATGCTACTAAAAAGTGTATTATTATGAAAATGGTTTATTTATATGAAGCAAGGTTTTACATATGAGTTATTTTATGCAATATATCTTTTTATAGAGACCTACATTGTCTGGGGGTTATAGTTTTCCTTTAAGGAAAAAGGCAGATGCAAAAGAGTAGCAGGGGTAAATGCATACTGATAATACAAGACTTGCTGGGTGTGGGGGTGTAACCTAGTTCCAGCAGTAGCTGGTGGTGGCTGGAGGTTTGGGGGTGATGTAATCTGGGAGTCAAGAGTCAGAAACCATCTGGGCAAGAAGGAAAGAATATATGTTGCTTTTAAGACAGGGGTGTACAAACCTTTGGCTTCGAGGGCCACATTGGAAAAAGAAAAATTATTTGGGGGCCACACAGGAAATAAAAAGTAAAAGTAAAGAAAAAACACAAAAAATAACTACAATACCAGTTGGATAACCAGATGGAGCTTTACACCGGAATAAGGGACACCTGGATATTAAATAGACTTATTATATTATTATTACTAACTGGGCAATGGGCAGAGTCCCCCTCCTCCTATATCCTTTGCAACATGACATTTTCTTGGGAACTGAGTGTTTCAAGCTGGGCCGCATTTATATCCATCCGTGGCCACATTTTGGATACCCCTGTTTTAAGGTGTAAACACCTCATTAAACATTTCTAAGTAATGTATATTGGAAAGCTGCTTATAATTACATTTTATTAGGCTAAATTGTATTTTTGTTATATAGCCAATGTAGCTAGTTTTCCTCTTGAAATGCCTCCGGCAGGGTTACCAGAGTTGCAGAGAGCTCTTCCTTTGTAATCTCAGTCAGATATAAGGAATATAGCATGTTAGTTGTCTAATAGAATACTATCTCATAATTTTACTCCCAGTTCTACAAAGCCTGAACACACCAGCCGGGCGCCCTAGGTCCCCTGGCCGGTCGTGACGCTGGCTGATCAGGCGCATGCATGAAGTGACACTGGCTTCACCTGCGTGCTGGAGTCACTTCATGCGGAATGATGCTGGTTCGCATGTGGATATGATTGGCGCTTCTGCTCATGAACACCGCCATCATCCCGCAAGAAGACAACTGGGAATTAGGGGTCCAGACGTGGGGTAGGTTTGTGCCTGGCGCCCCCCCAGCTTTGCCCCAAATTTTTAGTGCTTAATATTGCATGCTATGTGCAAGGCCTATGTGGAAAAAACTGTAAAGAGCGTGCAGCATAAATCTATAACAACCAATCAGATATTAGGTTTTACTGATTTGAGGCAATAAAGTCAGAAAAGCAAACTGCAGATTATTGTTAAGTAGTAAGATAAAGTAAGACTGCTGACATAATAATGATAAAAGTTTTAAAACCCTTCATTTGTACAGTCCCAACATACATCTCTATGAAGTAAGCCTTACAAACAATAACAAAGATTGCACACGGGTTAAGGAATACGAGAGCCTTGCATTTAGAATCTGGTGGTGATATGAGGGGTAGCGTTCAGGGGCAACCAGTGGACTATGTATCGAAGATCACAGGGGATAAAACTGAGTTGGGGCCTGGGGATTAAGGCTGCAATTTCAAAGCTTTTCTATGGAGACAGGTGAGTAAAATTAGTAGGGATGCACTGAATCCACTATTTAGGATTCGGCCAAATCCTCAAATCCTTCATAAAAGATTTGGCTATAAACCGAACTGAATCTAAATCCTAATTTGCATATGCAAATTAGTGTCAGGAAGGTAAAAAGTGGAAACAATATTTTTTACTTCCTTGTTTTGTGACAAAAAGTTACCTCATTTCCCTTCTGGTCCTAATTTGCTCTGGATTCAGTTCGGCCAGGCACAAGATTTCAGCCGAATCCTGGATTCGGTGCATCCCTAAAAATCCCTCTGACAGAGGGTTACTGTGCTATTTATGCAGGTAGCAGGGTGAGAGGGCAAAATCACTACTTAAAAATTAGGTTGAGGTGGCATGTCTGTGTGAGGTCATCAGTGTTTTCTCAAGCAGTTCAAGCCACTGGCTCCTGTATATATCACCATGTGCTCTTGTATATATATATATAAATATTTATATTTATATGACTAATTATTATATAACTATGAATGCTATTTATATCGCTTTCTTTTTTTTGCAAATACGTTCTTAATACTAGTAATTTCTAGAATGATTTGATTCCCAGTATATCTTTATTTAAAAACCTGGTTTGCTAAAGCAAGTCAGAAGTCATGGCAGAAGATCTTCACCAAAGATGCCTGGCAGTTAAATGCATGTTATCGATTAAACCTCCCACACAACGCACACGTCTGTTCTCTTGTGAGAGGGAGTTATTCAGGCAGTGTTTAGGGTGCCATCTGTTTCAGTGACAGGGAAATAAACTACCAACCCCTTATGCAATATGTTGTTTTTTGACAGAGAAAGCAATTGTTTCTATTTTGCTGTCGTGTTCTTTTTTATGAGTAATTAAAAGTGCTTTTTTTGGCAAAACGTTTTATTTTGCTTAGTGACTTTATCCTCTGAAAGTATATGCGCTTATTACATTACTAACAGGTTAAAGCTTGTAGAAAGACAAGCACAAACCTTTAGTAGCAGACATGAAAGAAGTTCTTTTGGATCATGCTGTATAAGCTGTCGCTATTTATTGTGATTAGCTAAAGACTGAGGATTCAACTTAGACAAATGGTAAATGATTATAATGATACAGAATCTGTTACATTATACAAATATTTTGATAGGGCAGCATATGCCTAAAGGCAGTCATACAATCAGAGAATCAGACATAACCAACAAATGATCGTAAAACAGAGAGGGGCAGATTTTTAAAGGGTCGAATTTCAAATTCATGTGAACTCGAAATCCATAAACTCCCATAAACTCGAAATCCAACCTATCAAAATTTATTATAAAAATTACATTTTTAAAACTTGGGTAAATAGGATCAACTTGAAAAAGCTAATCAAATTTGGATAACTGCGTATCTTTTTTTTGCCATAAAGAGCTAGAAAATTCAAATTCCACTCTTGATAAATCTGCCCCCTCAACAAATAAGATAATAGTGGTATGTTGTTAATTTCCCAGGAACATTTGAGTACTGCTGTGTTTTCTGAACAAAGATTTTTACTGTAGCAGTATTCAGTTGTATGAAATTAAATGTGAGAAACTGGCTGTGGAAAAATGTGGGTACTTTTGGAATTTTGCTAATTTGAATGAATGTAACTGCTCAATACTGATTACTGGCAACACCAACATTGGCTTGATTAGCTCATTAAGCCTTGAACTTTAAAGGCAGGTGTGTCCAATCATGAGAAAAACTATTTAAGATGGCCATTTGCAAGTTGTGCTTCTGTTTGACTCTCTTCTGAACAGTGACGGCATGGGATCCTCAAAGCAACTTTCAAAAGATCTGAAAACAAAGATTGTTCAGTATCATAAAAAAAACCTATCTCAGAGGTTTTAACTCTTAGTTTCATCTGTAAGGAATGTAATCAGGAAGTGGAAGGCTACAGGCACAGATCTGGCAGGCCAAGAAAAATACAGGAGTGGCATATGCAAAGTATTGTGAGAAAGGTTAGAGACAACCCAAAGATCACCTCCAAAGACCTGCAAGAACATCTTGCTGCAGATGGTGTATCTGTACATTGTTACAATCCAGTGCAATTTGCACAAAGATCATCTGTATGGCAGGGTGATGAAAAAGAAGCCCTTTCTGCACTCACGCCACAAACAGAGTCGCTTGTTGTATGCAAAAGCTCATTTAGATAAACCACAATCATTCTGGAACAAAATGCTTTGGACTGACGACACAAAAATTTAGTGATAAAAATCATGCTATTGGGCTGCGTAGCTAGTTCAGGGACTGGGGCCCTTGTTAAAGTCAAGGGTCGGATGAATTCAACCCAGTATCAACAAATTCTTCAGGATAATGTTCAAACATCAGTCACAAAGTTGAAGTTACGCAGGGATTGGATATTACAACAAGACAATGACCCTAAACACACTTCGAAATCTACAAAGTCATTGCCACACGTACACAGCGCTGGTAAGGCCCCATCTAGTTCTGGTCTCTTGTACTCAAACAAGACTTTAATGAATTAGAGAGGGTACAGAGAAGGGCAACTTTGCTGGTAAAAGATATGGAAAATCTTAACTATGAGGAAAGACTGGACAAGTTGGGGTTGTTCACACTGGAGAAGGGGATCATATAATAATCTCTGTAATGCTTAATTCACCAGTAGATCCTTACAGCTGACAAGAGGTCACCCATTCCAATTAGAAGAAAGGAGGTTCCAGCTATATATTCGGAAGGGATTTTTTACAGTGAGCACTATGAAGATGTGGAGTTCTCTCCCTGAATCTGTTGTACAGGCTGATACGTTAGATAGCTTTAAGAATGGGTTGGATGGCTTTTTAGAAAGTGAGGGAATACAGGGTTATGGAAGATAGCTCATAGTACAAGTTGATACAGGGACTGGTCTGGAGTCAGGAAGGAATGTTTCCCCCTCTTTTGCCTTCCTCTAGATCAACTAGCAGTTAGGGAGGTTATATATAGACTTAAAAGCTTGGACTTGATGGGTGTGTTTTTTTTTTCAACTCGAAAAAGGTCGGATTGAAATGTCCAAATAGGATAGGGACCTCTGCCATTGACTTTAACACAACCTCGGCAGGTCTGACATGGGAGATTTTAATAAATCTCAAAAAAATTTAGTTTAAAAAAAAAAAACCGATAAGCACAGTGTGTAAACTATCTGGACTTTGATTTACAGAGAAGAACATTGTAAAGCAGTACTAGCAAAGGTGCAGGTAAACTATATAAATCATTGTTCAATACTTTATCCATGAGGATTAAGGTTTGGATGAATCTCAAAACACAGAAGTTAAATCAAATTCAAATGAAACGTTAAGTCAGTAACAGGAAAAGACAGCCAGGAGAAGATCCAGTCCAAGTTTGGAAACGTCAGAGGAAATTACTATAATTCTAACATAAATGTGGACATGCTGAAGGTATCCATCCAAATTGCACTTGATTTAAACAGACCAAAAGTGCTTTTATTTTGATGAAATTGGGTGGTAGTTGCTTCTAACATGGGTTTTTTGTCACTTCTGAAGTTTGATTTCAAAATGTCATTTTCATCCATTTCCCAAGTCTGGATGCAAGCACCTTAAAAGGGTACTGTCATGGGAAAACATGTTTTTTTCAAAACACATCAGTTAATAGTGCTGATCCAGCAGACTTCTGCACTGAAATCCATTTTTCAAAAGAGCAAACAGATTTTTTTATATTCAGTTTTGAAATCTGACATGGAGCTAGACATTTTGTTAATTTCCCAGCTGCCCCTGGCCATGTGACTTGTGTCAGCACTTTAGGAGGGAACTGCTTTCTGGCAGGCTGTTGCTTTTCCTTCTCAATGTAACTGAATGGAACACAGTGGGACATGGGTTTTACTATTGAGTGCTGTTCTTAGATCTACCAGGCAGCTGTTATCTTGTATTAGGGAGCGGTTATCTGTTTACCTTCCCATTGTTCTGTTGTTAGGCTGCTGGGGGGAAAAAGGGAGGGCGTGAGATCACTCCAACTTGCAGTACAGCAGTAAAGAGTGATTGAAGTTTATCAGAGCACAAGTCACATGACTTGGGGCAGCTGGGAAATTGACAATATGTCTAGCCCCATGACAGATTTCAAAATGAAATATAAAAAAACAGTTTTCTCTATTGAGAATTGGATTTCACTGCAGAATTGTGCTGGAGCAGCGCTATTAAAAAACTTTTTTTCCCATGACAGGATCCCTTTAATGAATTGCATTGATTTGCACTCTCCAAGCAGTCTATTTTTGGAGTAAGATTAATTTGTGTTGGAACAGGAATCACACAGCTTTGCCCCAACTTCCTGATAGGAGTTGACAACATACTACCTATGTAATAAAAGGGACTAAGTTTGTCCAAGCACAGTAAACCTCAGTAATTAATAAGAATGAACCCAATAAGTGAAATAGAGGTTAGCAAACAAGGGAAAGTTTTGCTCACTGCTAATTTTTAAATCAATGAGGCTGTGACCACAAAATACACGTAGACATATACGTATGCACTCAACCTACTATCAATATATTTAAGACATTGAGACATTTTGTGCATACAGCTACTAAAAAATGCCTTAACCATTTTTCTAATATTGAAGTGTAAAGTGGTATTTTTCACCTTCTAAAGCAGCTCTGGGAGAGGGGTCACCGACCCCCTCAACTATTCTAACCTGATACATTTAATGGATACATTTCTTATCTTTGTCCCTGCTGAGCAGAATCTCTGGGCTTCATTACAGGCAGCCGCCATGAAGGGGAGAGAGCAATATTTTGGAGAGGCCATCGGAAAATAGAGCATTATTTTAAAAAAACTAGTCCAGATCAGGTACATGCAAGGGGCTTCTGTAACATGATGTGACTTTGAGAAGAAGTCTTTATTTGTTGTTTAACAAAATAAAGTTATATGTTTTTAACTAATAATTCAAATAAAAAGATAAACATGATATGTTTATCGACATGTTTACTAAATTTTTATGGTATAGGATGGGCTGAGGAGAAGGCCTAGAAATGCACACCTAGAAAGGAGCCTCACTTGCACGCAGATAGGCTGCAGCTGTTCTATAGTTACGTATACATCATATAAATGTCAATTTCCTACTGGCTAGGGTCTACAAAGTACTTTAACTTCTGGTGAGAGGCAGAATAAAATTACAAATGTTACTAATAAAAATGATCCTTTAAATATATGCTATTCATAGCTACATAATATTAATATGGGGTATAAATAGTAATTATTTCTATAATAATTTTGAAAATAATTAGTTATGAGGGTTCTATAATTACCCATGACAGGAAAAACAGTGACCAATGTTTGAAAAGTTATTGAGAAGGAACAAGAATAAAAAAAAATATTTTTCCTTAATTGAGTATAATGCTAAGTAAATAATGTGTTTTCAAACACGTCTGTAAAGTGCTTCCATGCTGGGACCAGTCTAAAGCTTTAGCATAATTATGCAAAAGAGTCCTGCAGCTAGAATAGTGGTGGACTTCACATTAGCTAACAGCTTGCAATTGTCTGACTCATCGTTAGGTAATAGAGGCAGGATAACATTTTGAGGGTGATTCAGAGGGTCAGTTACCATGTTCTGTCAGACACTGAATATTTATTACATTGTTACCAGGGTTACATAGAAGGAGTTTGACTGGCTTAGAATAACAAAGTTTAATTGTATTATAATTTTAATGGCCTGTTAATAATAAATATTTAAAGTGAAAAAAATAGGGTTGGCACTGTATTCCTATCACAGGGGGACACCCCCCAAAAAATAATTTGTTCTACAGGAGTTTGCCACCTCTTTGTGTGAAAGAGTGGAGAGCCTAGGGCGGCAGGATTTTAGGGGGCGGCATGCTGCCCAACCACACCCACATTGGTTCAGAAATTAAAATTTCCCATGTGCCAATTCCCATTGCTCCATCCCGATAATGAAAATTTGAGCAAATAAAAGGGAGGGGACAGGGGCGACAAATTATATCAGGCCTAAGGGCGCCCACTATGTAAATACGGCCCTGACCTTGTAAGATGTGGAAGCAAGCACAGGTCTACTCAGTGTTCCTTGTACAGTGTGGATCAGTGTGACATCACAGGAAAGGGATTAGCTAAATGGGGAAGTAAGATTTTTTTTACCTCAGCTTTCATGGAGGATGCAGTTTCTTATTCTGCTACAAACTCCGTGGCGCTGTCACCTTAATTTCCTTCCAAATAAAAAAAAAAAGGAAGGTGCAATCTCCTTTATAGTCTAAACATTAGGACAAACATTTTTCTCTGTCCTGAGAAAAAAGTGTGCTTTATTTTCTCCTCGTTTGACTGCCCTGAAGAGGGTTCAGTCCCACAGAGGTACTCCTAAGATGAAAAAAGGAGCATTTAAATGTAAAGATATCTCTTCTCCATTTGCAGTTAAACCAAGAGTATCTTAATGTTCCACTCTCAGTAAAGAGGCCCATTTGGGTTGCTCTAGTGGTAACCCTGCACCCTGTAGGAGGTCTGTGTCTACAGGCAATGATTCCCAGGAGTGTGACACAAGCTCCACCAGTGTCAGACTAGGACACCAGGGGCCCACCCAAAAACCTTAGACCAGGGGCCCACTCTCAACACTAATATTCTTCATCTCTTCACTCAACCTCTATTCTCCTAGTTTGTTTTCTTTACATACTGTAATCAATTATTCCATCTATTTATCCTCTTTGTTCTTATAGAAATAGGGAATGGCCATGAAATAGGCTTAAAGTTTAGCAGCATGAGGGCCCACTGGCACCTTGGACCACCGGGAGTTTTCCTGGTATTCTGGTGGGCCAGTCCGACACTGGGCTCCACTTGTAAACCTATTATGTGATTATCTGTAATGTTATGTGAATGGATAAATTGCAAATGTCCACAGCAAATTTGCAGTGAGAAAAACATAAATAAAAATAAAAATTTCCTGAAATCAATTGCATGTTACATTCTTCAGCTGCCATTTTGGTTATCAGGCCTAACCAACAAATATAACTGAGGTAAAAGAGTGGGGGTTAATTATGTTTAGTAGAACCATAACTCACCACATCTTGGAAGTGGCCCAGGTGCACCGCCCTGAGCCTTCAGCTAAGGGAGAGGACAACCATAAGAGAAAACTGATGGCGGGCACTGAAATGAAGGCACTCTTCTAGCAAAGTAGTAGAAAAAGTAGAAAAATATTTATTTGTGTCCGCTGCCTTACGCGTTTTGTGTTAACAAACACTTAATCATAGGCCTATGATTAAGTGTTTGTTAACACTAAACGCATAAGGCAGAGGACACAAATAAATATTTTTCTACTTTTTCTACTAACCAACAAATATAATGGCTCAATTTATTTCAAACTTCCACTTCAAAGTGACTACGGCTATTGTTCCACCCCTATTCGTCAATGTGGAACAAGAAAGCCTAGAAAATAAATTCTTGCCAAGAAACAATTCCGAACTGGCAATTTGTGATTCTGGCAGATGCCAGAGCAGCTGCTATAAGATGCCATAATTCTGGCCTACATAGTGGAGGGCCGATAATGGCAGCCAGTGTTGACCACTCCCTGCACACACAGGCAGAGTATGTCACACACAGGCAGAGTATGTCACACACAGACAGAGCAGGGCACACACAGGCAGAGCAGGGCACACACAAGCAGAATATGAAACACACAGACAGAACACGGCACACATAGGCAGAGCATGGCACATACAAGCAGAGTATGGCACACACAGGCAGAGCAGGGCACACAGGCAAAGCAGGGCACACACAGGCAGAGTAGGGCACACAGGGAGCATAGGGAAGGCAGAATAGAGCAAGAGACAGAGAAACCCATCAGGAGTTCTTTTAAACAGAAGCGCTGAATGCAAAAATTTATATTATTACCTGCACCCAGGCAACCTGTTGGACCTGTCATGTGCATGCTCCTATATATGCATATATATGCAGTATAGAGCAATTCAAAATACAAGGTTCAATAGGTCTTCCAACTATTCTTCCCTGATATTCATATATAAATTGTATAACAGTTCCACTATTTTTGTGCAATTCCTGTAAGCCAGAGTATGCAGGCAAAAATCACAAAAAATACCATTCTCTTGCCCATACACCAAAACTATCTATAAAAAATGCTAGACAATATTTTTTCTACTAGGCTGATTTACTAGATGTTGGTGTCTGTTCCAGTGTCTTCTCGAATATATTATAACCTTTGGCTTCCCATCAGATGTGGCAGTTAGCTACGTGACTTTTGACAATAATCTTTCCTGCCTCACCTGAACTCTGATCCATCTACCCATGCTCTTGTTCATGGTGTGTAAGCTGTAATGCAAATTTATAAGGCGATAATAAGTAGACTGAAAAAATAACAAGTCAAAATAGAATATTTAATTCACTATGGTCTGGAATGGATTGCCAGGTAAATGCTGTTAGCAAATTTGACAGCTCTTGTGCATGAAGTGGCTGCTGATGAAGCTGTTATGAAAGAAAATGCATTGAAGGTCATGGCAAATTTAAAGGGATATTTTATGTAAATGAAAAATTCAGTCCAATCTCTAGTAAGCAAGGCCTTTGTCACTTGTGTTTCACTCATTACTTATGGTTTATTTAGTGTATCTATCTAGCTAAAACCATTGCATTGAATAACAATAGCAATCATTTACAGTTCCTAACAATGCAGCCAATTATAGACACAATTACTTCTTGATAAAGATTCTTTTTGAAACATGATGCATCCACTTGATTCCATTGTATTTGTGACTGTTTATGTCAGTTATAAGTATAATATATGCTTTTTTATGCATTTGAGCATTACAGCTATTTGTGTCATTTTAATGTATTTATTTTACTGGAAATTATTACAAAGGTGTAAATACCTTTCAATTTTGAAAGTAAATTTGACTCTCTATAGCATACAATATATTCAATTTAAAAGAGAAGGAATGTAAAAATCACTGGGGTGCCAAATTGGATTTTAATAGCTTATCTGATACCCTGGGCCAGTGCTCCTGTTAGCAGGAAATATCATAGGCCCCAGTTATATATGTGCAAGCACCACAGTGCAGGGTCGGACTGAGGGGCCCGCGGCCCACTGGGACTACTACGACCCCCCTGCCCCCATATTGTGATGAGCCTCTGCTGACTGCCTTCTGGAGAGGCTCAGTGCGTGAACCTGCTGGTAAGGCGCTACAAGCAGGCTTGCACAAGTGTCGCTGTGTACGGCACCTACAGGAGTCAATCGGGAGAGGGGTCTGGCCCGGCAGGGGCCCATTGAGGGTCGGGCCCACCGGGTATTTTCCCAGTTTCCCGGCCAGTCCGACACTGCCACAGAGTGATTCTCTTCTTCCTCTTCTTGTTTCTTCTGTTTCCTGGGGCAGGCACATGTCCTGCAGAATCTAGTAACCTTTTTTCTTCTTAAATTTCATCCTTTTCACTCTACTGCACTTTCAGGCACCTAGCAAAGAAAGAGGATGCAAAAGAAGATTACTCCATGGTGCTCCACTCTCCAGAAATAACCCAGGTCGGTGCAGTATTTTGCAAGAGAACTAGCCAGGGTATAAGGGAAGGGAATACAGTGATGAATGAAATTTATCACCGACTTTCACAGCAAAAATGGCGCTCAAACCCCAAATTCACGAAAGTGCGAATCGTCTAACACTAGCGATAATTCGCCAGCGTGACATCATTTCGCAACTTCATAAATTCACTAACATCAACTCTGGCAAAGTTGCGCACTGATGAAGGATCGTAATTATGCAAATTC
>CM044431.1:123780217-123791919 GCA_024363595.1 Xenopus borealis
CAAAATACTGTTACAAAATCATCTACTGCTGACAATCGTCAACAAGCCAAATGCAAGGCTTATACTGACAGAAAACATGGTGCAAGAGAAGAGAACCAGGACTACTGAAACAAGGACAATCTAAATTTACTACACCACTTCAAGTGAGATGCCAGCGAGGAACATACGCATATGAACTGTCTGATGGACGCATATGGAATGCAAGTCGTCTTGCTCCTGCAAGATATGACTTTGGAGACGTTCCATTTGATGAAGGACTTTTCCCTACTCCTGATGCCAACTGCAATAGGCCTGAAGAAAGTGAACCTATGAGGCGTACTGAGAGAATCAGAAATCTACCTGCATGGACCAAGGACTAGAATGTACAATATTGCATAAAGTTTTATGGTTTCTGTTTATTACATTTACCCAAATGCTTTCCTATCATAGGGGGACTATGTGGTGTTTGTGCAAGGTGCCTGTAGGTGTCGCTGTGCACAAGAGTATACTGTGCATACACTGTACATTCTATGCTGCTTAAAGGGGTTAGAGTTAAAGTTACTGTTGATGTGTAATGGCTGCATGAACCTGCTAATAAAGCATTATATATACTCTGCTCATTCTGTTTATCCTCGGCTACCAAAACACAACACTGCCTACCTATAATTTTCCATTGGATCTTCAAAATCATCTGTGTGTCTGCTGTTTCAGTCCATCTCACCTTTCTTCAGGTCTATGGCATACACTGTGTGTTTCAGTAATTCATAGTAAATGAGTATTGAATAAAATACTTGTCCAAATGAAAAAAAATAACAAAATACCACTACATTTAATTAGTCTTTATTAATGTTCTCTATAACATAGTGGGGCACATTTATAAACAGTGTGCAAATTTGCACCTGGGCAGTAACCCATAGCAACCTATCATTGATTAGCTTTTTACAGCCAGCTGCAGGTTAAGCATTGGTTATGGGTTACTGCGCAGATGCAAAGTTTACCACTGTTTATAAAAGACTCAAATAATATCACGCTTGACTCCTCTGTTCGGCAGCTATATGCAGCTGCTGTATGATTATCTCAGACTTTAGGTCATATAAATATACTCTATTTACACTAATATTAACCTGCTATTTTTCCTAACTTTCCAAAATATTTTCAGGCCCTGTAACTTTTGTTGTTTATAAGAGGCTGTACAAAATAACTTTAACATTTATTCATGAAATTATTTTCACTGCAGAACAGAACAAGCAGAACCCTGCAGACTACATCCCCACCCAAGTTTGGCTTACATTCAATCCAGCACCGATCTGTCTGGCAGATAAATATTTTTTCATGGGTCTCAGACATTACCTCATTCCTGTTTGTCCTAAATTTATTCCAGAACTTCCCACTTTTCTATATATTTTTTTGTTCAAGGTGGTCAGCAGAGTGAATATTAAATGCAACCTTAAAGGACAAGGAAAGTTAAACTATAGAAGTAGGCTAAAAATTATGTTCATTATGTTTTGGGCTTTTGTACCAGTCCAAGGCAACCCCAGCCCTTTAGCAGTAAAGATCTGTCTCCTCTTCTGCGGTGCAGCACCTAGCTAGGCATGCTGTGACTGCAGGGAGGGAGGCTCCCTCCGTGCGTCCACCTGCCGGTGACGTCATCACCAAGCGCAGCTCTTCAAAAAAATGAAAAAAGTGCGGGCTAAGGAGAGAGCAATGTAACTTCCTGCCTCCCTCCTCTATGCAATGAGCACCAGGTAGGAAGGCTTGAGGACAGCCACATTCCACCCACCCCTTTTATGTTATTTTTTTAATTTTGATTATGCTGTAAAGCTTTTCGTGATTGTCACAGTGGAAAAGGTTTGATCCTTGCCTTAGCATTATTTGTTCTCACATGCCCATTGCTCTTGCAATGGCTGGCATTGGTGTTCTTTGTTTTGAGCTGAAAATGATCATGTAATAGAGGATTAAGTCGGTTATATAAATATGTGTTTTTAATATGTACAAGGATCATTTGAATAAAACACTATAATAAAGCTGTGACCGACCTTCATCCACAAGTTAGCCTTTGATTCTTTAATTGGGCAATTCAAAGAAAGGGGGATTGTTTTTCTTCCCTACAGTCAAAGATGCCCCAGTAGCTCCCCATCTTCTTTTCTGCTGATTCACTGCACATGCTCTGTTCTGATGTCACTTACTGAGCTTAGGGACCCACTCACAATATGCAGTACACATGGAATAGAAATAAAATAAAATATAAATGTCACAGTAGAAGGCTGATCATTCATTTTTAGGGTTTAGTTCTTCTTTATTTGTATACAGTAGATTTGAAAAGGACAGGTGGATAGAAGAACATCTACACAAAGAATAGTTGATGTTTCTGTCATACAAACAAAATAACAGGCAATGGTTTATTTTTAAAACTGAACTTAAACAAAATGGGTTAGGTGTACTATGTTAAAACAAATTCTAATAGAGCAAATGGTAAATATATATATATATAGGGCTGCACTGGCAACAAGTGTCCCAATTTGAAATCGCAGTGGAGGTAAACAGGGCCGGATTTACATAGTGAGCACCCCTAGGCCCACTGCCGTTTGTCGCCCCTGTCCCCTCCCCTTTATTTGCTCAAACTTTCATTATCAGGACAGAGCAATGGGAATTGGCACATGGGAAATTTAAATTTCTGAACCAATGTGGGCGTGGCTGGGCAGCATGCCGCCCCATAAAATCCTGCTGCACTAGGCCCAGGCCTAAGTGGCCTCTCCACAAATCTGGGCCAGGGGCCTGGAGGTAAGTTAACAATGAATAAGGCTGCACCAAAGACTGCACCAAAAGCTGGCTGTACACATAAAGAGCTGCTCGTTTGGAAAGTTCATCATCCACTTTGGTATGCTACAGGCTGGGCTAAATTCAGCTGATCTGATAGTTTGGCCCCTGGGCTTATGATCACATCATAACAGGTCAGTACAGACTTGTTAGGAAATGATCATTGTGCCAGTGCAGTCCTCAAACCTGTTATCTGGCCTATTTTCAGCCAATTATGTATAGGGGTGGCAGCCAAAAAGAGGCCACATGCAGATTACCTGAAGGAGTATAGCTTTATGCTATGGACACACAGGCTGTTGTCAGCCTGCAAATCTTTGCAGGCTGGGAGAAGCAGATCTGCTCAGTGCCCTTGCTGAGTAAGAGCACTGAGCAGATGTGCTTCTCTCAGCCTGCAAAAATAGCAACAGCGATGTGCCCATAGCCTTAATCTTTTTCAGGGGGTAAGTAAGTAAGTAAGTAAATATTTATTTATATAGCACCTTTCAAAGCAATGCTACAAGGTGCTGTACAATACATTTAAAACAAAAGAACAACATACAGTAACATTTCCATTTTACAATACACTTAAAAACTACTTAAAAGCCAAGGTGTATAAATAAGTCTTTAAACATCTTTTAAAAATATCCACAGAACTAGCAAGTCTAATATCCACAGGCAGATTATTCCATAGTCTAGGAGCATATACAGCAAAAGCACAATGTGATGTGCGGGTCAGGATTTTCTCGACCCTCATCTGAACCTAACCCGCCCACCCTCAGCCCACGCCTGCATGCCGGGTTTCAATTAGACCCACGTTGCCCTGCCCATTATGTCAGAAAAGGGGCGGGGGCGAGAGGCGCGTGTCTATATAAACTCAACCGGGAAGTCGGAAGCCGGCATTTCAAAGGTCGCCAGAAAAGAGCATGTAAGGTCGGCCCAAACCCGCCTGGGTAAACCTACGGGTATCGGGTCGCCCCACATATCACTAGTACGTAGCTAAACCAGGAACAAAGTCAACCTGTTTAAAGAGAAACTGACACCAGAAAATAACTTTATATCCATCATAACATAATCTTTGAATGCTATTTATAATTTTGCCATAAAAGTATTTGCCTGATGCTTTTACCTTTACCTTCATGTTCCTGTATGAGGGGGCTGCCACATTTGTGCAGCAGTAATCGGTTAGCATTAGAAACTCTAAATGAAAGACTAAGCTGGCACAGTCAGGCTGGCAAAACAGGTTTAGGAAATTCAGGTAATAATTACTTACAAAAGCAGAACTATCAGCAAAAAACGATCAACGTGACCTATATGTAACATTTGATTAAGATTAATATTTTGAAAAGATCATTTTTAGTGTCAGTATCACTTTAAGATATTTAAGCCTGGTTTATGCAGTCTGCAATATTTGTTTCTACATACCAATCTTTTACATAGAACATCTTCATTTATTAACGTTAACACATATATGTACTGACTTTTGATAGCGCTTTATAAAAAATAGGGCTTTTCATTGCCATCAATCGCTCAAGTACACTATTGGTTACAACAACCTTCATATAAATGTTTTTGAATGAAAGCTGTTAGATTAGTACTGATGTAATAAAAACGTAACTGTTTTGAGTGTCTAGTTTTATAAATAAAGTCAATAAGAATGGAAGAAAACCAATTTCCTTCCTTTTCTGTTGAAGCTGTGTTTTTGCGGTATTTTCTCAATGCCATTGCACTCCTCCACACATCAAAAGAAGGCCTGCTGAGCTTGCAGCATGTAAGAACATCTGCACACAAGTAAGTGGACCATGCAATGTAAATGTGTCAAACAGAGCACTACTAGTTGCAGAAAACATTGTTTTTTTAAGAATGCCACTAATACTGTACATGGATGTGGTCCAGTTATGCTTTAAAAGGGCATCTACAGTAAACGTGTCCTAAAACTCACTTTTTCTCTCCCTGGCTCTGCAAAACCCAAGCTTTATTAGGTACACAAAATAATTCTCCACTGAGAATCATCCATAACAGAACGACATCAGTCATTGTGCTATTATTGGATATAGTAGAGCTACCTTGCAGTTCTTGCTTGGTGATTATTTGAAGAAATATGCTTAATGCCTTTACATGAACAAGAGTATGAAGTCAGATGTACACAGGAGAGGAAGAGTTAAGCTGGCCATAGACGTAACAATTATGATCTTTCTCGGGAAAGATCTTTCCAAGAAAGATCGTTCGTTTCAACACACACGTGTAGAGCTGAATCATCAGATATACAGGTAGAAACAATAGAATTCTACTTGTATCTGACGATTCAGCACTAACAATGGGCGATGTTCAGGGTGCTTTCAAAGGCATCCGATCAAAATTTTCCATCCAGTCCGATCAACCAGCCGACCGATATCTTAATCCTCTGACGATGTCGGTCGGCTCATTTCCCACCATACACGCACCGAATATCGTACGAAAATTCGTTTCGTACGATATTATCTGTGCGTCTATGGCCACCTTAAGGCTATACATGTTTGCTAAACATAGGTAAT
Source organism: Xenopus borealis (assembly GCA_024363595.1). Lineage (NCBI taxonomy): Eukaryota > Metazoa > Chordata > Amphibia > Anura > Pipidae > Xenopus > Xenopus borealis. The sequence goes on from CM044431.1 coordinate 123,785,524, forward strand.
GGTTTAAGAACTAAAGCCTCCTTATTTGGAGTCCTACCAACAAAGTGATTTATTGAGGAAGGTTGGTTGTGTTGTGTATTTATTCTGTCAGTTTATATTGATAACTTGGCTAGTAGGGATGAGCAAACCTTTTTTTGCCCAGTACAGTTTTGTGGCGAAATGTACAGTTGTACCAGAGAAGCAAAATGTTTTTGAATCTGTGCTGTAATTTTTTTACATGTTTTTAGTTTCACTAAGAAAAAAAACCCAGTGTTGTGCACTGGGAAAAATCCCAGTCATTATTATTTGCCCCTTGCTTTCAGCAGTACCTAATTGGATTGCATTCCCTTGTCTATCTAAGGAAAAGTACAGGAGCAACGTTTGAATTTATGGTGAGATTAGTTGAGGAGCTATAGGACCCTTATAGCAAAAAGGATCTTTGCAAATGAAATGGGCTGGTTTGGCTTATCACTACTGGCTAGACCAATCTGTCCCCATCAATATTAAACATACAAGAAAAAAATGGGTATAACATTAACTTTGTCCCGTTCTAGAAAATATCCAAGACTATGGCTATGGCTTCCCATATTAAATTATTATGTACCTGTAGTGGCCCTGTAGAGGCAAAAACTGTCCAGGGGCTGGCGTTTGGGGACCCCTGCTGTAGAGGACTTCTGCTCAGAAATGATCAAAGGACTATTCTGGAGCTAAAGTCACTGCTACAGTACATATGCTTCAGATATGCTTTTTTCAACAGATTAAGCAGCTGGTTTCCCCTCGATGAATTCAGTGTTTAAAACTCTTGGTCTGATGTTTACCTGTTCCCTAAATGAGTGAAACACATGCTTTTGTGTTTCCTAACATTTTAGTATTGCACAGCTACTGTCAATCCTGTACCAGTGGAGGATGCTACTATACTACATTTGACCTGGGGTGATTCTGCCCTGCACCTGATGCTGCTCCCCTTTCTAAAAACTTCCCCAGTCTAAACACGGAAATTCAGTTCTTAAATTTACGAGGAGTGGTTATTTGCTCACCTTGTCGTATAGCAGCAGCTCCTTCTTTTGGCCAGCTAGTCTAATGCAGGCTTTGAGGAACACCAAGGTAAATAATCCAAATCATATCTTTAGATGGCAGCAATAGCCATTCTTAATCTGTTGCATAACTCCCAACATTTTGGAAATAAAAAGAGGGGCAAAATAGTTTTGACCATGCCCATTTTTGTGGCCACACCCCCTAATTACCATGTTCATTTACAACATTTGGCAGGTTATGAAAGTTTTGATAATGAAGGTGAATTGCCCTTTAAGCTGTGAGTATAACTTTTACCAAGGGCCCTGTTATCTTATATTGTTACAATTACTTATTTGCTTATCTCGAAATTGTTACAAAAGTATCTTATCTGCTGCTGTGGCTGTTCTGGGCTCTCTGCCAAAAGCCAATTAAGTTTCTGGTTGTTCAGTGCAGAGAAAAATGGGACAAACGGGGTCTGTGGGTTCAGCTGTCAAAATACGGGACAGTTGGGAGGTATGCTGTTGTTAACCTTAAACTAGTCATACGCATACCAATAAAATAGAAGGGAAGAGTAGCTGCAGCTCGAAAAAAAAAAGCAACATAACGGCAGCAATACTGTGTAGTGCTTCTGGTATTCATCCCAAAGGCATTTTGGTCGGGAACTGTGCAGGTTTGGCAAAATATGTGGCTACCTTTAGGGGTATTTTCTACCTCCTTATATAACTAAATTTAACACCTACATTATTATAGTAAATGTAAAACAGAAAGGTCAACAAAATTAGACTTGAGTTTACCATATCTGTTTTAATATATAACAATATATGTATTCCTTATTTATTTTTCATAAGAAATACTCCTAAACAGAGCATGTATTAAAATGACTGCCACACTTCAGTTTAATGATGCTTACGTCAAAAATATCTCCAAGGCAACTAAGTATTTCTCATACAGTAACAGCACTGATATTTTCTGTTTCCCTTAAAGGAACAGTTCAGGGTAAAAATAAAAACTGGGTAAATAGATAGGCTGTGCAAAATAAAAAATGTTTCTAATATAGTTAGTTAGCCAAAAATGTAATGTATAAAGGCTGGAGTGAGTGGATGTGTAACATAACAGAATACAACACAACATCCTGCTTTTCAGCTCTCTAAATCTGAGTTAGTCAGTGACTTGAAGGGGGGCCACATGGGACATAACTGTTCAGTGAGTTTGCCATTGATCCTCAGCATTCAGCTCAGATTCAAAATCAACAGTTATGACCAATGTGGCCCTCCCTCAATTCACTGATTGGTTACTGCCTGGTAACCAGAGAGCTGAAAAGCAAGAAGTAGTGTTCTGTTATGTTAAACTTACAGTCACTCCAGCCTTTATACATTACATTTTTGCCTAACTCACTATATTGAAAACATTTTTTATTTTGCACAGCCTATCTATTTACCCAGTTTTTACTTTTATACTGAACAATTCCTTTAAAGTATATTAATGATAAAGGGGGGTGACCAACTCATCTATATAGATCTAGCGGCTTGTAATTATGTGCCAGCTAATATTAGTAATAATGTATAGTTTCTGTTATAGTCTTAGTAAAAAAATTTATGTTCAGTGTAGAAGTTGTGTGAAGATGGAGCAGTGTCAGGCACTACACCTTGAATATTTACAGCAGTTTTGGACTCAAAAAAGAACAGAAGCAGGGTGTATAGAAATCTGTTAAAAAGAGGTATGCCAAATTTCTATGTACTGTAGATCTATAAATCTGTAGCATCTCTGAATTTGTTTTAGAAGTCCTGTTCAGCATATCAACAGAAAATAGTACTACATACCTCCCAACAGTCCCGCATTTGTACTGAAAAGTCCAGACTCTCTCTCTGCACTGAACAGCCAGAAAAAACTACAAAGTTTCTAACTTAATTGGCTTTTGGCAAATAACCCAGAACAGCCACCTGATGCAACTAAGATACTATTGTAACAATTTTGAGATAAGCAAATAAGTTATTGTAACAATTTTGATAAACAGGTCTCTAGAGAGAAGTTAGTTCAAACTTTCATAACTTGCCAAATGTTGTACAATGAAGATGTTAATTAGGGAGTGTGGCCAAAAATGTTTTGTCCCTCTTTTTATTTCTAAAATGTTGGGAAGTATGCTATTTCAGTGACCTCTTCATAGGTATTCTGTACAGTATTTTGCTGACTTGGAAATCTGCAAGTTCAGAACTGTAATTATTGCTATTTTACTGAGAAATCCTCAGCTTTTAATGTAGCTCTCTTTCAACCCACTCCTGCTACCCTGCACTGCTGGGAACAGTTCAATAGAAGATATTTTTCTAACAGAAAAGCACAGAAGAGAAAAAAAAAAAACATTGCGCCACAAAAAGAAACTGATTTTCTATTTTTCTAAACTGAGATGAACCAAATTGAGAAGTGAAAAGTAAGTTGCCATATTCGAATATAGCCCAACAAATATTCTCTGTTGATTACCCCTGAAGAAAGGTCACTGTCACTCCATTCAGGTCTCTCTCTCTCTCTATATACATACATATGTATATACAATCCATAAGGCTTTTAAGAGTTATTACTTTAATTACCATTTTATTAGTTTTGATTAGTGATGGGCAAATCTCCCGCGTTTCGCTTCGCCGAAAAATTCTCCGGAAATTCGCGAATTGGCGAAAAAATTAGCGAAATGAGTTGCGCGTCAAAAACGACGCGCAACTCGGTTTTTCTGGCGAATTTTTCGGCGGCGAATTTTTGCTGCCGTTTCGCTAATTTATTCGCCAGCGGCGAATTGCGGGAATTCTCCGCGAATTCGCCCCTGGCGAATAAATTCGCCCATCACTAGTTTTGATTCTGTTTACTTGAATTGAATAAACTGGATTCCTTTTCTCCTGCTCAGTTCTCTTATTATACAGTGTCTAAGGGCTGAACTCCACTGTGTGCTGTTGTCCAACACGTCGCCATGCAATGATAAGAATTCTATGTGTGCAGAAGATAATGGAACTGAACATGAAATCTCAGGTACAAACTACATGTATCCGATTGTTGGATGAAGACGCAGCATGCATGTGGTTTGTTCCTGTGATTTTACGTACAGTTCCATTATCTTCTGCCCATCAGACATGTCGCAAGTGTCATCACATGGCGACATGTCGGACAACAGCATGCAGTGGAGTTCAGCCCTAAATCCCCTGAAATGTCATTTATGCAGGTCTACTAATCAGGTAAGAGTATTTTGATTGTCTGTCTAATTCAAAGTTGTGGGAAGTGTTTTGAAGAGCTTTGACTGGTATGATGTGGTACCCTTTTATAGATGGTTGGCACTAAAGTGCAAGTGTGGAATTATAGGCACATCCACTAGGAAGATACGTGAGACATGGGTTACACTGTTTCCAACCCTTGTTGAAGAGCTGTTGGCATTAACACTGCTCTAGTGGCAATGTGACTGAAATTATTGTCAGATTATAGTCAGCACATCTTGCAAGAAAGTTTATTTACATGTACTGTTTACAAATGACCTGCCTCCAGGCCCATATTTGTGGAAGATTTTTTAGGGGAGGGCATGTAGTTCATTGGCCACAATGAAACCTCCTGCCTGCCCAGTCCAAGTTGCAGCTCCCTTTTTTCTTTTTATGAACACTTACAGGAGGTGAGGGGTGATGATTGCACAAGGATGGCCCAGTGGAAGAATAAACTAATAAATAAAATGGCATAAGTTGAGGATATTGTACAGGCAATATAAATCTACTCTTCGTTCTACACAAAACATGATGAAAGGGCATGAAAAGTACTGCTATGTACATGATGGGACTAATGTATGTTAATGTATTTAACGCAACAATTCCCATTTATATAAATAATTGTTGCTAATAGTTGGCAGATGTTACTGAATCTGCAGTAATACCAGTCACAGGTTACCTACCCATGTATTAAATTGCCTTACTTATGTGTGTAGAAAGCAAGCTGTGCCATTTGATTCAGTGCAAAGACCTGCCAAGACCTCAGAAACAACATTGTGGATCTGCACAATCTCAGTTTCTCCTTAGGAACCATATTAAAAAAATCAATTCAGAAGGACTCCCAAATTACACACAAACATAAGAATCTTAGGATAACACATACGATGCATTGTTCTGTAAGAAGATTCAAATGAACTCCTCAGGCAACAGAAAGGAACTGTTGAAGGAGATTAAGTACTAAAATATACAGTAAGTATCCACCACTAAGAAAATACTTTATGTTCATGGCTTGAAAGTCTGTTATTCAGGGAAGAAATCCCCTACTCCAAGCCCAGTGAAAAACATACAGAAATTTGCTGATGATCACCAGGACAAAAACCAGGTACATGGACAGAAATGTGTGTGTATTGATGCTATTATTAAAGCTAAACACATGCCTTGAACTTCCACATAGTCTGGCTAATCACCATTGTGGCAACAGAATAAAAAACAGTTAATCTGCTTTTGTGAGTGATTCCAATAATTTCTAACACATTGAATCTATATAGGAAGTCAGAGGCACAGCATCCAAGGAACCACCACAGGAATTGTTTGAGTCTACGCTAATCAGTGTAAAACTTCTTTTCGCTAATCACCATTGTGTCCTTGACTCTTCTGATAAACGGTACACAAGTAAGTCTACTGACACTGGGAAACCCTGGAGCTGCCACCAACAGGGGCAGTTCTGCCATGAGGCAAGGTGAGAACCTAGGGGCAAATTCAATAGAGGGTGAATTTTCACCGGCAAAGGCTTCGCCACATTTTGAGCAACTTCATCAGGTGAAAATTAGCTACCACTACGCTAATACACTAAAATGCAAAGTTGCATCTCACCAGCTGAACGCTGGCAAAGTTTAGCTAGAGTAAATGTGTCAGTGCGCATTTCATGGCGAACTTTCACTAATGTTCATTTCTGCCTAATAAAACTTCGTTAATCCACTTATGTTTATGTCACTTTGAATAGGGTAACATACAGGTCATATATCTTTATTGGAGATGTTGGTGCAGATACTTATTCGGCCACTTATTATTACAAATGGGTGATTTTTAAAGATAATATTCATTTTTAGCACCATGTAAAAGCAACACCATATATTGCACCATATAATTGCCTCACTTATCCTATATGTCTCATTTAACTTTGACGGAGATGGTCCAGGACAGGGTGAACGCTGCTTCTTTAATGTGATGATTGTCCCTGGCCACCAACTTGAACATGGTAGTAATTTCAGGGTTTCCCTTGCAAGTAGATGCAAAAACACATGTGCTTGCCTATTGGAGTATTTTTTATACAGGCACACCGGAAGAAAAACAGCGGCAACAAAAATAATGGGCAAAAATGCTGAATTTTGGAGAATAATTATGGTGATGTAATTCCAAAAATTACACTTAGCCCACTGCTTCTGATAGCTAA
>CM044431.1:123793595-123820386 GCA_024363595.1 Xenopus borealis
TTTTAAAGTAGTGAATGTTCATTAACCTAGTCATGATAAGTTCAGATTTCTCTAGACACGCTATTCTGATTCTGCCATCAATTAAATCATTGTTTTTCTCCCAACTAGTGGAAGCGCAACAGGTATTCTCAGACTAATACCATATGTCTGGTATCACTCTTGCCATTTCCTTTGAATAATATATACAGAATGCTAAACAACATGCAAAACTGCGTTTTAACTATATTGAAGTGACAACTGGATATTAACTTATTAGCATGCTTAAAATCTAAATTCAGTGCTATTGTTTTGTGTAAGCAATCTGGCAGCTTGACATCTGGATTTAAATCAGGACATCTCCACCCAAAGCATCCCACTTCATTGCTTTCTCTGAGTCAGAGCTGATTACTTTAATATATACTTTAATTAGGCCCGCTCACATGGCAACTGGAACTCAAAGCGCTGAGTAGGAAAGCGTTACAAGATATGAAGTCTTGCAGAGGAGCAATGCACAGATCAGTTCAGTATGAGCTTGTTACTAATTAATTTCTACAGGGAGCGATTCCCCATTAGTCTTTGCTTGATTTTTTTCCTCCCATTTATTTGAATTCTATGATAATTGGTATGTGTGCTCTTTATTAAATTAAACCACAGGGGAAGGCAACCTCTGGCAGAAATATAATACTAATCAATCCCATATCAGTTAGGCTGCTATAGCCAGAATGCTAGGAGTTGTGATTCTACATTAGCTGGAGTGCTAAATGTTTTCTGTTCATGGAATCTCCATTCTTCAAAGCATCTGACCATGTTCTTCCACTGTTCTTGGAATCAATGACCATTATTCATTTAACTAGTACATATCTGTCTACTGTACACACAGTGTCGGACTGGGACACCAGGGGCCCACCCAAAAACCATAGACCAGGGGCCCACCATAAAACCTTAGACCAGGGGCCCACTGTCCGTACCAATATTCTTCATCTCCTCAATCAACCTCTATTCTCCTAGTTTGTTTTCTTTACATCCTATAATCAATTATTCCATCTACTTAGCCTCTTTGTTCTCATAGAAATAGGGAATGGCCATGAAATGGGCCAAAAGTTTAGCAGAATGAGGGCCCACTGACACCTTGGCCCACCGGGAGTTTTCCTGGTATTCCTGTGGGCCAGTCCAACACTGTGTACACAGCAGATGTGGGGGGCATTAGGCATATGCTTTGTTTGTGTCTGGTTCAGGAACATGATTATCACCTTTGATTTTGAGAGTGATCAAGATACCTGCAGATGGGGCAAAGTAAACACTGGTCTGACAGGGGGGCTGATTGTTAATTTTTGTACTAGAGAACTAGGTGAAACAAGTTTTGCACACTTTATTCCCACAATTTTTTTTCTGATTGTGTTTATTGTTATCAAAGTTTATGCAGCAGGTTTTTTTTGTTTAAAAGTGGGATGACCAAAAAACATGGCTGCCTTCATCGCACTATAAAGCCACCATTGGCAAAGTAGCCTCAGGAAATTGGGTATCATTCTAAAAATATTTATAACCTACAGTAATTCATTGCACCAAAATTTTCATGTACTAAAAACTATTCATACTTTAAGTTTGATGGGTTAATGCTTGTTGAATTTGTGATTTGTTAGGGCATCAACTGGTATAAATCATCAAGAGAAAATTACAAGGCAAGGTAACTATTCTTGCATTTATCTACTCAGTGTCATCAGAGTGCAGTCATGAGTAATTTTCATGTCCCAAAGATTTATTAACATGTGCATTCAGCTAATGAGATTTAAAAGAATAACCTCATATCAGATGAGCTGTATGGACAAGGTGACTACTAATTTATAAATGAATGACTGTTTGGCTGACTGTTCAATATAAGTATAATTCAGCCGAGCAGATTTATTGGTCAGAGAAAAAAACTGACAGGTTGATCAACTCACGCTTCTTAACATGCATACTGTTGTTGCTAATAGATTAGCCCAGTCTAATTGTTAGTGTTTTGCTATTTTGTATGTCTATAATTACTTCATTAACGAGAAGCAAGTGCTCATTCTCCCCCCAAGCTCTCCTACAAATAGGCAAGGTGTTTATGTTAAAGGAACAGTATTATTAACATGTATTTCTATAGCGCCAACATATTGTGTAGCGCTTTAACAGTAATACCAAAAAAGCATACAGGTATGGGATCCATTGTACAGAAACCCATTATCCATTCCAGAAAGCTCTGAATTACAGAAAGGCCATCTCCCATAGACTCCATTTTATTTAAATAATGCAATTTTTTTTTGTTTCTGTGATAATAAAACAGTACCTTGTATTTCAAAATAAGATATAATTAATCCTTATTGGAAGCAAAGCAGCCTATTGGGTTTATTTTATGTTTACATGATTTTCTAGTAGACTTAAGGTATAAAGATCCTAATTATGTGAATATCTCTTATCCACAAAACCCCAGGTCCCAAGCATTCTGGATAACAGGTCCCATACCTTTACTATTGTCCTGCATTGGTAAAACTGGTATATTTACCTCAGTTGTATAGTAGCATATACCTAAGCTGCTGTGTTGCCATTCAAAGGAGAAAAAGCTCAGTTTACATAGCAGAAAAGCTCTGTAGAATATAATTGTGTTCTACAGAGCTCATCCGTTATCTGCAATTTAGCCTGTGTTATTTATCCAAATTACAGTTGCCTCCATTGAAACACAGCAGCCTGTTTATATACACAATAGTAATGCTTCTGAAGCAAACACACAGCTGCACCAGTGCAGGACAACACTGCATTATTTAATTATTATTTTAATTACTTTAAAATACTCTATATTTTTTTTTGTCACTTAACATCTTGATGACTTAGGGGGTTATTTATCAAAGTTCGAATGCCAAAAACTAAAAAAAAAAAAAATGATTAAAGCCCACTGCTGCAAAAAAGTCAGAATCTAAAAATCTAGCATCTCAGACCTACAAATGATTACATATAAGTCAATGGGAGAGTTCCCTTTCGTATATGGCATTTTCTGTGGTCTGTGCTGGAATTAGGCTGAAAATCTGACTTTCTGCCCTTAAAGGGCAAGTAAAGTGTAAAATAGAATGAGGCTAGAAATGGTGTATTTTGTATACTAAACATAAACATGAAGTTACTGCACCACAAGCCTAATCAAACAAATGATTTATGCTTTCAAAGTTGGCCACAGGGGGCTGTCATTTTGTAAGGCATCTCTGCAACATCAAGACTCGCACATGCTCAGTGTGATCTGGGCTTCTTAGGGATCGTCATAAAAGATCAAAAAACAAAGCAAATTCCTACCCACAGCAGTAAATGAAGGGAGAATTTCACTGCATACAGTCAGGTTTCTTATAAAAACAGTACACATTTTTTAATTAAAGTATATTGGAGATAGATTTCTTTTTCATTAAAGAAAGTAAAAATGGGATTTTATTTCTTTGCCTTTCCTTGCCCTTTAAGAGACAGTATGTTATTTGTCCTTTTAAAAAATAAAATACTTAGGTAAACTAACAACTTACCTATGTATAATATACTTGCCTATGTATAATATCAGTTTGTGTAACAATTTAGAGGTCCAGTTTGGAGCACTTTGAATAAATATGGTAGAACTATCATTATTAACACAAATGGAGAGAGAGAATACCTCCAAAATGGTATGTTTAAACACCAGCTTAAAGTCTACCTTACCAGCTCCATATCAACCAGCTAACAACAAATGGCTTAGTGATATCTCTGTTCTGAGTGAGGAACAGTAGGCAGAGACCATTGGAAAACTCAAAAATGTCTTATTTCCTCTAGAGATAAACCGATACAATATAAACTATTGTTAAAAAACCTACTAGCACAAAATACATTTTACCTTACCTTTACCGGCTTATGTAGCCCTCTCTTATGTAGCCCTCTATGCTGAAGTTAGAATACAAAGATGAACAGCAGAGGGAATCTATTGACATTAAAAAAAATTATACTGTAACCCTGCAGATATACATTTTTTGTTCTGATGTGACCCTCATAATCAGATAGCATTTTAAAGTGCAATCTGAAAAGAGGTAGAACAGGAAGGCAAATAATTAAAAAAAATCTCTCTCTCTCTCTCTCTCTCTCTCTTTCTCTCTATATATGAAATAAATAATAAAAAAACAGCTAAAATCCAGTTTGTAACAACCTACAAATAAAATGTATTTGAAGTTGAAATAAGGTTAAGACCTTGCTTTACAAAAAAATAGCACAACATTGAGGCAGCAGGATAGAGCTTAATGTTCACAGGCATTTGTATCCATTTAAAGGGTTCAGCTAGGATATACAGTACATGATTTAACTTCTTTGTGCATGTTTTTTTTAACAGATTCTTTTTTTATTGTATTTCAATAAAACAGGGTACAGAAAAAGAAGGGGGGGGTACAATATCAACACATTTGTAGATATACAAGAATATCATACAATAAATCCATCAACTATCAATACAAGGTAGCTCCTAGGTGTATGTCACCCCATGTTTCCCAAACCTTCTGGAATTTAGAGGGACATCTTCGTGCCTCATATGTTAGTTTAATTAATGGAAGCATGTTATTGACATAATTTAACCATTCCCTTTTGACAGGTGGTACAGGTGAGATCCAGTGCATTATCAAGACCTTACTGTTATTCCAGTATGACATGCAGGGAGAAGATTCTCGACTATCCATAGGAGGCAGCATTCAGGAGAATATAAATTTGGCATCTCTAGAGCCCCTGAGATGTATGTACAGATCTCCTTCCAATATTTTATCAATGTAGGGCAGGCCCATACCATATGCCAGAAGGAGCCGTCCTGAATGTTACATTTTGGGCAGCAAGATACAGCCAACCTGCCCATTCTAACCAATTTGTTAGGTGTTAATAGGTACATCGCAGAAATTTATGCTGAATCAGCTTATTCCTGGCTGAAATTAAAAAGCTGCATAGATGATCTGTCGCTTCCTCCCACTGCTCATTGGTAAGGGATGGCAAATCTATTCTCTATGTGATATAAGCCTTTTGGAATGGTGATGGAATTGTGGATATAAAGTTGGCATATAGATATGAAACCACTTTAGTGGGGTGTTCTTGTCGCAAATAGGTGGTTATAGTGGGTTCTGCTAGCTCCCCTATTACAGCCCCAAACTGAGAGTGAGTCATATGTCGCAGTTGGAGGTATCTAAACATTGGTATTGTAGGCATAGCCAGCTCCTGTTCCAACTCTGCTTTATCCACAAATAGTGAGTTAAATGTTAAATCCCCTAACTACTTAAGATTTTTGGGTGCCCAGTATCCTGCAGAAGGGAATTATTCCATAAGGGGGGGTATGGAGTCTTAAGAGTTTAATACCCGCCAGTTTCATGGCGTTCTACCAAGCTTGGTAGGGTGCTAGCATACAGGGCGGTAAAATTGCGTAATCTTTCAGTTTTCTAAAGGGACAATTTCGTAGTGCTTCTAGTGAGCCCACACAATGTGCCTGTAGTATTACCTTTGGACTATCCTGTTCCTGTGCAAACCACCAGTGTATGTATGCTAGTTGCGATGCCAGATAATAGTAAAGGAAATTTGGTAACCCCAGGCCTCCTTTATCATAGGGCACCATTAGTGCTTTAGAGGATATTAGTGGTACTTTATTGTTCCACAGGAACTCAGTTATCATAGATTGTATCCCATGACAGACTTCTCTGGGTAGTGGTATTGGGCTGTTATGAAACACACAGAAGTACTTAGGTAAGTATACAATTTTTATTAGATTTGCCCCTCCCCACAGCATCAGTGGCAGGGAACCCCAAACTGACAGGGTAGTTTTAAGCTTCTGAGTAATGGGTTCAATATTCAGAGGGATGAATTGGTCTGGCTTGAGGTGAATTTGTATTCCCAGATATTTAAAGGATGCCACCGTTTGTAAATAGGTGTCAGCCATTAGTCCAAGGCATGCCTGGGAATATCGTGGATTTGGGCCAATTTATATTCAGCCTAGCATATGTAGTAAATTAATTGAATATCTTAAGGACAGCCTGCAGCGACAGGTCAGGATCCTCCAAATTCAGCAGGATCTCGTCTACATAGAGGGATACCTTTGTATGTTACCATATTACCATATCTCAATCCTTTTATCAAGGGGGCATCCCTGATCATTAGTGCCAAAGGCTCAATTGCTAGTACAATGAGCATCGGTGACAGTGGACAGCCTTGGTGGTGCCTCTTTGTAGCTTAAATGGAGATGTGATCACCTTGATTTGCGCCAAAGGTTGCTTACATAACAATTGTATTCATTTTATAAATGGGTTGCCAATTCCAAATTTTATGTACCTTCCATAGATAGATCCACTCAATGGAATCAAATACCTTCTCTCCATCTAAGGCTACTACGACTTTTGTACCTGGGTAATCATGGGGTATCGGTAAGTTATAGTAGAGTCTCCTGAGGTTAACATTGGTTGATCGTCTGGGCATGAAGCCCGTCTGGTGTGGGTGGACCAATAGGGAGACAACAGATGTTGCAAGCACATTGGCTAAGATTTTCACGTCAGTGTTCAGTAAAGACATAGGCTGGGATAATACACATAGGTCAGGATCTTTACCCTCCTTATGCAACAGCACAATCAGTGCTAAGTAAAAGGAAGGTGGAAGCTGTTCCTGTTCATAAAATTGTGTTAGTATGGTGTGTAGGGTGCCTACCATTTCGTCACTCATTGCCTTAAACCATTCACCCGGTATTCCATTGGGACCTGGGGATTTAAAACTAGCCATGGACTGGGTTGCATCTCTTATTTCCTCTATAGTGATGGGATTATTATGATGGGAATGGCATCAAGAAAAGTATCTAGTTCTGCTATACCAGTGATTTTCAACCTTGTGCCTCCAGCTGTTAAGAAACTACAAGTCCCACAATGCATTTGCCTGACTGTGGCTGTCAGACTCCTTCATTGCATTGTGGGACTTGTAGTTCCTTAACAACTGGAGGCACAAGGTTGAAAATCACTGTGCTATACTATACGTGGATTTAGAGCGGTACAATGATTCATAAAAGGTTGCAAATCGGGCGGCCATTTGCTCTGGATGATAAATTATGTAGCCTATGTCAGTGATTTTCAACCTTGTGCCTCCAGCTGTTAAGGAACTACAAGTCTGGAGGCACAAGGTTGAAAATCACTGGCCTATGTCATCCCTGACTCTGGATATTACAGTTTGTGGTGAGGAGATTTTCAAGAGATATGCCAGGAATGTATCGACTTCACCCTGCTCAAATCCCCTTTGAGATGCATAAAGTAGCTTTTTTTGGGTAATTTCTGAGATTTTACACTTGTATCTCAATTGTGCCTGTACCAATAGTTCATGATTTTCTCTATTAGGGGCTTGTATATAGACCAACTCTAAGTCCTCTGCCTGCAACTGAGCCTTGCTCATTTCTTGTTTACCCGGACTGTATGAGTAGCCTAGATCATGGCCCCTCTATTCACTGCCTTGAAGGCGTCCCAGAGTAGAGCTGGGGTTGTTGAGCCTTGGTTTTCCTCCCAGTAGTGAATTGCTGAATCGGGTGCCTTCTCCAGTACCTCTTTCTGTTTAAGCCATAATGGACACAGACGCCATCTCTGAGCTACTCGGAGACAGCAGGATCTTAATTAACAACAAGGAATGGTCAGATATCAATCTTGTTTTGTACTCCACATAGGAGATTTTAGGTAGCATTGCAGGGGAGACTAGTGCCAAGTCAATACGTGACACTGACTAGTGGGACAGGGAGTGGCAAGAGAATACCTTCGCCTCCAGGTGTTTTACCCTCCATGCATCCTGTAATCCCACTGTTTCCACCCACTGACCCAGTTTAGTCAGTTTGGAATCGATAGCATTGAGTTTGTCTTGGTCAGGTTGCAAGTATCCATTAAAGTCTCCCACCCAGTATTGAGGGTTAGGCTATGACAGGGCAACCTTGCGAAGGATTAGGTTCAGCAAGAGAGGTGGTGGAATATAAGCATTGATCAAAATAAATTAATAAATGGAAATTGAACAGTGTAGAATAAAAAACGACCCCAGTGGTCCGTTATTATTTGATGCAGGGTAATTGGAGCTTTCTTCCTAACCAATATACTGTAGTAACTCCCTACGCATGGTTGGAAAAGCACGAATGGTAGGCTTGCGCCATCCAGGTTTTTTTCAGCGCCAGTACCTTCTGTAGTACCAGGTGCATTTCTTGTAGACAAACTAGTGTGGGGTAGTATTGTTTAAGAGAGTTAAACAGCAAGGCTCTTTTAACTTTATCATTAAAGGAAAACTAAACCCCCGAACAATGTAGGTCTCTATAAACAGATATTGCATAAAACAAATCATATGTAAAACCCTGCTTCATGTAAATAAACCATTTTCATAATAATACACTTTTTTAGTAGCATGTGCCATTGGGTCATCATAAATAGAAAATAGCCATTTTAAAAAATAAGGACAGCCTCCTGGGATCCTAGGATCCAACGGTGCACACAAACATACCAAACAAACTATAAAGTTAGGTCACATGAGCCAATTAACTGACAGAGTTGTGTCTTTTGCTTCCACACTTCTTCCTGTTACAGGTAGAGTTGAAATATTTCTGGTCAGGTGATCTCTGAGGGACACACAGACCATCATGAAATGGTGGTTCAAGGCAAGAGATGTAAAAGGGCAATATTTACTTAAATATATATACCAGGCGGGTAAGATTCTTTAATATGTCACTTGATTTGATATAAACTATCTGTTGCTCAAAAATTCATTTTCGGGGTATAGTTTTCCTTTAAGGCCTCTTACGTTCCAAGAGGCAATTGTAAGCTCCATCATCTTATATTAGGAGAGACCTGTACATTTGAGGAATATTGTACCATAATGGGTGGAAAACAGTATTAACATAACATCCATCGACCCTCCCTGCTTACCATCTCAACTTGGGTAAGCCTTATCCCATAACTAAACATTTGCCTCTGCATAGGAACAGGTATAAAAGTGTTACTTCAGCAACATGTAGCCTATATAGGCTCCGCTAGGTTACAGGAGAGTTCTTTCATGTATTTGGGCCCTTCATACACCCACTGGAAAATTGAGTCCCACAGTCACAATGACGGAAATAAAACTCTGTTAACCTGACCATAGTGGTGCCAGATGCCTATGGAAAGGGTAGTTCTTGTAGGCCCAACCTCTATAGTGGAGTGACTGTAGAGGGAACGTGTACTCACTGATCATGACGAAGTTGCGCTATCTAGCAACGTTCGATCCAATCCATCGCTTCTTGTGGAGAGGTGAAGAACCTCATGCTTTTACCGTCAATTACTCTCAGTTTAGCTGGAAAGAGGGTTGAGTAAACTATGCCTTTATCCCGAAGCTTGCACCTGACTTCAGCAAATTTGGCCCGCTGCTTCTGTACTTCTATGTCCGGAAAAAATAGAATGGTGGCCTCACCCATCTTCACCGGATCCTTCTGTCGCATGTATCGCAAGCCGCATCCCGGTCGTGAGTTAAGGCCTTCCGAAATACCCAGAATGCGGATATTGTTGCTTCGTTGGCGCCCTCGAGGTCATACGCTCTGGCCATACACATTCGTAGCTGAGTTTCTAAATCCTGCACTGTTTGCAGTACCTCTCTCGTCACATCTTTGGGTTTGGGTTAGCGCCGGGGAGGGGTTCATTCCCCTATAAGGGACTAAACTGTGTTGCTAGTATAGGTAGGGAACTCCCCAAAAGCTATAGTTCAGGATCAGTAGGTGCGGAGCTCTTGGCTTGTGGGACTTACTCCATTGCTCACTAGACCACGCCCTCTTCTTTGTTTAATTCACAGTTCTATATATGGTTTTTAATCTAGCCATATATATATATTTATATATATATACGGCCTTGCTTTTTGCCACTAGGAAATGGAAGATAAGGGGCTTAAGCAAACAAGAACAGGTAAGTATAGATGCTGGAAGAGATGGGCCCATAGGGTGACAACTAAATCTGCTTGTGCATGGCCATCTTAACACAAGTATTTTCAGCCTGTGATATCTGTATGCCTTGTGAGACTGAACTACAATTAAGGTTTGGAATTATTGGACTTTTTGCACTTCATACTTCACAAATCTCAAAGTGTCATTCTTCACATGTACTGCACTAGAAGTTTTTTTTCCTCCAGAAAATAAAGGCTAAGAACCACTCATATAATATAAGCTTCAAAATGAATGTATTGTGCCATGTTTAAAGTGGCATAAGGAGTTCATGTGATATGCTTTTGCTATTGCTTATGAATGACCCATTAGCTAATTTACCTTCACAACATTAGTAAAAACACATTATCATATTCAAAATTCACCTATGACATTTTAAACAAAGGACTCAAAAAGCATAGTAGAAACTTTGATGACCTTTATTTAATGCTACAATGTACATACCACACACTTTAGGATTTAGCTGTACAGTATGTACAGAAAACCTCAAACATTATGTTCTTTGAATACAAACCATTTTCAAGTACTTTTACTAAAATGACTTTAATAGGGTTCCCTAGAGTAAAACGTGTCATTCTGAAGAATGTCCATAACAAAAAAATCCTTAATTATGTGTCAAATGTTTGGTTATTTAGTGAATTTACAGCTGGATAGCCTTAGATGAAGAATTTCATTTCAACAGCATCATAATTGACACATAGCTATTGTAATGGCCCTGTAACTTTTATCATCAGCAATAACTATGTCAATGGCTTTTACAATGTATTTCCAATGGCAACCTGTAGAGAATACATGAGCAATAGCTATTTGCAGCCTGTGGCATTTTGTTCAGGATGAATCTGAGTATAAAACCCACACTAATGATGCAGCAAAATCCTCTACAAAGCTAGCTATGAATAATCCTTCCAAACTACCCAAACTACCACCACCACAATAATTAACTTATGTATATAGTAGTCAGACTTTATTTATAGAGAGATTTGAGGGGAAAAAAATACTTTTGTAGTTTAATGAATAATAAAACTGTGACTCAAAGCACTGACAAACCTCCCACCAATTAGTCAGCCATGACTTTCCTATACATCTCAACCTCTAATATCACTGACATATAACAGAAATCTACTCACATGCAAGCAGCCAGCCAGATTCTGTAAGTAGATATCTTATTTTTCCTTTATATTTCATGCATATAATATATACACATACATATATGTGCAATTCAGTGGTGTGACAGATTTTTATTATTTATTGATTATTATGAACAATTGAATCTATAATTAAAACATTAAATCAGTAACAATGGTAATTTTTGATTTTCTGTTTGACCATTTGAAAGCATAAAAAAATTAAAATCTACTTATTTTAGGAAAACATGACAATGCTATATTGTAATGCAATACGATAGGGCACTAAGACAAAAGTTAGCCTTAGTTAGCGCGCCAGCATAATGTACATATTCTGTTTATCGCTAAACAGTATGGTACAAAATAATTGGTGTTCTGTAATTACCAGAACGACTACCTTGCTGCCAAGTTAATATTAATAACAAAATATGTCTCAGTGATTTGGCCAGAGTCTTAGCAACAAGCAAATGCAGCAGAGTGCAAAACACACAGTTAAAAGCAGAGTAGCAGAAGAATGTAATGTTCCTTAGCTACTGATTACAACATTTACAAGTACTGAATGCAGGTCTTGGAGGGAGAAAATGCACTCTCTAACCTCAAACGAGTCAATCATTTATTAAAATAAATACCGACTATAAAGTATGCAATGACAGTAAATGAACATGTATATCATAGATTTTACCCAAGACTGGACTTCTTCATGATCATATAAAAATATATTATTGTAAGTGAGGGTTTTATTATGGTCAGCTTTATTGTGCTATACAAAGAAGGAGACCTGTGATTTATTGTAATTACATTGTTCATCCAGAAGTGATCAGAATAAGCTATTTGCTGTACTTGGAAGCATACTTATCCCCTTTTACATGAGATTTATTTTCACATTATTGGAATTACTGCCTCTACCACATTGAAGAGGTATTCCAAAGTACTTTTCATATCCACATTTGGCTTCATACTCACTTTCAGTATTACAAGTATATATATATACTGTATATATAGTTCTCATATAATATTTAATTAGATGGATTTTCAGCTACTGAGATATAGTAATGATAATCATGAGGCTGTGAGTTGGAAAAAGTTTAAACTGAATACAAATTATCCAATACATTGGATAATATTGAGAAGTTCCTTGGGGAAAAATAATTTGTCCCAAAAGTATGTCAGGTCTCTGTAATAGACAACAAGTTGTTCTTTTTTAAAATAAATATAGACCCTTTTGTTGCTGTCCATGGTAGCTGCAGCTGCCATGAAGTGTAGCTAGGCAGTTTTTTCGCCTAAACTACGATGGAATGTGCAAAGTAGTATCTATATTGCTTGGTAATCGGATCCTTGACAGCAAGAGACGTTGATTCTACGTTCTGAATCTGGAAAGGGGGTTGTCACTAATTATCAAGCAAAAAATGAGTTTAGACTGTAAAATAAGCTGATGCTACAGGGCTGATTATTAAATTCTGATGCTAGTTGCACTGGTTTCTGAGATGTAATTATCTGTATTAATGACTAATCAGCCTTATACTGTGGCAATTCTATTCTATGTGTACTGTATATTGTGAGTCTGTCCCTAAGTTCAGTAAGTGACAGCAGCACAGATCCTAAGTGAATCAGCAGAAAAGAAGGTGGAGAGCTACTGGGGCATCTTTGGAGACACAGATCTTTACTAGTGATGGGCGAATTTATTCGCCAGGGGCGAATTCGCGGCAAATTCCCGCGATTCGCGAAACGGCAGCAAAAATTCGCCAACAGAAACGAGTCACGCGTCGTTTTTGACGCAACGAAAGCGACGCGCGCCGGAAACGACGCAACGCGATTGATTCGTTTCGCGAATCTTTCGCCAATTCGTGAATTTCTCTGGAAATTCGCGAATTTTCCGGCGAAGCGAAACGCGGGAGTTTCGCCCATCACTAATCTTTACTGCTAAAGGACTGTGGTTGCTTTGGGCTGGTACAGAAGCACAAAACATCATGAACAACATTGCTATCCTACAACTTTAGTTACTCTTTAGTTCTCCTTTAAACCATAGCAACCAATACCATATTTGCTTTAAAAAGGTGACCAGTAAATACTACCTGCTGATTGGTTGCTATGAGTGATAGGATAGTAGCAAACTTTGCTTCTTTTATTACATTTGACTGGAAGACCTGGTCTATCACAAGTGCTGTTACCTCATCTCCTGTCTTGAGTTGAGTTTATTTAATGTTATTTAATGATTTTCTAGTAGACTTTTGGTATGAAGATTCAAATTACGGAAAGATCTGTTATCCAGAAAACCCCAGGTCCTGAGCATTCTGGATAACAGGTCCCTAGGTTCAGATTTTCAGGTTTATACAGTATGTTGGTGTCAAATGATGGTGAATTGAACTACCAAATATAGAGTGAGGATGCCAAAACTCTTAAGATTGCCCTGCTTACCACTAAAGGCTATAATAGCATTTTCTGATGTTTGTGTTTCCCCTGTGTAATGTGTGATTTATTTTAACAGTCTATTTAATTGCATAGGAATTGGAAATATAGAAAGTCTTGTCTGCGGAGACTCTGTGGAATATAGTGCTTTTTTATTTTGACTGGATTTTTTGCCAGCAAGAGTCATAACAAGATATAATGGATTTCCAAATGTCATTCGGAAACATTTTCCTGTACAGTGGTTCCTGTACAGTGTCCATAGTGCACATGCTCCTGCTTATTCAAGGACAAACTTTGGCATGTGTGGCACTTCAAGCTCTATTCCTATTTAATTTTTTTCTTGCTGTGTTTTACCATGCAACAGTGCTGATGTGGCACCATTTGCAGCATTTTTGCCAGAAATCTTCACAACTGATTTAAAATTGCAAGAATCTCTATTCTAGCAACCAGCTCTTATCTTTCAAACTATAACTCCTACCAGTTACTGGGCATGTAAATGCTATTCACTAATAAATATGATCTGTATAAAAATACAAATACACAGTGTAACTCCAGTTTAGTTATTGTTCTGCAAACATTGTGGCATATATTTACAGAAAACAGAGACAGCTATGGGACGTAAATACTACACCTACATCTACAGCATTTTTTAATATATTAAATTCATTTTAGTTTTTCTCACTGTTTTTTGTACCAGCCCAGTGTCAGACAAGGGGGTGTGGGGCCCACCAGGGCCTCCAACTCGAGGGCCCACCCCCCAATGTGCACTCCCCTACCCCCTGATGCTATCTTCCTCTTTGTACCTCCTAAACTACCAGATACTGCATAGGACAATAAAGAAAATACACGTGACAAAATACCTTTGTACAACTATGCTCAAACTGTAAAACTATGTTTTGAATACCTGCCTATTTCACAGTAATTTACTAACATAACACCATAATAAACAATATTATCAAAATAATTTGTCAAAATAAAATACAACTAAAGCATTTTCTTTATTACCAAGGAGCTGAACTAGGGGCATGCAGAAGCAGCACATACCTGGGATAAAACAGTGTGGGGTATATTTATCAAAGAGTGAAGTTCCGCCATTAGAGTGAAATTCTCTCCATTCATTTCTATGGGATTTTTAAAGGCGTATTTATCAAAGGGTGAACTTTCACTTCACCCATTGAAAAATACGCTTTTCAAAATCCCATAGAAATGAATGGAAAGCGGCGGAATTTCACTCTAGTGGTGGACTTCATTCTTTGATAAATTTGATGATATGGCCGTCTTGAGGCGGCCTTCAATATGCAGACCCCCCCTTCCACACGGTGCTCACTTTTTCAGTGCTAGACAGGGTAATGGGGGGTCCACGGCGCTAGTGCAAAGCATGCAAGTGTGCGCTCTGCACTAGAAGAGAGTTGAAAACCGGAAATTCAGCTCTAGGTTACAGGAGAGGTTTTTTTTGCCACCCCTGGTAACCAGGAGGGCGCTGCCGCCTGAGACGAGTGCCTCAACTCACCTCATTGGCGGAGCGCCCCTGCCTTTCCCTAATCCAGACCGCGGGGTTGCCTAGGATGTCTGCCCGGCTTGGGACCTGGCCGGTCCTTTCTGAGTATCAGTCCTGACACATATAATTAGGCTATGCAGAATCTCCTACCTACTGTACAATTTCATCAAATACAGATCATACTACCTTGGGCACTACAGCCTTGTAAATAGTGAGGAATTGGGTCAGGGAGCTATTTTGCCATCAGAGTTGGGTCCATCCATGGGCAAAGGGTGAGGGCAGGTTGTCCGTAATAGCTAACACTCCAGAATGTAATGTTTTTTTAAGGTAAGCGAGTAAAGGTTTTTTATGATTTTTTTTTATGAGGATCTTTCCATTAGTACCCCAGTAATAAGTAAGCATAATGCCAATGAACTTATTTGTCCCTGACTAGTGGCAAGATGGGTTATGTGTATTGCTTATTCCTGCATATCAGACTGCTAAGTTAAAAACACTGACAACAAAGGTGATGAAAGAAGGTTCTACACAGTTAATCTATCTAACTTGCAAGGACCAAATAAGAGGTAGTTTCAATTTCCTTGTTTAATTTCTTCTCCAATTTACTCAGACAATTCCACTAAATACATTTGGTTATCTAAAGATATTGAGAGGTGTAGTTAAATACTAGCTTGAGGCTGCAGGATTAACCCTGGTAGCAGCTGAAATGGTGGTTTGCGTAGGATCCAGTGCACATTAATGGTAATGGGTAATATCATAGCATCCTTACCATTGAATAACATGTGATCAGTTTACATTTCTAGCACATAATTCAACAAAAGCACTGGATACTGGCACCACAAGCACAAGATGAAGCACATGATATAGTGAGAGACTTTGGGCTGAGGTACCACAAGGACATATGTTATGATGCAGTGGCTCTGGGTGCAAACACAGAAGACTGCAGATATGAGTGGAGAGGCTGTTTCTTGGCCTGAACTTATATACAGCCTAGTGAGGAATTAGCTACAACAAGGGTCCCTAAAATTTTTTGGACCAGTGCTGCGGCAAAATGTTTTGCAAGGACCGGGGGGTCCGGAGGGGCGTCAGCCTCCAATTCTGGTCACCGACATCAAATTCGGGCGTACCAGAATAATTTTGGTGGCCCAGTTCAGGAGTGTCCATGGCTGGGTTTTGGGACCAGTGGTTGGGGACCCCTGAGCTACAAGACAGCAACAGCTGTTGCACAGATACATTTTTTAAGGCCAGAGCCCAATTCTTCTCTCTCATATTAGTTTCATGTTTTTTTTCCTTTTGTATTTGCTCAATAACTAATTTCTATCCTGTCTCTACTCCTTTCTCTCTTGTTTCTGCTTATGTACCCAATCTATTTTTCAATCTATCCCCTTGTATTTTTTGTTTTGGCTAACCTTTCATATTCCCTTCCCATATTTCTGTGAGCTAACTTAATTTTTCTTCAGTTGGAATACATGCCTTATACTTTTCTTAATGTTTTCTGGCTGGTGGAGAAAATGGCTGAAAGGAATTAAAAGAGCAAAAGTATAGAAATAAAGTACCTGGGTGCTGGCCTTCTCAAACATAACCAGAGGACTTCTAAATATTCATAGAAGCAGTCACAGAGGAATTGGAAAGGAAGACAGATTTCAGGGACTTCAGCTTTGTCCCTTGAAGGTGCAAGTCCTGGTCCTGCCACAAGGGGATTGACTAGGCTGGAGGAAGGTTCCAGTTTCCTTCTTCAATCTAGCCAGTCACCTTGCAGCTGAATTGGTACTTTAAACTTGAGGGAGAAAAACTACACCAGGAGCTGCAGATGTTGTGTATTATTTGAGACCCCCACTTGCAACAGAGGCACAGGCAGAATATACAGTTTGTAGAATCACCTCTTTATTAGGCAGGTTTGGGGAGCCTAAGCCTTCCCTGGCCTTTATGAAAATCTGCCCACGCGTTCATCTAGCAATATCGTAATATGTATTCACTGGCCTAGTGCATTTACTGACCACTTAGTAGGTTGATCTTTCATTTTCTCTGACTAACAAAATTACAGCTCTATGATTAAATGAAAAAGCAAAAAAGTATGATTAGCACAAGCCCAATTAAGCTTGTGTTGAACAAAGTGGTATACTGCCCCTTTAATGAAAATGGTTGAACCAACCTGCCATTAGACAGCTATTTAGCCTTACAGGAAAATAAATGCATAGCTCCTAGTAGAAATGTGAATGTCTTAATAATATATAATATATTCCATTTCCAGTTTTCTACTCCTGATAATTTTAAAAGGACTATTTTTAAATGTTAATTATTTATTAACATTTATATTTTTGCTTACTAATGCTTTTTAGGTTTTTGAAAGGCATGTAATAGTAAAAAAATATAATATGGCATGATAACATTTGCTTTAAAAATAATAAAAATAGCAGAATATAGAATAAAATTGTGTTGCTCCTCAATGCACCTAAATGAAAACATTTTTCTACTATGCCCTTCCAACGTACATGTATTTCCTCTGGTATTACTGATATATTCATAAAATAAAATGCACTGAAGTACAATTATTAATGTAATAATTGTAATGATTTTAAGCGCTACAGGGAAGATATCTCCTTGCTACTGTGTATCTTACCACATGGCACTCAATTTCTGCTTATTTATGTTTATTTATTTGTGCTTGCCCTCCCTGTAGGTACTTTTTATATTGTAAAATTGAACAGTGCTGCAAATCTTTGTATTGCTACATAAATAAAACTATACATGCGTGAAATAATTTACTTTAAGTTGTACAATTTCCAGAAATTGACAAAACATTTTATTTACTAATGGGCTAAATTTTTATGGATTTTTGCATGAATTTGTTAAGTTAAGTAATACAGTAATAACTTTATTCTAGTTCATTCTTTGAGCTATATATATATATATATATATATATATATATATATATATATATATATATATATATATATATATATATATATATTTGTGTGTGTGTGTGTGTGTAATTATATTTAAGGTAATTTGCAATGCACTAATTCAAACATAAAAAAGTGACAAAGCAAATTTATAAGTTTGATAATATTTATCTTTAAAGTAAATTTTAATTATCTGACAATTATTTATCAATATCTGAGAAAGCTAAAAAATCTACAAAATATGAGGTGTAATAATATTGACTGAAACTAATATCTAAAACAATAATTATTACCTGAAAATGGTACATCAAATACATAAAAAATACATTTAATAACAAAAGAGAAGCTGAAAAATATTAATTTCTAGTGAAATATCTGGAACTTATGTGTCTAATAAACACTAAATATTGCATCAAAATGCTTAAAAAAACCTACATTTTAAAAGTGTTATTAACAGCTATAAAATCTAGATAATAAAAATCAAGTTGCTAAACAATAAATAACAGCACAGGTGATTTCTGCTACTTAGTAAAAACTGACACATTAGATATCAACATAATACATGTATAAAGCAATAGTTTTCTTTATATTTATTCATTTGTTAACTAAGAGAATTAATCCCATGAGCTATGGTCACAATTTGCTGTTTATTTGAATAATTATAAAATAAAAGCCTTTTCTAGGGTCTGTTTAGTAGTTTTTTAATTATAATTTTAGAAAATTGTATTGTTTCCAACTATTTTCTGTACTTTGTTTTTACAGAAATTTGTGTTTAGGGATCAAATGTTATGACTGGCAAAATGGCAGAATAGGTGGAAATTTATTTTAGAAAGACAAATAAAAAATGATACATTTTTAAATGAATCCATACATTCACACACACATATGTATATGTACAGATACAGAATGTGTTCATTCAGATTACTGAAAAGTCAGAATTTCAAACATTTTCACCAAGTCTAAGATGGTTAAAACCTCTATAATTTAAAGGCAAATTTGGTGCATTTTTTAAAAACTTTCAGTGGACCCAGGTAAACATCCTTAAGTTTACCATAATAAATTCTCACAATGGATGCCTATTAGAACTTTGTGCTTAGTCAGATTTCCTCAAGCAATTTTTTTAATAAATCTACTTCCGAGTTTGCCCACAATCACATTAGGAATCCCTACTGATTTAAGAAATCAACACACTTTATTTGGAATTATTTTTAAAAAATATAAATAGAATGGTATTCCCCTTTCTACTTTTATATTTGTACTAATAAGTATATTGCCTCAATATAATTGAGAAATTTGATATTGATTTACTTTCCTTTTCTGTGTTCAAAGAAAAATATAAATCGTCAACTAAACCTTAATTGCTACAACCTAAAACATCCCAAATGTTCTGAATATGACTTTTTTTTATACTTTTTTAATACTTTCACTCATCTAGCTAAAAAACCATGCAGACAACAAAATGATGGGAATTGCCTATTATGCCCTTGCCCTAACCTGTTGATGTATTGATTTAGCTACAAACAAACTTCCTAATTTAGTTGTTAATACAGCAAAACTCATTACCAACATTTTTGGGTGATGCTTGGCCTACAAAATACCCCAAATGCCTGTTGTTTAGCATCTAGAGTTTTACACAATTTGGATCACCATACCTTAGGTCTAGAAGAAAAAGATAAGTAATTGGCTAACAATAGCTCTAAATACACAGTAAAGCAGTGTGTTGTAGGATAGGACAAAGCTAGCCTAATAAGTGACCAACTAAGGTGTGTCAGTGGGTATTTCTGGCAAACAATAACAATATGTAATGGGTAGCATTTCTCTACAGTTCATGTATTATGGTATAATATGTACAAAGATTGTAAATAATGGTACAATCAATGGTACAAATGTAGCTTTTTAAGGGAAACATACCCCTAAATACAACCCATATGTAAACACTGCTTTATTTAAATACCCATTTTCAACATATATACTGTTTTGGGGTGTATGTCACTGTGTAATCTTACAAAGAAAAACCACCACAGTTTTGAGTACTAAAGGCCTACCCTGGCTTGTACAATTCACTGTGTTCAAATACAAACTAAGTGCACGCATACATGATAGGTTGCATCTAGGGCAGAAATCCTCTGAATGCATCCATCCATTTACATGTACGATATTTACTGATATATATATTTATTTATTGATATATATATATATATATTTCTTTGTGACAGGTTAATCCTGTGAGTGTCATCACTATGGACAGTTTATTCTTTATATTTGCATGAGCATCTAGGTTTCTACTACTTCAAGATGTGCAGCCTACACACGTGGTTTATATATATATATATATATATATTTGTGTATATGTACATATATATATATATATACCAATTTAGCAATATGCTTGAATTTCACTTATTATGATATAAATTCATTCAAAAGTATTCATTAAGCAACACATGAGTACTCTACTGCTCCAAATGGATCAATTATATCAAATGGGTTATGTGATAGAATGCCAGGCTTTAGTACTGAAGATAAAATGTTGCCTTCAGTGCAATGATCTTTGGCTTGCCCCACAACCCCTGTAAAGTTTATACAAATTGTGAAAGTTTTACTTTAAGAATCCATCCCTAAAGATGTTGTACTACAAATCCTACAACAAATTCTGCTAAATCTCAGGGACTCTTAGCATTATAGTTTTAAATGGTAATTGCACAATGGCAGTATATTAAAGTACCACACTAGCTTCATATACAAAGTGAATGCAAAAATGCAAGATGAACTGCAAATCTCCATTTTTTTTTTGTCACAATGCAGCAACCCCCCAAAAATCCAGTGTGGTTGTGGGAGCTTAACCCTCTCCCGATACAATGGACATAAAAGTTGGTAACCCAATTTTTGTTCTGGAATTGTGTCATTTCCAGTAACAACAGAGTTAGTGTATGAATGCCTTCAGAACGTTTTGGCTACTATTGCAACCCACAAAGAGAACAGATGTCGCAATAAGAGGGGAGCCAAGCAAGGGTTCTGGACTGGCAAAGGAGCACAATTGTTTACCAATGTTATTGGATGGAAGGCAACACAACTCGGAAGGATCAACCGGAATAGCGTTGTCATTCAGGTAAGGCAGAGTTCAAGGATATTCAGACAGGCCGGGTCAGTACTGGCAGAGTTCACATGATAGTCAGACAGGTAAGGATCAGGACAGGAGAGTTTAGAATAGTTAAAAAGGCAAGGATCAAGTTTGCAGAGTTCAGAGTAGTCAAGCAGGCAGCAAGGGTCAATACCAGGATAACAAATAGGATTCACGTAGAATAAGCACCCAGGAACTAAATAAGTTAGACCTAACAACGGGCAATGATTTTTCATTCAAAGCTCCTCTGAATACCTTTAAATGTCAAGCCAAAATGACACGTCAACACACCAACACGTAAAACTAGAAAGTGCGTGCCACGCATGCCATAGAGTAAACAGGCACCAGAGGGAGAGGAACCCCTCTCGCAATGGGGTGGCAGGTGTTTCCACCTTAGTTAGGTCCAGGCTGGTGGTAAATTTAGAGTTTTCCTGTGTCACTGCACAGTTAAAATCCCATCAGTCAATAATATACTACTTCAGTAACATGTAGGATGAGGCATTATTCATTTAAAATTAAAGGGAAACTGTCATGGGAAAAGATGTTTTTTTTTTTAAAACGCATCATTTAATAGTGCTGCTCCAGTAGCTCCACTGAAATCCCATTACTTGGGGCAGCTGGAAAATTGACAGTATGTCTAGCCCCATGTCAGATTTCAAAATGAAATATAAAAAAATCTGTTTGCTGTTTTGAGAAATGGATTTCAATGCAGAATTCTTCTGGAACAGCACTATTAACTGATGCATTTTGGGAAAAAAATGTTTTTCCCATGACAGGATACCTTTAAATATATTGCACATACTTGTACAGAGGGTTCATTTAACTATGTCTGGAACACAGAACAAAGAACAGATTGCAGGTAAAAGAACACACTATATACTGGTACCTTCCTTTAAGTTGATCATAAACTCTTATCAGGGCTGGAACTAGGTGTAAACAGAAATAGCACATGACTAAGGTGCAGCAGTGTAGGGGGTGTGCTAGTACCCTAGGCATATACCTATTCTTCCTCCTGTAACTCTAGCAGGTTGGACTGGGCCAGCTGGACACCGGGAAAAAACCCAGTCTGCCCTGTTTCTTTTGTCCCAGACCTGGGCCCTGCACTCCTTCTCCAAACCCAGAAGAAGGAGTATTTCAGCAGGCTAATCTTAGCCATGTGTGCCTTAAGGGCTGATTTATTAAACATCAAGGTGGATCAATGCTGAAATATTGACTTTTATCCTGGTTCACAATTCCCCACCCCCCACACACAGCTTTGTGGGATTTATGATAACTAAAACACAAAAAATAAGATAAAAGGTAAAATTAAGCCCCCTAATCTGTTGAGATGCCATAAATTCAATGCCTGTGTATCTCCACAATCCCCACACACATCATGTTTTGCTTTCAGTGAGTTTACTCCATTTGTGATATTTGATCTTCTTGCATGGAAAAATGTGTTTTGTTGCATTTTACACCATTTTTTGATTTGAACTTTTGCTTAATTTTATATAAAGTCACAACTTCTTATGAGCAATCACAGTTCCCTACAGTTGCAAATTTTACCAAGTTTTCTAATATATGTGACCTTTATTATTATTTAAATTATAATACACAATATATTGTCAGAATACTAAACAAAAAACCTAAATGAACAAGCATAGGTCAGTCAGGTTGTTGGACAATCTGGTTATGATAACCCAGACTGTATAAATGAGAATATGCTATATTTTACCTGTAACCCTGAATGATACAGACATGGAATATCTTATCTGTAATATTCAAAACCTGGGGTTCACAATCTAAGATAATGAGTATTTCATACTTATCGGAGTAACGTCTAAAATCCACACAAAAAAAAAATCCACTTGTATATAACATGAATTTGTGTTAACATCAACTACTATGTAATTGTACAGTGTACAATGTTTTGTTTTTAAACTATTAAGCCTTGAGCACATTTTCCCTTTTTTGCTTTGTTTAATTAAGATTCTTTGGGGGGAATGTAATTAAATTCGCAAAGAGCAAAAGAATGCGCATCAATAAGATTAAAAATCCACATCTCGCAATGTAATATTGTTCCTTAAACTGTTATTGCATTGCGACTTTTAATTGCGCATTGCGAATTTTAATTGCGCACTCTTAAAAAGTGCTTGAAGGTGTCGTAATCTTTAGGAGCAAACATAGCGACTTTTTCAGTAAGAAGTTTTATTACATTGCATTGGCGCAAGCTGTAAAATTCGCAAACTCTCTTCCACTGTCGGAAGTGGTCGGTAAAACAGTTTCCGGTTTCGCAAAAGCTATATTAAATTCGCGCAAAGCAATAATTGTTCGCACAGAGGCATAACTTTTTGCATTGCGAATAGTTTTTGCCTTACCGACTTATATTACATTCCCCCATTTAACTTTTAATTAACATTTCTTTTTGTCTCAGTCTCTTAAATTAGAAGTTCACCTTTTGTGAAAATTTTCCCCTATTACTCTACTACCAAAATAAAAATGTTGTCAATAGGGACATAGGCTTTTTCAACCTTAGGAGGACAGTACATACCCCCATATATATGGCTAGCCAATACTATGATTGTTATGCTAATGAGTAAGGAAGACATGGGTCTTACATTACAATGGAGGAGAAAACCACTAAATTTGATTAGGTATGCACTTACAGTGAAAACTCAATTTTATATTCCATGATTCTAGTTTTTCTGAATTTTACACTGTTTTTCGCAGTACCAGAACATTTAGGGGCAAATTTACTATTATTCCCCAAAAATAATTCGTTTCTATTCGATATTCGATTAGCATTCGATTTTCGAATGTTAATCGAATAGTTCTAGGCTACCTTTTATTCGATATTCGATCATTCGATGATCAAATACAAACCTATCCAATCAGTCGAATAAATCATTCGACTGAACGAATAAATCATTTGATCATTGAAATGATTCTTACGATTCGAACGATCGAACACTTCGATCGTACGAATCCTATTCGGTCAGGACTGCTCCCATAGGCTTCTATTGCAATTCGGTAGGTCCAATCTGCCGAAGTAGGCAAAAAATTTTACTTAAAAATTTAAATCCTTCGCTGGTCGAATGATCGAATATTCGTCCATTCGACTCTATTCGAATGTATTCGATTGTTCGACCATTCCCTATTTGATGATCGAATATGCCAAAATTCACATATTCGACCAAACGAAGAAATCCTACGTTCGAAATTCGATCGAACTTCGAATCCTTCACGTGAATATAGTAAATCGGCCCCATAAAGTATAATGCATTTCCCTGATTTTAAATGTCTTTCCCTGGATTCTACTCTATTTTTTCTGGTCCCCTGAAAAATGTAAAATAGGGTTTCTACTGTACGTAATAGAGCAATTCAATAAAACCAGTACTTTTGCCAAAATTTCTATTTTTCACAATGAAGACAGTGAAAGATCTTCCAAGAACCTACAGTATATAAGATGTGATTATTTTCTTCTTTAACTACTAAAAGATCCTATACCTGTACTTTTTCATTGGGCATTGTTTTGCTACAGTCTATGCAAGACTTTGTAAAATCTTCCAAATAATAATCAAATACAGAAACATAAGGAACAATTTTGTACATGATATATATTATAGCACAAATTGATGTGAACCAAGATGATCACCACTTTTTTTGCTTCAGCTGCATTTAAATAAAGACATTTGACTAAGTTTTTATTTGACAAATAGGAATATTCAGTTCCTGTATTAAAAATTCCAGGACATGTATCAATTAGAACTTGTCTAAAACTATATTTTTTCAGAACCACAGGTTTTTACTGTGTGTGTACAAATAAATAAAGAGCATCTGGCTACGACTTTAGCGCTCATAAGTGTTTGTACTTTACTTGTATATGGAAGTTATGTCGTAACCACAGGGAATTAACTCACTTTTGGCAGTGTGTATAAAAAAAATCAGCTAAACGTCTTATTTTTATTATCCTTTAATTTTATAACAAACATAACCTTAGGAAACTATCACAAATTAAAGGCTAGACATAAATGCAGGTTTATAGGAAATGTTTGTAGAAACACATCATAGTTGTCTTCAGTGGGTTCAGACAGAATAATGCTGGTCCTGCAAACAGTTTGGCCCAAAAGATCAGCAGCTGTGAGTTGGTGGTTTAGTAAGGCAATATGGCAACAGCAGAGCAAAATGCTTGAACAACTAAAAGTCAATGAATGTTGTAGTTCATCATCCAGTTGTAACATTTATAATTTATATACTATAAACAGTTGAGTTTAATTTTTAAGCCCTACTGTTTGTTGAATGTCAAGCATGCTTCATTATATGCTCACAACACTGAAGTTACATATAACACACAATAATCACTTACCTAACTTTTAACTCTACTTAACCTCATTATTTAGTTGTGCTTATACCATTTAGTTGTCTATGGTATAAAAAGTATGATGGTGTTATTGTCAGCATAAAAAGGCAGTTGATTTTACTGCTTGATAAAATGAGTATTTTCATGTCTGCAAAGATACCTTTTTTTAATGATTTGCTTTACTGATCAGTGCAGTTGTAAAATAGGTGTCATACTGAGCTCAATTTCAGAACAAATGCATCAGTCAGAGATTATTTTTAGCCAGATTCTTGCTCCAAGTTAAACACCCTTAAAGGGGACCATCACCCAAAATAAATATTTAAAATTCTATTTTATCACATTAGTCAAGCCAAATGAACTATATTTACACTATATAAATTATTTTATTCTTGTTTCCTTCAGTCTTGGAATTCAAAATTATAGCAAGCAGGCAGGAGCCATTTTGTGAACACTGTTATTAAGGCAAGCATTATATCATCTTAGAATTTTGTTTGTGCAACAGAATGGGGGACCCAATGTCCAAGTAGAAAATGGTATTTCTTCTCCTTGAACAGGCAATTCACTCTCATTAGCAAAACTGTTATAACACATTGCACTAAAACTCCCAGAAACTTTCATAACCTGCCAAATTTTGGTAATCAGAGGGTGTGGCCATAAAATGGGCAGGCCTGAACTCCATGCCATGCAACACAACTTTTTATCTCTCTTTTCATTTTTCATATGTTGGAGGTATGTATTACCTCAAGGCCAGGAAGTCTGTAGGCTGATGCTTTTTCCCAGTAAATCATTCCACATTTCACTATTTTCCCAGCTCTGATTACCACGTTTTTGGTGTACTGATATCTTCTAGTAATAGCTTCCTTCATAAACCCAGTCATTAAATCCTCTCTCATTTGTTATAGAGTTGTTAATGCTGTATATTGCAAAATCCCTCGTCATGATCCTGGCCCTTGTTGCAGCCCTATTGCTTGTTGTGGCTTTTGCTCCTTTTTAGGTTAGCATGGAGTTATGGACTAGATCTGTTTTTTATTCTGTCCCTGCCTATCCTATTTGTCTGTAGACTGTGGTTCTGACTACTGATTCTGACCAATGGCTTGTCTTTTCACAATGCTCTGCCCTCTTCTGAACTTGGCCTGTGTGCTAAGGCAACTTCTGCTTTCTGTACTGTTCATTCCAGTCTATTCCATGCGCCAGGATTTTCCTACAAATATGTTAGGCTTCCTCCCTTATTCTTTTGGTAAGTGTAAGAAATCCCCTCTATAAGATGTGACAGCAGCAGAATACCTGGGGTAATGTAAAAGAGTGCACTAAGCTCTGGTCCTTTAAAGGAGAATTCAACCCTTCCCATGCCAACCCCCAGCCAGTCACTCCAGCCTTTATAAATTAATTTTATTGGCTAACTAACTATATTAGAAACATTTTTAATTTTGCACAGCCTATTTACCATTTTATTTTTACACTAAACTGTTTAAACT
>CM044431.1:123856078-123869546 GCA_024363595.1 Xenopus borealis
ACGCGACGCACGACAAAAATGACGCGACGGAAACAAATTTTTGCGCCAATTTTTCGGCAAAGCGAAACGGGTGAGATTCGCCCATCACTACTGAACCTGTATCAACCATCAGGTTAATGGAGTGTCCCTTATTAGCAGTATTGACATTGACAGTGCATATAAACTTGTCTGGAATAAATGTACCAGCTTTATCCACACTTAACACCATAACATTTCTAGTAATGACTTCATGAACATGCTTAGCAGAACTACGGCAGGTTTTAACATACAATCATTATGTCTGCTTGGGGAAAGCCAATGGTAACAAATTTGTCAGCATGCTGTGGATCCTCTAGTGGCCGAACAGAGGCAAATCCAAAAATCTATACAAAATACCACAATGCATGCTATTCAAAAGTAAAAAACATTTTATTAATACATAGTTAAAAAGTCAAGCATAACCCCTTATGTAGCCTAACTCATTTCATGCTTACCTAGCACTTAGTCATAGGCAATGTCTAGGCAGGTTTTAGCCAAATGACCTACCTTTGATCATTTGCGACACTGTACCGCTTTTGCAGGACATGTAGCATAATTTTCAATGTGTTGTGTTGAACCACAATGAAAGCAGTATTTTTTATTTGTATTTGCTGCATGTATTTTGCCTGTGACTGTGCATTAATAGGCCACAGTACTGGATTCACAATCTGTACATTCCCAGCAGTTCCCTGACTGAGAGTTTTAGCCTCTGCCACTGCTGTTTCAATTTGGCTAGCAACTGTAATAGCCTTTGCGAGGGTTAAATCCTGCTCCAGGAGCAGTCTCTATCTAGTGCGATGGGAATTTGTTTTTACCACTATTTGGTCTCTTAGCATTTCATCTGTTAGATTCACAAACTCACAGGTAACAACCAGCTTTCTCAAAGCTGCTACAAATTGTTCTGTGGATTCACCTTTATGTTATTCACGTTGGCGGAATTTATATCTTTCAACAACCACATTTACTCGGCACAAAAAAAGTTCTTTATAGCAGTAATAGCAGTTTCATCAGGTAATGGTAATGTATAAAATATACGCTGCCCCTCTGCTCCCAGGCAGTGAATACGTAAAGCACACTTTCTGGCTGCAGAAATCTCCCCTTGGTCAGCAGCAATAATGTAATTATCAAACATACGGATCCAAGCAGTAAAAGATATGATAGGCTCACCAGGGTTTGGAAGAAAAGGTGCAGGCTGCTGCAGAGGTAGAAGAGACATCCTGTCGCCAATCTGTTGTGTTTTGGTAGCCGAGGATGAGAAGGGTGTACCAGTGCTTTATTAGCAGGTTCATGCAGCCATTACACAACAGCAATAACTTGAACTCTATCACTCTCAAGCTGAACAGAAAGTACTGTGTAGCTGCATAGTACAAGTAATGTGCACAGTGACACCCTCAGGCCATTTGTATAAACACCACATATATGTTCACTTAAAATGGGCAAATATGGCCCCAAGCAGAGAACACTAGAGCAGTTTGCAAAAGAAACTGACAAAGGTCCAGGCTTCCCAACCAGGGACACAGATGAAGGTTCAAAGGATCCTGAATCGCCTCCTCCTGACTCCCCACAACAGGACCCAGGTGTCCTATCTTGCTTGCTGCCATAGCAGAATCAAAAAAATCTCTATCAACATAGATTGAGGAACTAAAGGTATATGCTCTTTGCTTAGAACTGACCTTCAGACGGTCAGAGAGAGATTGAACAGCATGGAAGGTCATGTCTCCTGGCTCAGAGTCAAGTGTGACCCACTCCCAAATCAAATACAACAGATCACCCAACAGTTATTAACCAGGCTGATCTCTTCGACAACAATTAAAATCACCAACGAAGAAATAATCTGAGAATAATTGTCCTGATGGCAAAAGCAGAGAGTAATAACCCTGTGGCCTTCGTCGAGAGCTGGATTAAGTTGAACCTAGGCACTCACGCATTATATGCCATATTTATGGTGAAACACGCTCACTGTGTCCTGGGTAGACCCCAAATCCATGGAGCACCCCCCAGGCCTTTCCTGCTACGTCTCCTGAACTATAGAGCTATACTGGCCATAGCTAGAGACAAGTGAGACCTCACGCATGAGGGCAGCAGGATAGTCATATACTCTGACTACTCCACAAGCCTGCAAAAGAGGCACAACACCTTTGTGGGAGTCAAGTGACAGTTGAGGGAGCTAAAACTGAAATATGCAATGATGTATCTAGCAAAATTGAGAGTCACTGATATATTGCAGATTTGATTCCCCCTTCTTTGCTGCATACGGTTCTGTGGCGCCCCCTCTATAGTACTGCTGCATGCCCAGTGGGCCATAATGAGAGCAACTGCGGGGCAGCTAAACTACCCTCTGGGTGGGGGTGAGGGTCTGGTGGCAAATCTTATAGCCCAAGAACCATACAACCGGTACATTTATTTTTCCTAATGATAATGCCAGTGACACACTTTAGGTCCTCCTTATTTCTGTGTAAGCATGCATGTTTACAGGTGGAGCACACTACATGCTCAACCACAATTTTAGGAAGAAGCCCGCCAGGTTGGGTGGTTGGGCAGGGTGGGTTTGGGAAAGTTAAATTGTATTGTAATGTTAACTTTATTGTTGCCTCTCTCCTGCTTATTTTATTTTACTCCACCTCCCCTGATTCCCCTCCCTACAAGACCATGGGGATTCATACGGGACACACAGGAATAATAAGAGACCCCAGATGAAAGGGGGCCATAGTGGCAAGGATACTGTATGCATGTCTGTAGGAAGTATGTGCTAACCTGCTGGAACCGATTATCACTCGACAGTGCTCATGGCCCACCTTAAGCATATTTCCTGGAACACCAGGGGTTTGAATTCCAAAATTAAAATAAAAGCATAGGTGGCCTCATGCCACATACTCCCGCGGGGTGGCCATTGGTAAATCTGCTAATATACTGATTCAACACATATGTACCGACCCACAGGGTAGATATGTTCTCATGAGGTGCCTATGGGGAACAAAACTTTATATTATTGCCAACGTTTACCTTCCTCCACCAGCTAATATAGAGGTTCTCTCTCTAATATTGGCTAAAATTAGTCGGGACCCAGCGCCACTGATATTAATGGGAGACCTAAACCTAGTCCTGTCTCATTTGATGGACAGGCATTCCTCAACAGATATGACCACTAACCCACTAGCTAACTGGTGTGATACGTATAATTTTATAGATCCGTAGAGATATAAAAGTGTATTCATGCTACTTGGCCTCCCACAATGAGGTATCTAGAATTGATCTGGCTCTAATTTCCAGGCCCATATTGACAGAGGTAGCCAGCACTGCTCATTTTCCAAGTGGTATTTCAGACCACGCCCCCCTCACCCTTTACATCCCCCGTGTGAGATCAGCTCCTTGCAGTGGCGATTACACCCCATGTGGCTACAGGTCCCAGAGGTAAAAGACCAACTGATTAAAGAAATGAGGGAATACTGGCTGCTAAATGATGGCTCAATCTCTGCACCAACAGTGTGGGAAGTAAGGCATATTTGAGAGGCTCCTGCATCAGGGCTGTATCCAGCCACAAGAAATGGCTTAATCAAAAATCGGAGGAACTGGAGGAGGCTATACGATTGGCAGAGGGGGAATTTGCTATTGATACCTCTCGAAATCACCATCAACAGATGACACAGGCCCATCGACAGCCCTTAGGTATGACAAACACACCAAAATTATGTCTCCCCCTACTCACCTACAATCCTAAACAAATGCTTTATCTGATGATACCAGACCTAGTACTTTGGGCCAGACATAATATTAAATACATTGGCCAGCTTTATGATAACAGGGGGTTTAAATTGTATGTGGTACAGATGCTTTCAAATAAGGCATGCATGCAGCCAGTTCCCAGCTTCCCCCAGGATGTCTCTCTCTTTGCTCCAGGAAACCCTAAGGTCACCAAACTATGGGAAGTTGGTATCTCGCATCTACAATATTCTTAATAAAAAACTACTGCCGTGTTACTACAGTACGCCCTAGCAACTATATGTTATCAAGCGTGAAAGTTGTAGAGCAAAAAAGTTTCAAAACGTAAAGTTATCTAAAAATGCTTCTGGTCTAGATCATGTTAAAAGTTCTTAAAAGGTAAAATTATGCCTATAGGGGAGCTTTTTCAATTGAATAAAATCCACTAGAAATTAAGCTTAAAAATTGGCAGCATTAAAAATTATAAGTTATAAATACTGATGAAAATTAATTCTGAAATTTTTTCAAATTCTGGAAAATAATGCAAGTGGAGAGTTTTTTAACGTTTAATAAGATTATTTTCTGTAAACTTAAACTATACGGCCAAAAGTATTTGGACACCTGCATGCACCATATTGAATTTAGTGTTATTAAAATTAAGTTTGTTTTCCCTTTGCTGAAAT
Source organism: Xenopus borealis (assembly GCA_024363595.1). Taxonomy (NCBI): domain Eukaryota; kingdom Metazoa; phylum Chordata; class Amphibia; order Anura; family Pipidae; genus Xenopus; species Xenopus borealis. Next base: position 123,860,479 of record CM044431.1, read on the forward strand.
TACAGCCTCTACTCTTACAGGGAGGCTTTCCACTGGATTTCACTGGGCTGTGATCTCAACCAGCGGCTCCAGAACAACATGTTGCTCCTGTGGCATTAAAGCAGGTGCATAGTTTTTAATTCCTGGCGTGGTGGCAAATTTTGGGTGCATAAAAACCAAGTGTACTGCGAAATAAAGCCTCCTGTAGGTTTCCAGTCCATATACATTATAGCCAATCACAGCCCTTAATTGGCATCCCCAAGGACTTTTTTTCATGCTTTATTTGCTCCCCAAATCTTTTTACGTTTTGATGTGGATCATCATGGGTAAAGAAGTTGGGAAGCCCAGCACAAGAGCATGTTAGTGTGGTTTGGCACTGATATTGGGGCTTAAGCCTGGTTTGCAGTAAGCATTTGAATTCATTCCCCAGATGTTCAGTCAGGTCAGGGTTTTGTAAAGGCCAGTCAAGTTCTTCCACTCACATCTCAGCAAAACCATTCTATACGGACCTCACTTTGGGTCATTATTGATCTTAAACAAAAAAGATCTTTCTTAAAACTATTGACACAAAGTAGGATACATAGAATCATCAAGAATGTCATTGTACACTGTAGCATCATTACTATTACTTATCATGCATTCAGGCAGGTAGCATTCTTCTGGCAACTTTGCAACCTTCCAGAGCTAATCTTTATCTCTATGTAATCTGTCAGACTGTAATGTATTTCTCTGACAGCTCAACCCCTCTATGATGCAGGGATTCCCAGCTACTAAAATGTTCATATAAAAAAATAAAAGTTGCAAGTGATAATAGTGAAAATTATAATACAATGAGATAAAATGTTATGTCATCAGAATGATGGATGCATTTCCATTGCTGCAGAGTTCATTGGCATTTAATTTTACATTCCAAACAATAACTGGTGCTATTACAAAAATATAATCCTTATGAAGTCACATGATCATCACTGGTGGAGTGACCTTGCACTGCGAATTGATCATGTTATATTAAGTTTTAGAAAAATAAGTATTCATGGTTTTGCCTGTCTTAGCTGTCCGATTGATACACACACATATATATATATTTTTTTGTTTTATGGTACTAAGCCAACCCATTTCACATTTTACACACCCTTGTGTGATGGCCAGGTATATTGGAACCCCCTACCCATACTGTTTGTGGAGAAACTGTTTGTGATGGGGATATGGGAGGATTATCTGCCTCTGATCACCCATAAAACCCCCATAGTTCCTGTGCTGACATTCCATTTAGTTATATACTAAGTAGCAGTGTTTTGGGAGTTTCCTTAAATGAGAAGGATCTTGGGGTTTTTATAGATAACAAGTTGTCTAATTCTGGGCAGTGTCATTCTGTAGCTACTAAGGCAAATACAGTTCTGTCTTGCATTAAAAGGGACTCTGTCTTTTTTCAACCAAATTTAACTATGTAACTTTGTAACTATGTAAGTCATTAATGAGCATTCCAATTGAAGACATTTTAGATGCAGTCTTCATAATTCTGTCTAAAATGGGTCCAGATACTTGTGGCTATATAGTTTAGCTATAATCCCAACTGTAAAACATAAAAGGACTTCTCAATTTGCAAGAAAAATTGCTGTTTGTATATGTCCTTTTGTCCATACTACAAGTGTAATAAATATTGTAAATCCATTAATAATAATTATCTTTTTCTTTTTAAAAAAAGAATTACACTTTTTCATCATTGCTTTCTTTGCTCTGTTTAACATTATATTGTAACTATAACATATTATTTTAAATATCTTTTTGGGGTGTTTGTAGAACATCCAGGTACAGAGTGCTGCAGTGCAGCAACTAATTATTATTTACAGAGAGCCAGAAGAAACTGAGTAGTTTACTCTACTGGCCTGCAGTAGAGTATACTGAATACCTTCTGGCAAATAAGCTGTTTTGTGCTCAGTGACATATATGGGTTCATAGTATACAAGGTTAACACACAATGTAATCTACCATTATTGCAACATCATTGATGCAGATGGCTAGAAGGAGCAGTAATAACTCTTACAATTTTTATAAAAATCCAATGTAAATCTTGCACTTTCGGCTACTGTCCTTTTTTTATAACTGAGTGATGTCCCATGGGTATAAAGATACCATTTATGTTGATGCAGAACTCACACTAAAACCAAACCCTACTGAAACAACAGAACCAAAGTGAGGATGCTATCTATTATTATTATTATCTAGTTGCAGTAATCCAGACAGATTTCTTAATTGGACTGGAAGAAGATTTTAATCATTAAACAATCATTTCAACATCACAAAAGAATACACACTAGGACACAGCTATGGTGGAAAGGCTACTCAATTGGATTTTAAAGAGTTCCTGTCTATTTGAAGATACTGTATGTGTGTATTTATGTGCAAAACACAGCAGCCAGGAAAACGCTCTAACACACAGTGGCTCATATAAGGGTGACAAAGTCAAATAAGTATCCAGTATTCTACTGGAAATGGCAAGACAGTGAACAGACATAGTGAAATAAAACTAGCCACCTTATTCATAAACCATGACTAAATCACACTTGCACGGTATGTGGAAAATATAAATATTACAAAAACATCATCTGGTCATTAATTCAGAAATAAATGTATACTTTTGATTCCTTTTAGGAGTGTAGCATGTTGTGTAGAGAAGCCTTTTATTTACGTATGTCTCATTTTAACTGATGTCACGGTTGCCCTGGAGACCAATACTTGCATCACTAACCGTTATTTCCTGCTATTTAATTTCTGCTGATTTCAAGTGCTTCTTTTGTGACCTATTCCAATTAGGCATAATACAATTGAATTTTTAATACCCCAAGCAGGTTTTCCAGTGATGTTTCCTTTCATTTATAGTGAAAATGTAGACAGTACATCAATGCATAAATAAAAGAACAACATGGGTATTAAACAGGCAAAGATATTGGCATTGTATATGAATGTCTTCAATAATATCATGCTGTTTGTTCAGCTGATATTAAACATTTTTATAAATAAGGTAGTTAAAGGAGAACCAGGGTCGGAACAAGCTGACATGGCGCCCTAGGCGCTCTGTCAGCTACAACCACTCCCCTCCCTAATCGCGCGTGTGCGCGCATAATCGTATCCTCGCGCACGCAGGTGGAGGTGGAGTGACAAGGGGAGGGAGTGACAAGGGCAGCAGGGGAGGAGGAAGAAGAGGAGCAGGGGAGCGATTGGGCCGGACTAGACGTAGGCAGAAAACTTTTTAACAGGCACCTGCCCATCACCCCCTCTGCTTTGCGCCCTAGGCAGGTGCCTCTTCTGCCTACCCCTAGTTCCAGCCCTGAGGAGAACTATAGACTAACTAATGAAGTAGGCTAGAAATGTTGTAAATTATATTTTGTATTCTGTACTAGACCAAGGCAACCACTGCATTTTAGCAGGTTTTTGTCTCCAAAGATGCCCCAGTAGCTCCCCATCTTCTTTTCTGTTGATTCACTGATTCATATGGTCTGTGCTGCTGTCACTTACTGAGCTTAGGGACTGACTCAGAATAAAATATAAATGTCACAATATAAGGCTGATTAGTAATTAATACAGATATATACTACTTGGCAGCATAGAAACCAGTGCAACTAGCAACATAATTAATAATCAGCCTTGTAGCATCAACTTTTATTACAGGCCACCTTCATTTTCGGTTTCATAATTTGTGACAACCCCTAAGCTTAGCTTCTCAACAGCTGCTCAGAGCCCACTGAGCATGTGAGTGTCACAGACACTTTCCAAGATGGTGACCCCCTGTGACAAGTTTGAAGTTCTAGATTATTACTGCTATTGTGAAGCTGAAACTATAGACTGATGTAATAAGTTCAGTAAATTAAATATGGCATTTTTAGCCATATTCATTTTTAGGGTTTTGTTCTCATTTAATATTCCCTAGATCAAAAAGTGGGTGTGGTTTAAAGTGGATGTGGTTTAAAAACAGTGAGTGGCTAACACTGGCTTCAGTTATTGGCCCTGCACTATGTAGGCCACAAAATTTCTGGCCCTCAGTACCACAGCACTGCCTTACAGCATTTGCAGTCACTACATCTGCACAATACAGTTGGTGCACTAATCACTTGTCACTAAATTGCTTAAACATAGCTGGGCATGTATGGTTTAATTCTGCTTAAAGCAGGATGGTCTCCTGATGCCGCCCCTCCTGATAGGTAATCAGGCGAGGGGAGGGGCGGCATTTGAGGAGCATGTTAGTTGGGATCGGAGCTGGCCACTATATAAATACATGATAATGAGCGAAGCAGTGAGAAAACCCCTGAATGTTGTGGGAAGTTAATGGGACTTGGGGAGTTCTGTCCATGGAAACAAAAAGAGCATCGGTCAAGGGCAATACATAAGTGGTATTGATAATATAATTTAAGAAAAAAGATAAGATAAGTGCACAAAAATTAAAAAAAAAGAAAAGATCTTAATAATATGGCATTCTGTGCTTTTTAGCATAAATATATTAAAGTTTTTATCAGTGGAGCTCACCCGGCCGTTTTGTGCTCTTTTCCACTCCTGGGGGCTGCTCTCGCGGGAAGTCAGCAACTCCTTGCTGGTCAGTCAACTCCTCCACATACCCGCTCTCTAGCGCTCATTGGAATCACGGAAAGGCACAGTGTTATTTAAGATTAGTGCGGCTTTATTATTCACACCAACAGCATGACAGACAGTGGGATGGTGAGAGTGCTACGCGTTTCGTGCCCTTAGCTCTCCTGGCACTTGACCACTTCACATGACCCTGACGAAGTGCCAGGAGAGCTAAGGGCACGAAACGCGTAGCACTCTCACCATCCCACTGTCTGTCATGCTGTTGGTGTGAATAATAAAGCCGCACTAATCTTAAATAAAACTGTGCCTTTCCATGATTCCAATGAGCGCTAGAGAGCGGGTATGTGGAGGAGCATTCTGTGCTTTTGCAAACGTCTTCAGACAGAAAGCTGCCTGGTCCAAGGACCTACAACTTGTACAACCTTTAGACACTAGCAAGTAGCACCAAAAAGGACAACAGCCAGCTGACTAACTAGTGTATTTGTCTCACTTGAAAAATTACTTGAAGGGGCCAGTTAACAAACATTCAGAGTTCAAATTTTTTTCACAAATCATATTTTTTGTCTACAAATTATAGTAATTTCTGTTAAACTATAAAATTTGAGAATTATTATTAAGAGTAAAAAACATGAAAAATGCTAATACAAAAATTTGCCAGGTAAAAATAGTCAAGGTCCTATAGGAGTCAATGAGAGCTGTGCTGATCCTTTTGGCCATTTTTTTTTAACAAAGTTATTCCCCCTCAATTCTCAGAGAAACTGTAAAAAAAAACAAATTTTTGAGTTTTAGCGCACTGTTCAGCATTTTTAGTTCAATTCATACTTTTTATATTTGTATCTTTTAATAAAGTACATGGCAAATGTGGTTTTAGAGCAAATTAGTTAATCCATGTTGATAAACAGGCCTCAAACGCACAGTAAAATGCTAGCTACGTATGTAAAAGAACAAGTTATTTACAGGAAAAAATGGACTCCCTTAAAGATAGTAATTCATACAGTTGGGTTTATGTAGAAAAGGTACACAAACCTTTATTTTTTACATACATACCTGTTCCATAGATGAAAGGAAAACATGAAAGCCTACCTCTGCTTTAGGAACCAATTCCTCTCACAAGAGTGATCCGAACTCTCCTACACACTGTTCCATTATGAAATGGGGCATTCTGGGATTTTAAGTCCCTCTTCTTCCTGAGAATCTGTGCACCAATCACTTTCGAATGCAATGAGACGTCATGCAGCGATGGAGGAGTATGTTGTGTAAAATATACATTTATGTTAATTGTTACCGTTAATTAGAGTGTATGCACCTTTTCTACATACTGAATGAGCTTGTGTCAAAAGCAGGGGCTATATTTTCAAACTAACAATAAAGCATAGCGTGACTGATAAAGTTCTTTTTTGCTTTCATCTAAAACAACAGAAACTATACACAATGATGAATTCTATTGCAGAGTCTATAAGACACACAAGGGAAAACATTTCTGAGAACCATGACTCAGTTTCGGCGTTTATCAGCTGCTGACTTGCTCAACTTCTACAGAATGGCACTGCTTAGTCAATGGTCTAAATATAAAATGAAAATTATAGTTAATTAGGCTTTAATCATAGCCTGGGTTTATGCTGGTACTATGATCAACATACTACATTTGTTATGCTGCTGCATTCAAACAAATCCTTGATTTTATCTCAGTTTTACTGTATGTGGTACTTTATAGAAATTCATTTGCATTAATAATCAGCATAGAAATTAAAGAAAGAATAACCCCCCCATACTTACCACAAAGTTCACTCAAGTGCAGAAAATCATAGCAACCAATAAATGTTTTCTTGTTTATAGGTGACTAGGAAAATTCAACTTACTGTAGGCTGAGACGGAAGACTAGACCGGTTGCAAGCTTCACAACTTTTGGGAAACATTACTGTTAAACATATAAACTTACACTTACTAAGTTTACAGCAACTTGTAGTTACTAGGTGTCGTAGTGGATACTATTATCAGTCCACCAGAGGTTATGTCAAGAAATTGGCAACAAGGAAGACTTTTTTTCTGTTGAAAAAGCAGTTGTAGCCTAGTGAAATTCCTCTAACAATGTAGGGTATGTGTGTAGCAGTATTGTGAGTGAAAAATGCATGTGATTTTGCCTTCCCTTTGCCTCCAGTGTAATTTGGAGCACTTTGATGGATTGCAAAAAAGACTTAAAAAGTGTTTTCTCTGTCACATATTTTACCATAAATTCACAATTTCTTTGCCAAACGAAAACTGGACAGATTCCCTCATCATTAATTATTAAGTGATTACATTTTACCCTTGTCACTATAGCTTTTATGTATAGATAAAACCACTTGTAATTAAAAGCAAAAGTAAAAAATTATTTATTTTTCAAATATACTGTAGTGTCTTTTTCATCCTACAGATGGAGAGAATTTAAATGAAGCACTGTGGTGTTCCACCTGCCTCAATTTACCATGCCGTGTATGTGTCAAACCTGACATGGGAAATGGGAATGTCTTAAATAACTATTCATACTGTCATCTGCTCAGTGATACCTTTACATCAACAGTGATTTGCAAAGCTAATATGATAATATCCTGCTTCTTGCACACAAAAAGAGAAATTACTATCCAACTCAAAAGTTGGATAGTCTATTTTTGTTTATTTACCTCCACTCCAACTTTATGTATTTACCTCAGTTCCAACGGGCACAGGGTAGGGGGGAAGGTCACACATCCCACACCCTGCACAGGGTAGAGATGCCATGAGTCACAAAACACCAAAACATGACATTAAACCCATCTGGAGATCTAGGGTCATATAGAAAGTTAAATTCGTTAAATTTTAGTATGTTAAAGAATGGCCTAATAGTTGTAACCTAGAATTAGCGATGTACCCAATCCACTATTTTAGGGCAGACACACAAGAGCAGATTCGGGGAGATTAGTTGCCCAGCGAAAAAATCTCCTCTTCTTCAGGGCAACTAATCTCACTGAACTGCCTTCCTGCCGGCTAAAATGTAAATCATCGGTTGGATGGCACTCGGAGCTCCTCACAAGTAAACTTTGGGCAACTTTGGAAAATGCTCTGAGTGCCATCCCACCAGCGATTTACATCTTAGCCAGTGGGAAGGCAGTTCAGGGAGAATAGTTGCCCTGAAGAAGATGAAATTTGTCGCTGTGCAACTAATCTCCTCGAATCTGCTTGTGTGTCTGTCTTTAGGATTTGGATGGATGAATGCCAAATCCTTTGTGAAAGATTCATCAGAGTACTGAACTGAACCCAACCCCTAATTTGCATTTGTAAATAAGGTGGAAATGAGGGGAAAAGGGAACCACACGTGCAGTGCACGGTTTAAAAAAAACTTTACTGCCATGTTTGTGTTATGAAAGGTCACATGATTTTTTGGAATCGGTTAAAACAGGCACTTGGATTAGGCAGAATTCAAATCCTGCTGAAAAAGGACAAATCTTGGCCAAATCACGAACCAAATACTAGATTCAGTGCATCCCTACCTAGAACCACAGATACTGTGGGGCAAATTCCCTAAGTGGTGAAAATGCGCTAGCGTTGCCTTCGCTAATGTTCGCCACATTTTGCCAGGCAAATTTTCGCCAGCGCCACGCAAATTCACTAAAGTGCGAAGTTATGCTCTGGTCAGCGAACGGTAGCATAGTTGCGCTAGTGTTATTTCGCCAGGCAACGCGCATTTACGCAAGCGATGCCTAATTTGCATACGGCGCGAATTTCAAAGTATAATAGAAGCATATGTTACAGTCACTACATTACACTACACAAGCCCAGGAAACGTTTAATAAATAAAATAAAGTTGTGCCCCCTGTATAGTAGAGTTGCCATATGTTGGGGAAGGAGGGTAACCCCCCAAACAAATTTCGCTCTTTTTCAGACTATCACCTTAAAAAGTTAAAACACGCCAGCATTTTTTTGGGACTTAGAATTTTTTTTTTCAAACTCCTATCTATTGTATTGAACTTTGCCAGGTCTGACCTGGCAATTTAACGTCTAGCACAGTGATCCCCAACCAGTAGCTTGTGAGCAACATGTTGCTCTCCAACCCCTTGGATTTGCTCTCAGTGTCCTCAAAACAGAAGCTTATTTTTTAATTCCAGGCTTGGAGGCAAGTTTTCGTTGACTAAAAACCAGGTGCACTGCCAAACAGAGTCTTAATGTAGGCTGACAATCCACATAGGGGCTTCCAAATGGCCAATCACAGCACTTATTTGGCACCCCAAGAACATTTTTCATCCTTGTGTTGCTCCCCAACTCCTTTTACTCCTTCTGAATGTTGCTCACGAGTTCAAAAGGTTGGGGATCCCTGATGCATGCATTGAAATAAAGCTTGCATAATCCCATGCAAGAATAGAAGATATTTTGTGCAGTGATCTCATGTTGACCTAAATATCCACAAGTGCAGAATTTTGTGAAAGCGTGGACAAAAGCAAATGCTTCCTTATTCAGCCATATCAGTTACCAATTATGAACAACACATACTTTAA
>CM044431.1:123871870-123883493 GCA_024363595.1 Xenopus borealis
CTTTCCCAAGAAAAGTATTCAAATGAATACAAATTAAAAAAGATTACATTTACAAAACTAATGACATTAGATTAAATTAACAAATCACATTTCCCATCAGAAACCAGACAATATTTCTATAGGGCTGTTTTGTGCTGCAGCTAAAATGCTGACATTTGAAGACCCCCACAATATACAGTAATTTTATGGAAAAAAACATAAATTTACATTTAAAAAATTGGTACAACTGTCGAATCTCTTATGTAGCAAGCAATGCCAGTCAGAAGCATCAAGGGCAAATAAGGTCTTGAGCTGTATTAAAAGGGGCATATATTCATGGGGGGAGGAGGAGGTAATTCTTTCACTTAATAGAGCACTGGTAAGGCCGCAAACGTACAGTTTGGGTCACCAGTGCTCATTATTACATTATATAATTAGAGAGCATACAGAGAAGGGCATCTAAGCTGGTAAAAGATATAGAAAATGTTAGCTGTGAAGAAAAAATTGAGGCAAAACGGAGAGGCTTTAAATGGGTTTTTTTGCCTTCCTCAACTAGCAGTTAGGCAGGTTTAAATAGACCCAAAAGGTTGAACTTGATGGACGTGTCTTTTTTCAACCTAACTTACTGTATGTTGCTATGAGTTTTTAATATTACTAAAGGGCTTTATTCCTTTTCTTTTTAAAGATTTTTTTTCCTACCAAACAAAACACATTAGTCTTGTTTTCTATTTTAATATTTTTATTTGTTCTTAATGATAGCTAGGACAGCTGGTTATAAATGATAAAGGCTTCTAATCAAACATCAGAACAGAAGAGAATTATTGGAAGATCAAGGGACACATTCTGGAAGAAACAGACGCTCTTTCAAAGATTCTGGAGCATACACTTGTATTTACTCCTAATGAAAGTATGTTGCAGCTCTTTTATTTCTGTTTACATCAACTTGAAAAATTGTTATGGTTACACTATGAAACCAGTGTTCTTTTACTAGTGTTATGCAACTGTTTTCTTTCCAGGTTTTTTATAGCTTTTATTTTTTCAGATTTTGGATAATGTAAGTGGAAAATTACATTTTTCTAAAATACTTTATATTCCTAAATGTGAGTTAATTATACAAATATATTGGTTGTTTTTACTAAAATGTATTTTTTTAAACCCTTGATGGTGTCTTAATTTGGAATGGGTAACATAACCCTAAATACACTTATATAAAGTAGATTTACATAGTAAGTTAAGTTGAAAAAAGACACACATACATCAAGTTCAACCGTTTAAGTCTATATATAAAACCCTTCTGAAGCATCTCCAATTTACCTCAAAATTCCTTCCTGACTCCAAAATGGAAATTAGACTAGTCCCTGGATCAACTTGACTACTTCTCTGCATCTGCTCTGCCTCACAGAATTTGTTTCTCTTCCACTACCACTGGGAGTTGGTGAGACCTTTATTTTACACACCCAGCGGTGCATCAATCTGGTGCTGCGACACAACTCTGTTTGCACTACTTTGATACCACTAATACATCTTCACAGACCCATAGAGGCAGATTTACTAAAGGGCAAAGTGGCTAACGTTAGTGACAGAAATCCCATGAGCAGGGACATTGTCAAATCACTAACAGGTGCAGATGAAAATTTGCTAGTGAAAGAGACCGTTGTTAATGTTCGTTTACACTCTATCGCTAGACGACTTTTTACTGAACATTACCTCTTTTGCCAGAATTGACTTCGCCACCTCAGGCGAACTGCTAAAATGAAGATCTTCCTCAATCCTGTTAGTGACATCATATCCTGTCTGCCAAAAATGCATCAAAGGAGAACGAAAGGCAAAACTTACTTCTTGTCCTGTTTTGTAGATATCATATAACCCTCCAGAATCGCTGTTTGTTTTTGTTTTTTAATAAAACACGGCTCTGAAGTTGAAGCCTGCTGAAGAAAACATTGCCTCCATCTTACCAAAGGCTTCCCTTCTGCCTTCAGCTACTGTTACTACTGCTCATTCGCCAAAATCCCTCTGATCCCCTGATCCCAGACAAGCTTCTTCATTAATGTATAATTATGTATTCACTGCAAAGCACTGGCTCTCACTCGCCCCCATAGCATCTCCCCTATCACTTTTACAAACAGCAGTAAGTTTTCCTTTGTCCACCAAAGGGTCCTCAAATATATTTAGCTAATATATCACACATATACTCAGGATAATATACAACACTCTGCTAGCCCTTAGCTAGGGCTGCCACCTTTTATGAAAAAAAAATACCAGCCTTCCTATATTTTGTTGTTTTTTTCCCTATTAGTAACATTGGGATAGACTAGGCAAGGTGGCAACCCTACCCGTAGCTCTATGTACTAATGAAAGGAATCGAGTGTCGACCATGGAGATCAAGCTTGCCGATTCCTATTGGCTAGTGGATGGGTTACAGAGGTTAACGAAGAAGAGCATGCAGATTGAGCACAGGCATGGAGGGAAAGGCTATTAAAATTAGGCTCATGCTCAGAATATAGAAAAAGGCTGTAAAAAGTCTCTTGTGTGCCCGAGGCAGTGGGGAGGGAAAGATAAGGAATGTGTATGATGTCACCCAACTTTGAGACCCGCTTCTGCAGGCAGTGGATTTGCATATGAAAGAAGAGGAGAGCCTGGATTCACTCATTCTAGGGTCAGATTCAGGTAGATTTAGTTGCCTGCTATAATGACAAAACGCCAGCACAATGCACTTGTGGCAATTCAATTTTCGAAGTCGCCCAAAGTTTCCTCTTCCCCTTCAGAAATCGAAGTGCTACGAGTGCATTGCCACAGGTGATTTTTCATTTTAGCAGGTGGAAGGCAGTTTGGGGAGATTAGTCACCAGGCGACTACATCTCCCCAAATCTGACCATGTGCCCCTGCCCTAACAGTGGGCTCATGTCTAGTGCATTATAGGATCTCTTTTGTTTTTATTAAGGTTCCTTGCACATTTGTATTAATAAGTGGCCACTTCAAGCTTTTGCACCATTTCTAATAAAGACATCCATATGACTTTTATGTACCCGACCTATTCAAATCTAGCAAAACTTCTCTATGAAGTGCTTGCACTGAAGAAGTATTGCTAGAGAAAAGTCACCAGCATTCAGTGCCCAGGACGGAACTTCACGCACAGTGGTAACGAATTTGCGCTTGGCAAAGTGGTGCAAAGTGGTCGCTGGTGACAATTCGCCCTTTAGTAAATCTGCCCCATAGAGTAGACACTCAACTTCCCAGGAAAGGGGGGACCCCTGTTGTATTGCCTAACATTAATGTAGAAACTGTTATTTCACTGTTCTTATTGTACTATAATATATTGCAGTTACTAAATATTGGATGGTTTATTGTCTGTTACATTGGGCATAATAATCACTACTGCTGCTGCAGTTCCGAGGGGAGTTGTATGCTCACAGGACCTGGTTCCACCCCTGGGTGGAGGCAGTTAACATATCCATTCTCCACAAATCTCCCATTTGGAGTTTTGGGATCTATACTGTGGCCCTGGATATTAGTGTTAAGAAAGGGTTACACATTGCACAGTCAAAAAATTTAGTTTATCCTAAAGAAGGTGATAACTGTTGAGTTGCCATTGGATTCTGGGATCAAAAACCTTGAGTGTTTTTGGCACAGCAGTTAGAAACGCATACAAACTCTCTTTGGCTTTCATGTTGACTAATTTTCTTTATCTTGATGTAATTATGTTCTGCTGAATGCTTTTCAAATAGGGATGCACTGAATCCAGTATTCAGTTCGGGATTTAGCCAGGATTTGTCCTTTCTCAGCGAGTCTCAGCGAGTCAGCATATGCAAATTAGGATCCAGATTCGGTATTCGGCCAAATCTTTCTCAAAGGATTCGGGGGTTCAGCAGAATCCTTTGCGAAGGTTTTGGGGGTTTGGACGAATCCAAAATATGGATTCGTTGCATCTCTAATTTCAAAGCAAATATGTGGCTCTTATTTGTTTTAGTTGTGTTACTATATAAAACCTTACTGCTATAATGGCATAAAAAAATACTATTTTCTTAGATAGATAATAGTTTTTTTCATGTTTTTTTCACAGAATAGCAGTGGAGTCAATGAGTTCTACTCATACCAAAAATGCAGTGCAGTGGACTTTTTTTTAACAAAGTTATTTTTCCGAGCAAATACATTGGAGTCAATGGACTTTTATTTCTTGTGCCAAAATTGTATTGGAGTTAATAAAGTTTTTTTTCCACAATTAGGCAACCACATAACTCAGAATCCCGCCACTATTCCATGTCTGGCACAAAATATCACTCATCTCCACAGATGACAAAAACTGTATTTTCAGATACAGATGCAAGAGATGTGTAAGAAATACAATAAAAAATTAATCTATGTAACACTGGAATCAGGCTTAGTTTAAAACAGTTTTCAATGCCTATCTTGCTTTCAGATTAGCTATCAGATTTAACTAAAGGTATGCTCTACACTTGTAATAAAAATGAATAAACTATGTAATGAACGTACTTTTTGCCTTTAATTTATTGATCTCTTTAGATTACAACGTTGAAACAGAAAGTAATTTAATTCCAGCTCCTAGTTCCTGAAAGTGAAATTGGGGTACAAGGAGGCGGCAATTAATCAAATAACAAATTCCAGTTAAACCCCTCCTTATCTGTAAATAGGAGACAAAAAGGGTGTGGGGGGAGGGAGGCACTTCCTTATACAGAGCTCTTTGGGGTTAATTTACTAACATAGGTGCTAAATGACACCAGCAGATTTGCCCATAGCAAATTGATAGGTCAAATACAAGCAGGAAAAGAAATGCACATAACTACCTGTTTGCTGCACCAATATTAGTAAAGCAGTCTCTGTATCTTTATTTAAACAGATTATCCTAATTAGAGGGCAACAAAAAAAAAGATCAAGTAGTGCTTTATAACAGCTGATTTTTTATGAATATGTATATCTTTTAATAAGCTTGCAAGAGTTCAGAGACTTGCATTAAGCTAGTAAAAGGGGTGGAAGATTTAAACTAGGAGGAAACAGTGTCCCAGCTTGCAAGGGGACATGATTACTCTTTACACGTACATTAGAGGACATTAAAGACAGCGTGGAAACTTTAGTCAACAAGTCAGAGGCCATTTCATATGAAGCAGCATAAGTTAAGAGTCCTGCAGCGGGTTGGGTACCCTTGGGTTACCTGCAAAAACCTGCAACCTGCAGGTTGCGGGTAGAAGTTCCGGTTACAGGTATAGATGGGGCGTGGGTCTTCTCAATAGCGATTTTTTTTCTGATCCCACCTACTTCCAATGATGTCACTGGTTACAATGACAGCCCTTCCTGATTCTTGATAGTCAGTGGGTAGCGGGTCCAGGTAGGTAAGAATGCGGGTTGCGGGTCGGGTTTCAAAAAATGGAACTGTGCAGGACTCTAGCATAAGTTCTTCACGGTATGGGCAGTGATGTTGCGATGGCAGATTCTTTTAAAGGGGTTGTTCACCTTTGGGACAATAAAGCTAATTTAACAGTAAATGTCATAAGAAACATTTTTGAAATTTTAAATGTTTGCTTTCAGAGATACATACCATAGAAGCTATGCAAAATCTCTCTTCTCTGTTTTGGGTTCGCCGACACTTTGTGTAAAAGATACAGGTTGCCATATACGGAAGTTGACGATTAAATCTGCACTGGGCATGCACTCTCTCTCCTGCTTCATTTGCAGATCTTCAGTTCCATTAGCTGGCAAGATTCTGCCAATCAGATCAAAGATATGCAAATGAAGCAGGAGAGAGAGAGAGCATGCCCAGTGCAGATTCAGTCGTCAACCTCCTTATATGGCAACCTGTATCTTTTACGCAGAGCCTGTTCCATGATCTCAGATCACAGGGGAGTTTTTTTCACAGGATAGTTTTTGCAGAGACAATCACTTCTATGGTATGTATCTCTTAAAGTAAACATTTTCAGTAATAAAGATAAATTACAAAAAATTTTTATGACATGGGCTATTAAATTAGTTTTATTGTCTAAAAGGTGAACAACCCCTTTAATGCCTTGAACAGTGGCTTGGATGATTTCTTGATCGACGTATAGTGATCTTAAGGTCTAAAGGGAGTTTAGTATATTATATATTTTTATAGTACACAAAAGTCGTGAATATCATATAAATGTTATCCTTATAAACTGTGCTTAGTGATATCAGTTATAATTGGAGCTTAGTTATGCCATTTTTGTCAAGTGCCATGCTTAAACCTGTGTATTATAATAAATAAAGTGCCCCCCTGTTGTAAAATATGAGGAGTTCCGTGACATTTATAAAAGCATTCATATACATTGGAGGGTCTTGAAGTTTGATGGACTTTTTTTTCCAACACAAATTAACTATGTCGCTATGTAAAATCACGAAATGTGGCAAATATAAACAAACAGCAGATGAATCTAACACCACCTAAAATCAAAACTATATAACTCTATTGTTATTTTATGTTTATCATGTAAACACAAAAACAACCAATATATAATTTGAGAATACAATAATATGGCCTTCCCAACACTCTCCTTTTTTAAATTAGATTATTGAAGCTAAAACCATTATCTTGCAAATGAAAATCTTCAATAGACATGATGCCAAAATCTGAAGAAATAAACATGGTAGCACATCTGTTATCCTATAAAAAAATACCCGGCACCTGGTATACATTTGCGTCCAATTAAATGATAGAGTTCATGGAAAAAAACATATTTTATTTGCAGTAGACGTAGGAGTTTTTGCAAGCTGCTATTACACACCAAATACATTTATAATTAATGCAATTTCAATTTTCAATATACTAGATGTAAAAGGATATCTGATGAATGTTCCAATTGAGTAAATTAGGATTTATTTCATTTGGGGAAAAAGCAATACATTTAAGGGCCCTTACACACGGGCGTTTGTTACCTGCTTTTTAATGATGTTTTACCCACGAGACGCGTGTAAGCGCAGAACGCAGGTTCAGACGCAACATGCTGCGTCTGAACCTGCGTTCGGCACTTACACGAGTCTCGTGGGTACTATGTCATTGACAAGAATGGAGTGCGTCTAGACCTGCGCTCCCCTGCGGCTGAACGCAGCCAAACGGAACTCAGGGGAGCACAGGTAACAAACACCCATGTGTAAGGGCCCTAAGTCCGTAAAAAGTTTAAATCCACAATTTGACTTTATTTATTATTTTAAAAAGCACAATCTAATTGGATTGGGGGAAAACTCAATAAAATCAAGCAAAATCACAAATTGTACAAATTTTCGGAGGTTTCCCACAAATTGTAAAAAAAATTCTGGCTTTTTCCCCGAAAACCCAGAATTTTTTGGACTTTTGCCCAAAAAGCCCTAAATTTTCGGTTTTATTCCAGCGCAGACCACAGAATCTTCCAAATAGAATGGGGACCTCTCCCACTGACTTATATAAAACCTTTGTCAAGCATTCAGAATTGGCAAGATGTGAAGCATACTAGTACAAATTATTTAATAATGTGTCATAATTGCTAGACCAATCAATTTAAAGTGAATTCATTTAAAACAAACTTTTTTCCTAAAATTATTCACATATATAAATAACAGGCAATCAGTCAATATGAACAATAAATAATTGTTCAATAAAGTGCAAGTGCAAAACCATACAATATAGTAAAACTGATGTTTATCAATAAGATATATAAGTGCAAAATATATTAGCTCCAAAATTAATTCTAAAAAATATCCTAAAGACACAAATAATACACCAAATCACACACAGTACATATTTATATAGGATGATTCTTACCCTACAAAAGAGAAACAGGAATCTGACATATCTGACCATGATTTAATAATTAATTTGAATAATGCAGTATTCATCTCTGATGATAATGCCGGCGTCTGAAACCCATCCTGGACTTAACTGTTTTTTCTGCAACCCCCTCCTGGCAAAAATGTGTATCCAAACAATATTCTTGCCCTTCCATATAGTTGTGCTAACTGCCATTGTGTCCAGCCTGCTTTTTCTGCTGAAAGGTGGACAAGTGCTAATTTCTGCTGGGAAACCCTGGCTTCATGGCAGTACTACCAGGATCACCACAGTGGGCTGTATCAACGTGCTGCACAGAAGACCAGTACTTACTGTATATATTGGATTATTTCTCCACATGAATTTCATTTTCACCTTATCAAGTATAACTTCACACTCTGCATCTATTAAAGGACCAGGAAAGTTAAACTAAAGAAAAAGGATAGAAATGTTGTACATTATGTTTTGTGTTCTGTACCAGCTCAAGGCAACCAGAACCCTTTAGCAGTAAACATCTGTATCTCCAAAGATGATCCAGTAGCTCCTCATCTTCTTTTCTGCTGATTCACTGCACATGCTGTGTGCTGCTGTCACTTATTGAGCTTAGGGACCCACTCACAATATACAGTACAAATAGAATAGAATTGTTACAATATAAGACTGATTAGTAATTAATACAGATAGTTACAACATGGCAGCACAGAAACCAGTGCAATTAGCATCAGAATCTAACAATCATCCCTGTAGCATCAGTTTACATGACAGGCCAACTTAATTTTCTGCTTGATAATTTGTGACAACCCCTAAGCTGAAACTTTAGGCTGGTGCAATAAGTTCATTATATAAAACATGGCATTTTTAGCCCTATTCATTTTTAGGGTTAAGTTCTCCTTTAACATCTGTAATTTCTTCTTGTCTGTTTGGGTTTTTTCAGACGCTCATACGATTTTTATTTACTGCATCACTATTTTCCCTCCTTTTTCAGATCTTTATACATATAGCTTCATTACATTTAGGGGCCGATGTACTAAATTCACGTGAATAGATCGAAGTTCGTTCGTATTCGATCGAATTTCGATCGAATTTCGATCGAATTTCGATCGTAGAATTTATTCGTTTGGTCGAATATGCAAATTTTGGCATATTTGATCATCGAATAGCAAATGGTCAAATGATCGAATACATTCGAATAGATTAGAATGAACAAATATTCGATCATTCAATCATTCGATCAGCAAAGGATTTAAATTTTTAAGTTTATTTGATTGCCTACTTCGCCAGATTGGACCTACCGAATTGCAATAGAAGCCTATGGAAGCACTCCCATAGGCTTCTGAGGCTAAGTCCTTATCGAATAGGATTCGAAGTCTTCGATCGTTCTAATCGTACAAATTATTTGAATGATCAAATGATTTATTCGACTGATCGAATAAATTTGTATTCGATCTTCGAATGATCGAATATCGAATAAAAGGTAGCCTAAAACTATTCGTTTAGCATTCGACGATCGAATGCTAATCAAATATCGAATTTGGTCGCGCTAATTATGGGGAATAATAGTAAATCTGCCCCATAGAGACAAATTTATCAAGGGTCAATTTTGAATTCATGTGAGTTTTACTCTAAGTCCAATTTACGGCAAAATTTGATTGGGGGTTATTTATTTTTAAAAATTGAATATCTCAAACTTGGACAAATTTTACTGACCCGAAAACTCGAATCGAGTTTTTTTCTAAAAAACTTGAATGTCAGAAAGGCTACAGCATCAATTGTTCACTGGACCTCACCCATTGATTTATACATTAATTTGGCAGGTTTTAGGTGGCAAATAGTCTAATTTCAATATTTAAAGGGCCAGAGTTTGATACATTTCGGAAATTGAATTTGAATTTTTAAAAAAATTTTAATTGAGTGTTGGATATTTCAGTAGTTGAATTTGAAAATGTTAACCAAAAAATTTTTTTTTTGATTTTCCACTTCGACCCTTAATAATCTGCCCCCTAAAGTTTCATAAAGAATATGGTTCTGTGCAGTCATTAGAATATTACTTCGGGCCACCTTTTTTTTAATAAAGGAAGCACCAGTTTGAGGTATAACCGTAATAATTGGGGTGCAGTGGGGTAACCAGGGCTGACATTATAAATCATGGGGCCCCATCCACCCCAGGGAATATTTAAAAAACAAAACAATGGTGCCATGGCCCCCCTTACAAGAAAAAAAATTTGGGCCCCAGAGAATATTTAAAAAAAAAAAAAACATTGGCACCAGGGACCCCCTTATAAGTTAAAAAAAATTGGAGCCCCAGAGAATATTTAAAAAAAAACAAAAAAAAAACCATTGGTGACAGGGGCCTATAGAGTATTACAGTAATACAATGGTAGCCAGGGGATTTAAAAATAAAAAAAAATTGGTGTTCAGTATTGAACTCGTGGCTACTGGACTTCAACTTAGCTTTCTTTTGTGACTTTGGGTCTTTTTGCTGCTTCAGGACTTCAATTAAGGCTGTTTTCGTGACTTTGGGTCATTTTGCAGCTTAGGGTCTTTTCACCATCTTGAGTATTTTCACCTCCTCCGGGTCTTTTCGTCGCTTTTGGGACTTCAGCTGTTCGGATTTTCAGGACCGGGCCTGGTACAGGAGTACCCCCTGTGCCCCTGATGGCGGCCCTGGGTTAACTATATAGAAAGCAGACCACTCTGAAGATTTGGCTTAGTGATATGTACTCCTCCTTGACCACCTAACAAAATAGAACCCCCCATGATGAACCCTTTCCCTGTTTTTATCATAAAATGTATAACTAGTAATAGCTATCTTTTTCAAACATTTTAACAACCATTTTCTTATACAATGGAATTGCATTTTTGTTAGAAACAGTGGTGGCAATACCTATTCCCCTTCAAATTGCTTTGAGTCACTAATTCCTGATTTTCTGCTTGCATCGTACACTGTGTCAGACATTTTGTTATTTCTTGCTTTTAATTATAAGATGACACAGAACTTCTATTTTTACACAAACCTTTATCAGAATAAATCCCATCAACTAGTATGCTATTAGTTGAATTGATACTGCATTGGTAAACAGGCAATTTTCCTGATGTAATTCTGAAAATTTACATAGGTATCAAAGTAATCGATATTCATTGTGGAACAATGGACATATTGTAACCTTTTTCCAAGACATTTCTCATCATTTGCGAAATTGGTGAAAAGATAACTGAATTGACACCCTCTTTGTTTTAAATCATTATTTACCACATTTAAAAAAGGGATAATAGTGCATTAAACTCTTTTAGATATAGAGGGAATATGCATTAAAAAGTTGTGTTTGTGGTTACTTATTAAAAATTTCTGCAAATCCCTACTAATCCCACCCACCTGTTTCACTTCCTGCTGCCTCCTTCCCCAGGCTGTGCAGCGGAGCCGCAAGAGCGTTATGATTTGCATGTTCTCCCAACACATCCTGTTGTGATAATGACCCTCCATAGTTGGGGGGCATATTTGGCGCAACATCCTGCTCAGGGGCTGTGGTCTTGGAAGATGTGAACTTCAGAGAACTGAAGGCAGAATGGAACGCACATACTGTATAGGGGAATGTAATATAAGTCAGTAACGCAAAAACTATTTGCAAGTTAAGCCTTTGCGCGAACAAATTTTGCTTTTGCTTTGAATGCAATATGCCTTTTGCGAACCCGGAATCTGTTTAGCGACCATTTCCATCAGTGGAAGGCTATTTGTGAATTTTATACTTTGCGATAATGCGCTGTCAATGTAATAAAACTTCTTACTGAAAAAGTTGCAATGTTTGTTCCAACAGATTGCGACACCTTCAAGCACTTCTTAAGAGTGCGCAATTACAATTCGCAATGCGCAATAATGAT
>CM044431.1:123970031-124007500 GCA_024363595.1 Xenopus borealis
TGTACATTACAGGATCTGAGCTCCCCACACTGTACATTACAGGATCTGAGCTCCCCACACACTGTACTATACAGAGTCTGATCTCCCTGCACACACAATACAAAGTTTTCCCCCAAAATTGTACAGTATAAGGTCTGATCTCACCACACACTGTACATTGCAGGATCTGATATATACTATACAGATAGGGTTGCCACCTAACCGGTATTTTACTAGCCTGGCCGGTATTTTTGATGGTTGATCCCAACGTTATTAATAGGAAAAAAAAGATAAATATATAGGAAGGCTGGTGTTTTTTGGATGAAAATGTGGCAACCTTATATACAGAGTCTGATCTCCCTGCACACACAATACAGAGTTTCCCCCCCCCAAATTGTACAGTATAGGGTCTGATCTCACCACACACTATACATTACAGGATCTGATCTCCCCACACTCTGTACATTACATGATCAGACCTCCCCACACACTGTATTTTATAGAGTCTGATCTCCCTGCACATACAATACAAAATTCCCCCACAAAACAAAATTGTACAGTATAGGGTCTGATCTCACCACACACTATACATTACAGCATCTGATCTCACTGTAAACTGTACAATATCGTATCTGCACCCCACCCAAAAAAAACTGTACAATAACCTGATCCCCCCATATACTGTATAATAAAGGATCTGAACTCCCACACACTGTACATTAAAGGATCTGATCTTCCCACACACTATACAATACAGGTTCAGCCCCCCCAATTGTACTGAACAGCAGGCCCGGACTGGCCATTTGTGGGTTAGGGCAAATGCCAGAGGGGCTGCTATAAGGTCCCATAGAAAGTCAGTGTTTAGTGGGCTGGTGGGGGCTGTTTGGGCCTCTATGTGGGCTAATGGGCCTCTTGTGTACCTGAAATGCCAGGGCCTATTTTAATTCTCAGTCCAGTCCTGCTGAACAGGGTTTGAGTTTCCCTCACAAATTGTGAAATACTGAAGGTGGCCATAAAAGTTAAGATGCTTTTACCAATTTTGTGTGTTTCAACAAATCTGTCAAATTATCTTGAGGTTAGTCGGGCACCAAATGATCATGCATTTAATGATTTTCGTCTAACATCGGTCAAAAATATTGATCAGTCAGGTTAAATTCATCAGTCACTGTAAAAGGTATAGTCCAATTATTTGCAGGGCCAAGGAGGCAGCTACCCACAGTTTCCTAGCTTCAACTAGACAATATCTCTTGAAATGGTTGATGGACAAATCATACATTTAAATTGTAGTTTCAGGTCCTATGATAACGAAAAGATCTTTTAGAAATCTATGGCCACCTTGAGTCTGGTTAATCCTAGTGCAACATAACTGATCAAACATCACACCCAAATCTCCTCAGCATACAATGTGTTGAAGAATCTGAGAAATGAAACTGTTGTTTTTTCATGCTCCCTGCTAAAGGTTTTCCTAGGGGCGTGGCTTGTGGCAGAGGCACAGATTTCTGTAAGCACTAGTTCAGATCCTCTTCTGTTCAGAGCTTAGGCTTTATTGTACAGCAGGTATTTCTAGAGAATTGATGAGTAAATGAAAGCACTAGCAGATGTGTAGTGGCCTATAGTGGGTATAGCCTGCTAGGCTGCTGTGCAACACAGGTACTGCACAGGAATTCTCTTACCAAAGTGCCTCTGCGCATCTGCCCTGTGCCTACATCTGCTTGTTTGGGGATACCGATGTGGTGGGATATATCAGGCAATCTACTTTTTCGTCCCTCAGGCTAATGTCTGGGTCACACTTGTGAGGGGTCCATGCCCATTGGTTATGGATTGCATCCATAGCCTGATGTCCTTTTTAGCGCCAATCTATCAGAACTAGATGTTCTAAAGTCCTGTAGTGATTTCTGAAATAACAATTAAATAAAACAAGGTGCTTATAGTCTTCAAAAGGTAATATCAATTAAAACAAGGTGCATGCTGAGTTTTGTTTGAAGAAAAAAAAAACATTGCACCTTGCTTTAATTCAATTCTTTTGAAGAAAGCACTATAAGTACCTTGTTTTCATTCATTTTTATTTAATTTTAGAGATAGCACTTTATAAAAATCACTATAGCACTTTAAGAAAAATCTGTGCATAGATTTTCTATGGTTCAAGACACACACAGAATTGTGTTGCAACACCCTGGTGACTGTACTGAATGTTAATAATATTGTGCTGGTTTCTGCTATTTTTCCATGGCGCTGATCTATAATTTTATCATGAATTGGTGAAGGAACTGTGAAAAAGATTAGAAAAATTGTTTACTTTCCCTTTAATCTTGAAAATTTAGTTTGTTTTGCAAATTTAACTCTGTTATATGTTCCATAATGCAGAGCTTTCTGGATAATGAATACCATACCTGTAAAGGGAATGGCTGGCTGAATGGCACAGTGCAGTGACCTGCACGTAAAAAATGTATGGCAACGGAGGACTAAATGCCCAATGTGAAAATAGTTTACTGAAGACGACATCCATAAAAATAATATTTTCCCCGCAGTGAAGGACCCTACAGTCCCATACTGGAAAAACAAGCTAATAAGGCCGTGTTGGTATCACGTCAGCTGTTTGAGGCATTTACAACTATCATATCAGTTTTATGATTATCTTCCTAGAATCACTTTAGATAACGATGGCATTGTGTGTTTGACATTTCTTCACTGAATGTACACATCTACCCTTGAGCTCAGACTTAAGACCTTGCCTTGGCCTGTCCCAGGGGTTAAGGAAATCCCCTTTAGCAGACACAATTTGTTCTTGCACTCCTTGTACAGAGGTGCACCTGGATCTTGCACTTGCCACTCCTCATGATCCACCACTCACAGTTCATTTCAGCCTCTTGCATCAGTAAATTCTTTGGCTGCACAGGCTGCTTACAAACAGCCCAGGAATGCAGTCTAACCGCAGATTATGTGGATTGTATCGAGAGGGCTTTCCTCCTTCCCTTTTATGACGCAGGATTTCCTTGTGTTTCTCTAGCAACCCTATGTATGTATCTTTGTATATGTGATAATCTCGCCTCATTTTGTCTCTGTGTAGGTCTATGCCATTAACCCTTGAATTATCATAAGCAATCTGACTGCTGACAGTTCAAAAGTGGAAGTTCTGTATTAGCTGGCAGGGAAAGAACATAAAGTCACCAAAGTCCCACTTACTAGTTATGTGCTTTTTCTTAACAAACAATGGCATATCAGAATTTTCTCACATGCAAGCATTATGCTGTATACTTGTGCCACTCTGCGTGTCCTTATTTACAGAGGTATCAAATCCATTTTGGAGTTTAACAGTAGTGGGAAAGTCAGGTTTTCACATGACTACGCCAACATCTTCCAACATTCAAAATTTGTATTCGTTTATGCATTGCATAGGCTAAATCTTCTGCACTGGGGTAGCTATGGACATGCAACCATGTTTATACATAAATCAATGCCGAGTTTATTGTATGGTGCATGATAGCAAATTGATGTACAAGCTTTTCCATGTTGTTACTTTTTTACAATTTAGGGTTGGATTATGTTTTTGTTTTTAATTATATTGTACAAAGAGTTGTCTGGAGACCTCACATAAACTGGCATATCTTCCAGTTGGGTAGCCTTGAAATGGATATAGATACATGCAATGTCTTGCAGCATTTGTTTCAAAATAAACGTTAAAGGAAAACTATACCCCAAAAGTGAATACTTGAGCAACAGATAGTTAATATCATATTCAGTGACATATTAAAGAATCTTACCTACCTGGTATATATATTTAATCAAATATTACCCTTTTACATCTCTTGCCTTGAACCACCATTTCGTGATGGTCTGTGTGTTGCCTCAGAGATCACCTGACCAGAAATATTTCAACTCTAACTGTAATAGGAAGAAGTGTTGAAACAAAAGACAAAACTCTGTCTTTCAATTGGCTCATGTGACCTAACTTCATAGGCTGTCCTTATATTTTAAAATGGCTATTTTCTATCTAGGATGACCCAATGGCACGTTACTAATAAAGTGTATAATTATGAAAATGGTTTATTTACATGAAGCAAGGGCCAATACTCCACCTGCAGCATTGTTTTTAGGGGATGGCATAGGTGGATGGTGGTGAGACCAGCTCCCACTAGAGACAGGCAGGATTGTGCTTGAATGGGAACAATGGAAGGGAGGGGGTCTGAGTACACCGTTTTTGAACATATAGCTAATACTCCATCGGCATAAACTTACTTGACACTTGTGCTGTTTTAACAAAATTATTGTATGGATATTATCCAGCACTGCATACTTGATTGAAATGCAGTGAGTCTGTTCATACTTGTGTGTGGTGTGTAGGTGTGTGTACACCTTTTTGTCCCAAGTGAATTTTTAACACAGCTAAGCTAACATATAAACTCTTTGAGGTTGACGCCATCTCAACTGGGTTGCTGGAAGTGTAAGGAAAAGCGTGGAGTAGAGAAGTGCTGTTCCTTCACTCCAAATTTTCTTCATATTTGTAAGTATTTGTTTCAACTATCAGCATTTGCACCATGCCACAATGAAGGTGTGCCATACTTGCAGTATCCAGTTGTCAACAATGGGAAGAGGCAGGAGGCAATGCCGTGACTTCTATCCAGAGAAGGTTCAAGTTGCAATGGGCTATAAAACCCAGTGAAGTCAGATTTATATTTCAGTAAGACTTGGTGTTGGGATCCTAAATCCACCATATTGATTAAACTGTCTGTGCATTGTCTTTGAGCCATTTCACCTCTCTACCCTTTGAGCTAATCTGATTGATGAATGGAAATCTGCCAGTATTTATAGTAAATGCAGCATTCTTTTTAACAATGTAAAATTACATGTTAGCCTTTCTCTAATCCTGCCTCTGTTATTCGATACAAAGAGAGAAAAAAATAAACACGTACAAGCTTAACCCTGTATCTGCCACGCACAGGAAACTTGCAAAACTGGATTCCTAAGCAACACCAGGCTTTGTTGGCAGACAGCAGAGGGGAATCCCTTTGAAAAAATTATAAATAAACATAGAGATGCCAAGCCATTTAAGAAGTTACAGCAAGAAAATATCCGCTGGGCGTTCGCTTGGGAATTTGTGGCACGAAAAAGTTGGCTTGTGTAACATGGCCTACGTGTGAAAGAACTTGCTTTATAGACAGACATGTTCCAAAAAGAATGTCATACAATTATATAGGATATTCCATTTTCATTTATGCCTGTATGAATTCATTTTGTACATGGATTTAAAATAATGCATAGTTTACACTGTCTAGTAATTATATGTTGCATCACACCCTTGTGATGCTGTGGCATGGTTCAGTGTGATGTTCTGCACTGTTAGATCCACCAGAGTACCAGAAAAAGTAATGGTGATCCCAGGTGTCATTGGGTCCTCCTGCTCACCCAACCAAATAGTTTGATAGGCGGCTGGCAAATACTCTGAGGGTGCCCCTAGCATTGGTTTCCAGCTGAACATAATGGACCCACCAGTTGGATATTATTGTAACTTGTTATATAATATCCTTGCTGTAAAATTGCCAATTATAATAAAACATTGTGATGACCTTACACTGCTGGTTTCCAGCATTCTTTTTTATACCCTTGTGCTTGCCTTCCCCGCCCCTTTTGTGACATCTTTGGTGGGCTGAGTCTATATATATATAGGGGATGAGGCTGGTTGAGTTTTTCTTGACTCATACATCGCTAATGCACATATATGGATGAAGTCTTATGTATCTGTTGAATGCAGCAAAGTAGGCCCTTGTCCAGTGATCTGAATCTGGACTTAATCCAGACTTCATAATTACCAACAGCATAACTACCAATGTGGCCAGTTTTAATTTATTATGTAATATGATCGCTTGTAGATCAGAGAGAATTCATGTTGATTTTGGCATGGTCTCCACTAGAGCTGTAAGACCCTTGAATCAGGCTTCGAAAAATTCCATAGGCAAGCCATGTGAGCCTGAAACTTTATAAATAAATTGTACAATTCCTGGTACATGAGAGGTTATGTACAATAAAACCAGCATTATCAGGAAGGTATAGCAGAATATTACCCTGACTTTGATCTGTCCCTTGTAATACTGTATATATTTGGCACAATGCCTCATTTTTCAGAGACCATTGAGTGCAGGAAGTTAGTGGTACAGGCCAAAATGCACAGCAAGTGATAAACATGTCTTGTAGGGTAAGTTATTACTACTGAGTCTTTCAAAATATCACTAGATTTCTGACACCTCACTGCTGAATCTCCTTTCTAATAAAATGTTTTTTTTTTGTGCTAGCATCATGCCTTCTGTTAGCAGTTAAAATCATTATACTGTTATACTGATTTCTGGAAGGCCATGTCATGACCATACTCTTGGGTCTGCCCTGCCAGTTATAAAAATCCATCAAACCAACCAAAAGGGTGAGGTGACAGCTCGATGTTATATTTATTGTTATCATATTCTGGCTGCTCAATTTCCCCATCTCTGGTTTACTATAAGGCTCATCAGTGGAAACCCCACTTAAAAAATTACTTTTCACAAGGTTTGGGAGACTGAAAACATTTTGCTGTGCAGCTTTGTAACTTCTTGTTAAGCCATTACTATAGTGATATAGTACAATAGTATGCTATTTAAGCCAACCAAAATTTACAATGAAAATATTGCTTTTCACAGGTATGAAACATTCTCTTCAGAATGCCAATGCTTGCCAATCTGATATCACCTGCTGCTTCCTTCCATGCCAGAAAACCTGGGCATTATGCCAACATACTTATTTACTAAGGTGCAAACATTTTTGCCCCTTTCAGGAATTCACATGCTAATCTCATATTTGATCTAAACATTCTAATTGCCCCAAAAGCTTGCTAACTGCTCAGTACTTAAGGAACAACATTCAAAAATGTGTCCTAGTAAATGGCATTATGAGCCACAATCAGAATGGCTTTATGAAGGATAGGTCATGTCAGACAAATTTGATTGCTTTTTATGAGCAGGTAAGTAAGATGCTGGACAGTGGGGGGCAGCAGATGTGATCTATTTGGATTTTGCCAAAGCTTTTGATACCATGCCCTATAAACGACTGCTTTCTAAACTAGGGTCTGTTGGGCATAACGAAGTCATTTGCACATGGATAGGAAACTGGCTACAGGATTGGGTACAGAGTGTGTGGGTCCACTTTTATTTAATTTCATTAATGACTTAGGGCGGGGTATTGTAAGTAATGTATCAGTGTTTGCAGATGACACAAAACTATGACAAACTGGCAATCTGGGCAGCTAAGTGGCAAATAAGATTCAATGTTGAAAAATGTAAAGTCATGCACCTGGGATGTAAAAATATGCAAGTGACTTATGCCCTTAATGGGACCGCACTAGGCAAATCCATTATGGAAAAGGACCTTGGAGTCCTTGTAGATGATAAACTTGGCTGTAGCAAGCAATGCCAGTCTGCATTATCAAGGGCAACTAAGGTCTTGAACTTTATTAAAAGGGGCATAGAGTAACAGGGAGTCATTCTATCACTTTATAGAGCACTGGTTAGGCCCCATCTAGAATATACCGTAAAGTTTTGGTCACCCTCACTCAAACAGGGTACAGAGAAGGCCAACTAAGTTGGTAAAAGGAGTTGAAAATCTTAGCTATGAGGAAAGACTGGCCAAATTGGGGATGTTCACGCTGGAGAACAAGCGCTTAAGGGGAGATATAACTATGTATGAATATATAATAATTAATGCTTTACTTACCAGTAGGTCTTTCCAGCTGACACAATGTCACCCATTCCGATTAGAAGAAAAGAGGTTCCGCCTAAATATTCTCTCCCTGAATCAATTCATTAGAAAGCTTTAAGAAGGGGTTGGATGGCTTTTTAGCAAGTGAAGGAATGCAGGGTTATGGAAGATAGCTCATAGTTGATCCAGAGACTAGTCTAATTGCCATTTAGGAGTTAGGAAGGAATTTTCCCCCTCTGAGGCAAATTGGAGAGGCTTCAGATGGGGTTTTTTTTGCCTTCCTCTTGATCAAC
This sequence comes from Xenopus borealis, assembly GCA_024363595.1. Taxonomy (NCBI): domain Eukaryota; kingdom Metazoa; phylum Chordata; class Amphibia; order Anura; family Pipidae; genus Xenopus; species Xenopus borealis. Next base: position 123,978,023 of record CM044431.1, read on the forward strand.
TAGCAGTTTGGCAAGTTAAAATAAAAAAGTTAAAAGGTTGAATGTTGAATTTGATTGATGTGTGTCTTTTTTCAACTTAACTTACTATGTTATTATGGTAATTTCCCCCACAATAGTACTAAGGATGGAGAAGCAGGACACACCATATACAGTTGTTCTCATAAGTTTAACATACCCTGGCAGAATTTATGATTTCTTAACCATTTTACAGAGAATATGATTTATTGCACAACAATTTTTCTTTCACTCATGGTTAGTGGTTGGCTGAAGCCATTTATTGTCAAACAACTGTGTTTACTCCTTTTAAATCATAATCACTACACAAACTACCCAAATGACCCTGTTCAAAAGTTTACATACCCCAGTTCTTAATACCTTGTATTGCCCCCTTTAACATCAATGACAGCTTGAAGTCTTTTGAGGTAATTGTGGATGAGGCTCTTCTCAGACGGTAAAGCTGCCCATTCTTCCTGGCAAAAAGCCTCCAGTTCCTGTAAATTCTTGGGCTGTCTTGCATGAACTGCACGGTTGAGGTCTCCCCAGAGTGGCTCAATATTGAGGTCAGGAGACCGAGATGGCCACTCCAGAATCTTCACTTTATTTTGCTCTAGCCAATGACAGGTCGACTTGGCCTTGTGATCATGTTCATGTGCTGTGTGGATCATTGTCATGTTAGAATGTCCAAGTACATGCGCAGCTTCCGTGCTGATGAGTGCAAATTTTCCTCCAGTATTTTTTTGTATTTCACCTGAAGTTATTTGTGGGTTTTTCCTTGCATCCCGAACATTTTATCTGTCAGTTGTGGCTGAAATTTTTGTCTACCAGACTGTGGTTTGGTTTCAACAGAACCTTTAATTTTCCACTACTTAATTAGAGTTTGAACACTGCTGATTGGCATTCTCAATTCCTTAGAAATTTTCTTATATCCATATCTTGTTTTATAGAGTTCAACTACCTTTTCCCGCAGATCCTTTGACAATTCTTTTGCTTTCTCCATAACTTAGAATCCAAAAAACATCAGTGCAGCACTGGATGAAAGATGCAAGGGTCTGTCAGGAGTCCAGAAAGTCACTGACCTTTTATAAACACCTACTAATTACAAGCAAACAGATCAGAGGTGAAGATGGTTACCTTTAATAGCCATTGTAATCCTTTTGTGTCAAGTTGTGTGCATGTTATCAGGCCAAATCACCAGGGTATGTAAACTTTTGATCAGGGTCATTTGGGTAGTTTGTGTAGTGATTATGATTTAAAAAGAGTAAACATGGTTGTTTGACAATAAATGGCTTCAGCCAACCACTAACCATGAGTGAAAGAAAAATCATAAATTCTGCCAGGGTATGTAAACTTATGAGAACAACTGTATTGAGAGTTTGAGGGATTCATAATCAACTTCAGTTTTAGATGCTTTTTTGAAACACAAGGGTGCCTATCTCAGAATACTAAACAAAGTATAAATTGTAGAATAACTCTTGCCCTATGAACACTAACTGTGCACTTGGAGAGCTCCCTCACTACACTGAACCCCTTGTAGTATACAAGTAACACAGAAATGTTGGGGTTACTCCTGTTCTTACAATACCTATTGATTCTTTGGGGAATCACTCAGACATCTGGCTTTACTCAAATTCTTGGACCAGAGGAATGGAGGGTCTGGCTCACTTATTTCTTCAAAAACACTTCAGCTTCCTGGTCCCGACAGCAAAATTCTCTGAATAGAGAAAATATATTCTCCACTGCTCATTAAGTACTATTTTGGGACAACTACATCAACCCATTATGGCCTGACATGAAGGCATCACTGGAAATTAGCTTTACTTCTCTTTGCGACAGAATTATATCAGAGTCCAGTTACTTGTTAGAGAGCAGAACATTAGATACAAACAGCAAAGAAGCATGCAAACTATACTCAGTCCCCAATTGTTCCCAAATGACTTCAATGGAGAAACTCAAACATTATTATCCCGTGGGTGGCTACAGTACTTTGTTTGCCTAAAGGGCAGTGGCTGTGCCCAACCTACGCCATGTTCAAACTGACAGAAGGTGTGTGTCTCCCATGTGTTAACGATCCATCTTAGAAATGAACAGGTAATTGGCATGAGAGTAGTACTGTATTTTGGCCAAGAATTACAATATCAGCTGAGAGCCAAGGCACACAAAGAATACAAATTAATATTGTACTGGTGGGAAAATGTGCCCTCCCCTCAACAATATTAATATTTGTGTGTTGTGTTGCAACCTAGCTCCCACTTTGGGGTTGATTGATCTGTTCTCAAACCCTGCTCACTGTCTACATCAGGGATCCCCAACCTTTTGAAGCTGTGAGCAACATTCAGAAGAAAAAGGAGTTGGGGAGCAACGCTAGCATGAAAAATGTTCTTGGGGTGCCAAATAAGTGCTGTGATTGGCCATTTGGTAGCCCCTATGTGGATTGGCAACCTGTATTGAGGCTCTGTTTAGTAGTACACCTGGTTCTTATACAACCAAAACCTTCCTCCAAGCCTGGAATTCAAAAATAAGCTCCTGCATTGAGGCCACTGAGAGCAACATCCAAGGGGTTGGAGAGCAACATGTTGCTCACAAGCTACTGGTCTACATGGAAACTGCCCTCCTAACCCAAGAGCAGGGCAATTCCAAATGGACTGCTTAAGTGGTCTATTCAAGCCTTCTTTCATTAGAGATTAGAACCATTTAAAATAATTTTGTTGCACATTTACTTATTTGAAGCTGACTTGTAAATATTGCAAAGCCTAGGCCTGCAACATCTTCTTCTGTACCTGAGTATCCGATGAGGGATCAATTATGGAACAGGACATTTATTTGTGCATATAAGTTTATACAGAAATATGCCCATTGACATTTTGGGTACATTAGGGATTTCATGCCTGAATTGCTACATCTATCATCAATAGTTGGAAAGTAAAAAAGAAGACGCAGTGTACCCTGCAAGAGGGGTGATCTTTCACTTCTTCTTACTAAACATAATTTCCAAATATATATTAAGAAAGATAAACATGATCTTTTTTGTTATTTTTATGACAAATCTCATGTGTTTGTCTCCAATAAGAGACCCACTAAGTAGAAGTAGCAGAAGCTACTGTCAAGTCAGCTCTGCTATAAAATTGCTGCAAGTGAACCCTAAGGTGGGGGTTTATCAAACCTAAAATGAAAATTCTTGCCATGATTTTATTTTTTTTGCACTAACACTGAATTCAAATGATGGTTTCAAAATGTTCAATAATTATTAAGTGCAAAAAATGGAATATAAAACTTCAGCATCTAAAAACATACAAGTTAATGTAACAGGCAACTTTTTAAGTGTTTTGAGAGCATGTAAACCCATTGAAAATTATGAGTAGCATATGAATTTGATGCATTCAGGGTTTTTTTCACAATATCAAATTTTTTACATTGAATTTTATCATAAATATAAATTTCACTTTGGTAAAAAGTCGGGTTTATTAAAATTGAAAAAAAAAACTGTAAATTTCACTAATTCAAATTTGGTTAAATAGGTTCTTAAAGGGGTTGTTCCCTTTTGAGTTAACGTTTAGTATGACGTGGAGAGTGATATTCTGAGACAATCTGCAATTGGTTTTTTATTATTTGTCGTTTTTAGTTATTTAGCTCTTTATTCAGCGGCTCACCATTTGCAAGTTCAGCAATCTTGTTGCTAGGGTTCAAATTAACCTAGCAACCATTCACTGAGTTGAAAAGTGAAATATGAATAGGAGAGGATGTAAATAGAAAGACAAGTAATAAAAAGTAGCTATATTTGTGGTCTTACAGAGTCAGTGACCTCCATTTGAAAGCTGGAAAGAGTCAGAAGAAGAAGGCAAATAATATAAAAAATAAATAATGAAGGCCAGTTGAAAAATTGTATAGTATTGGCCATTCTAAAACATACTAAAAGGTAACTTAAAGGTGAACCACCCCTTTAAATCTCAAAATGTTAAACTAAATAACATGTTCCTATCAAGTATAGGGATGTACCAGTAATCACTTAATTCTCTCCCTTAACCCACCTCATACATTACTTTGTATTCTCTGTATTCTGATTTTATATTTTCTTTTTTTCTCTTCACCCCACTAATATATTTTTAGTTGCAAAACACCAACTCGCCATCCTTCTCCTATTTTCTTGCCTCTTCATTTTAAAAGGTGCTGTTATGTCTTGGAAATGGTCTATTTCGGTGAAGGAAAACTTATATGCTTTGAGACAGGCTCACATTTTCATTTGTGGTACTTTTGTGCTCCGAAAGATGAGTGCCAAGTCTTAAAGGAGAATTCAACCCTAAATTAAAAAAAAAAAAACTACCTCCCATCCCCACCAAGACCCTCTCCCTCCTCCCCCCACCCTGGGCAAATGCCCCTAAAGTTTTACTTACCCCTCCGTGCAGATTCAGGCATCGAACTTCACAGGTGCCACCTTCTCTTCATCAAAAATCTTTGGAATGAGACCGGAGTTGCGGCGCATGCGCAGTTGGAACAATTTTCTGTATCGCGAAAACTGTGCATGCATCGAAACTTACAAAAATTGCTGAATCTGCCCAGAGGGATAAGTAAAATTTTAACATTTAGGCTTTGGAAAGGAGAAAAGGGGTTTTTGGTGGGGATGAGGGGGTAGGGTTTTTATTAATTTAAAGAACATGGCCATGACAGGTCCTAGTAAAAACCAACTGCAGGCACAATTTTGTGACCCTCAAAGCTCGGGCCAATGAACATCTATTGCAGTGATCCCCAACCAGTGGCTCTAGAGCAACATGTTGCTCACCAACCCCTTGAATGTTGCTCCCAGTGGCCTCAAAGCAGGTGTTTATTTTTTAATTACTGGCTTGGAGGCAAGTTTTAGTTGCATAAAAACAGCTGTACTGCCAAACAGAGCCTCCTGTAGGCTGCCAGTCCACATAGGGGACACCAAATAGCCAATCACAGCCTATAATGGCACCACAAAACCTTTTTGCATGCTTATGCTCTCCAACTTCTTTTACATTTGAATGTGGCTCACAGGTAAAAAAAAAGATTGGGTATCTCTAATCTAGTGAAAGGGTTAAGCTGGCCTTAGACGCAAAGATCCGATCGTAAGATGATTCCACGATCGGATCTTTGCATCTCCCGACCTGCTCCCGACCTGTCACTAATCTTCAGATCAACTATAAGTAGTAAAAAGCACAGACAGCTGACGTTCTGCCCCTGACAAGGATCGTACGAAAGTTGTACGATTAAAAACCTAGTGACGGTCTCCCACTGAAAATCGTACGATCTGCAATAGACGCAAAGATATTATCGCCAGCCGACAAAAATTTTCTAACCTGGCCGATCGACCAAACGACCGATCGGCATGGCACGACAAATGTCGGAGCACTCCACACACGATCCGAAAGTCGTACGATAGTCGTACGAATCCTCGATTCGTACGACCAAGTCGTTGCGTCTATGGCCAGCTTTACACTCATAAAGCAACAATATCCCAATCCATCCATGCTTTCTTCCTATAGAGACACTACAGAGTTAAACAGACCACAATTAATTAGCTGCGCTGTGACAAAAATATGGGTTCATAATTACACCGAGTTACTACATTTTTCATGACTTTAACATAAACATTTGTACAAGTTGAAAAGAAGTTAAAAAAAAAGTATCAACAGATGAAATAAGTGTTGAGATTAGTCACATTTAAAGCAACAACTAACCCCTTGAACGTAAATGGTTTAATATGAATCAAAGGCCAAACCAGTGGAGAAAGGGTTAGTGTCAGAATATATGTTTTTGGCGAGGATCTGAATGCACCTTTCTCAAGAGTAGTATTTGAGGAATCCGAAATATGAACTTGGTCTGTTTTTCATCAAAATGTTTCACATTAGGTTTAGCAGAAGAGGAAATGTTTAGCAGAATCTTTTTCTGCTGCTTCAAGTGTTTTCTTTTATGAATTGTGCTGTCAGGAAGGCCAAAGACTCAAATAAACAATTTAGCCTGTCCATAAAATATATATTTCAGCTTTAAAAAAAGAGTCCTTAGACAAGACCAATAAAAAAACGGTACTAACAATATATTTCTGCAATTCATGTCACATAATAAATTATAACATTAACAGCAATATTGTCCTATAAGCTTCTCACATGTACTATACCTCTAGGGGCCCATAGTTACACCACTGGATTAAATGTATGTAAAACACTTTTTGTTTTTTTAGTTACCTTTAACTTTGATTTTGAAATTCTGTTACACACTTCTGTTTACACAGGTGGTAGCATTATGGTAGCTGAAAATATCATGCATTACCCAGAGTATTCCTAAAAAGCTGTAAAAGCTACAAAATGGCAATTACTGGAACAAAGTTTTTGCATTATAATATTGCCCGTGTGTCTTACTAAGTGGAAATTCCTGTTATTATGGGAAGCAAAAATGGATCTCTTTTGTTGGTAATGCCAGTGTTGTTGCAAAAACTTTCCGGGGCGAAAGTCTGAAATAAAAGTGTAAACTGATATGTTTATGATTACATTTAGGGGTTGCAAACAATGTTAAAGGAACAGTAACATCAAAAAATTTAAGTATTTTAAAGTAATAAAAACATACTGCAACGTTGCCCTGCATTGGTAAAACTGCTGTTTTGCTTCAGAAACACTACTATTGTTTATATAACAAAACTGCTGTGTAGTAATGTGGGCAGCCATTTTAAGGAGAAAAAAAATCGCTCAGGTTACATAGCAGACAGCAGATAAGCTCTGTAGAACATAATGGTGTTATCTGTTATCCACTATTTAACCTGTGCCATATAGTCTTTTTTCAGTTTCCGCCATTGCTCCACAGCAGCTTGTTTATATGAACTATAGTAGTGTTTCTGAAGCAAACAGAACAGTTTTACCAGTGCAGAGCAACAATACATGATATTAGTATTACTTTAAAACACTTCAATTTTTTTGTGTTACTGTTCCTTTAAAATGCAGTCTCCAACCAGTATATTTATATTCTGTAATCATGGAATTATTGGACTAATTACTTTGTGTCACAAATTCTGTACACACACATATTTATATTGTTTTTCAAATTAGCGTGGGCTGAAAAATACTCTGGGAGATCTATAGTGCAGATATGGGACCTGTTATCCAGAATGTTTGGGACCTGTAATTTTCTAGATAACAAATCTCTCCTTAATTTGAGTCTTCATACCTTGTCTACTAGAAAATCATGTAAACATTAAATAAAACCAATAGGATTGTTTTACCTTCATTAAGGATTTATTATATCTTCACTGGAACTACATATAAGGTACTATTTTATTATTACAGAAAAAAAGGAAATCATTTTTACAATTCTGAATAATTTTATTAAAGAGCTTTCTGGATAATAGGATTCTGGATAGCAGATCTCATACCTGTACAAGGACTCACATTTATAACATAAAGGGTTTTAATCAATGTATGTACAAGAAAGTGAAAAAAATGTTGGGGCTGATTACCCTAACATCAAAATAATATTTAAAAAAATAATACTATTATTTATAGTATAAGTAAATAAATGGAAAAAACATGTTTATAGTTTTCAAACATACTTTTGTTATACTATAATTACTTTATTTGACACTTTTGCTGTCCAGTTAATATAATAAAGTATATTATAGCAATAATATATAAGTATAACATAAAGTATACTCTATAAAGAAAGAAAGAAATCATTCCAAGATATAAAAAATAAATGGCCTAAAACTTTTGATTCTATTTAAAGGTTGTCAACCCAAAGTCAGTATTAAGGACATGGCTTTTAAACAGTGATCCCCAACCAGTGTTGCTTACCAACCCCTTTGGATGTTGCTCCCAGTGGCTTAAAAGCATGTGCTTCTTTTTTAATTTTTGGTTGCATAAACACAGGTGTACTGCCAAACAGAGCTTCCAGTCCACATAGGGGCTACCAAATAGCCAATCACAGCCCATATTTGATACCCACTGAAACTTTTTCCATGTTGTGCTGCTCGATTTGTACAGTCATATGAAAAAGTTTGGGAACCCCTCTTAATTCTTTCTAATTTTGTTTAGCGTTAGCTGAGCTTTCAAAGTAGCAACTTCCTTTTAATATATAAAATGCCTTATGGAAACAGTAGTATTTCAGCAGTGACATAAAGTTTATTGGCCTTCCCCTAAACCATGATACTGAACAATCATTGTTCTCAGATGTTTTGAGATTTGCTTTGAGGATCCCATGCTGTCTTTCTTCAGAGGACAGTCAAACAGAAGCACAATTTGCAATTGGCCACCTTAAATACCTTTTCTCATGATTGGACACAGCTGAGTATGAAGTTCAAGGCTTAATGAGCTTATCTAGCCAATATACCACTATCTTTTTTCTGTTGAAAGTGGAGTAAATTATTATGCAGACTGAGAGGGATTCCCAAACTTTTTCATATAACTGTATTTGAATGTGGCTTAAGGGTAAAAAGGAATCGGGAACCCTGCGTTTAAATCCTATATATTTAGGGGCAAATTTACTATTACCCAAAAATCCCTCGATTTATTTCGGAATTCAATAGTTTTAGGCTATTTTTTCCTCGATATTCGATTTCTCAATTTAATCATACAATCGAATACCAATCACGAGCACTCAAAATTTCCTTTGAGCACTCAAAAAATTTGTACGATTCGAACGATCGAGGCGTTCGATCGTACGAATGGTATTCGAGCAGGTGTTTGAAAAAGAAGCCTATGGGGGGATTCCCATAGGCTTCTATTACAATTCGGTAGGTTCAATCTGGCGAAGTAGACAGTCAAATAAAATTTTTAAGTTAAAGTCGAATGGTCAAATAATCGAATACCCGATCATTCGAATTTTGCGTATTCAATGATCAAAGTGGCCAAATTTGCATATTCGAGCCTCCATAAAAATCATACGATCGGAATTCGATCAAACTTCGATCCATTCATGTGAAATTTGCCCCACAGTATTTCACCATTTACAAACACATATATTAAATCTTCAGCCTTACCTCTGTTTTTGAGAAAGAAAAGTTGTGCTCGCCACTGATTTTTAAAACCATTAGGCGGGGGTGCAATGAGTCTGTGACCACAAAATAAAAATAGACAAATACAAAAGATCCTCTGCACTAAACCCATTAACAATATATTTAAGACATTAAGACATTTTGTGCATACAGCTACTGAAAAATGCCTACCCTTCAAACAACGGGATTGTTTGTCCATATATTGCAATATATTTAAGCTGGCCAACTACGTCAAAGTCATCCCATATCTGGCCAGTCCTACAATAAATTTTCATCTGATTCATTAAGAATTCCATTGCTTATACATTTTACAAAGGGACTAAGTTTTACCCATAGTTTCTTGTAGTTATACTGGAGCAGTGACCAGCTCCTTGTTGTAGCCCCCACCCTTCCCAGCTATAGTCAGGTGATCCCACTGGTGTCTAATAAAAGGGCAGATTGGGAAATTTACTCTGAAAGCAGCAAGTAAGTTGCGGGTAAAACTTAGTCCCTTTGTAAAATGTATAAGCAATGGAATTCTTAATGAATCAGATGAAAATTGAGTGTAGGACTGGCCAGATATGGGATGACTTTGACGTAGTTGGCCAGCTTAAATATTTTGCAATATATGGACAAACAATCCTGTTGTTTGAAGGGTAGGCATTTTTCAGTAGCTGTATGCACAAAATGTCTTAATGTCTTAAATATATTGTTAATGGGTTGAGTGCAGAGGATCTTTGGTATTTGTCTATCTCTATGTTTTTGAGGACATCAAAACCAGGGAGACTACACACATGTATGGTGGCAATGTCTGATAGTCAACGTTTTCTGTACTTGTATTTTAAACCTGCTTTAAGCAGCTATTACTTGTCTTTCCTGATGCTTATGTGAGCTTAGTCATAAGGACCCAAATACATATTTTTATAAATATGTAGTACATTGTATAATTAGCCCAGTATAGACTATGTTGTGTTATGCCAATATCTTTAAAGTATACATAACCTTTGAACTATATGTTCAGTATGTTATAGATATTTATTAACATTTAGAAGGCAATTTGCTTAGAATAATTAATACCCCTCCAGTGCATAAATGTTATTGTCTCTCCCTTATGTCCCTTCTAATATGTGCAGCATGTTTGGCGGTCACCATGTTTGGCCACGGTTCTGGTTCCCTGGAGCTAGTAGCCAAGAGCGGCATGCACACTGAAAGCCAGGATGAGACCAGAAATGAGTTGTAAATCCGATCATTTTCAAATATATATTCAATAAATGTTTATCTTAATCGTGCAGGATGCTTTGAGGCCTGGCATCAAAGATTGGTAAATTGTGGTGCCATTATTCACAAATAAGTATATATAGGTCTGGTCGTTTGACATTGCTAATAGGAAAACTATGGAAAAATGTAATAAGGGGTCATATAATGGAATACAATTTTTTTCACAATCGCGTCCAATTTGTATTGCCATGCAAACACATCTGCATCATTCTGATGCATTAACCACTTTTGTGTCAGTTTCATCAGCTCCTAGTGAGTGCAATACACTTGAATCATGATAAAATACCACATTCTGGGTAAAAAAATATAGCGACTGCACTACAAATTGCACTTAGCCCCACTGCACTTGCCATCATAATTGACCCCTAGAGTGTCTTATGGTTTATTATATTTTATTAATTAATAAAATGTAACTTCAAAGTTGTCTGGTCTAGAGATTCTATACATGTGCTGTTAGAAAGGCATACAGAGTGAAATATTTGAATTCCTAAGGAACCATCCTGTTGGATTTTGCATTTCAGAAAGTATAAATGGTCAGGGAAGGGTTAATAATGTCAGAACCCCTAATTTTGCTTTAGTTATCTTCCTAATTTGCTCTAACAATTTCTTCAAATTTTTCTACTCTGTCGCACCCAGATGTACAGTGTGTATAAAGAAGAAAAAAATTCCAGCACTCAGTTTCAACCTGTGTAAACACTATTTTTTGAAAAATGAGGGGTTTCGTATCACATTTGAACAAATTATGCAAGCTCTCATGCCCTATCATGGCTCCTTATTATTCATGAGTCGAGTGCTAGCCTATTGGTGCACTTAACTTAGACATGCATTTAAAATCTTTGAGCCAATTTCTGGAATATATAATAATATGCAGTTAAACATTCAAGTTGGTTTACGTTCCCTGTACTAAAGGAACTTGTGTGTGTGCAAATAATGGTTGTATATAATTTCTAGCAGCTGGTCATCTATAAAATGTAGGCTGACTATGTGCTGAGCTCTGCTGTTCAGAGCTATAAGATGGATTGGAGATTGTCTGGTTTTTTTTTACCCAGGGACTGCTTTTTCAAACTATACTGGAAGGAATATATATATATATATATTTAGAGTGTAAGTTCTATGAGGCAGGGACATCCTTCCTTTAAAACTTTATTTTTTATTACTACTTTTATTGTATTGACCCCTGTTTGTTCTATTCATTTATTAGTCTACTATATGCCATATTGCTATTCAGGCATATGTAGCACCAAAACAGCTTTTAAACAAGGAGGTTTGCAGAGAACTATAAGAGTTAAGAACAAGACAAGAGAACATCTTTATGCTGGAATGTAAGTGGAAAAATCAGGAAAGAATTATTGAGTGATTCGGTAAATTATATGTTTGCAGAGAGCTATAAGAGTTAAGAACAAGACAAGAGAACATCTTTATGCTGGAATGTTAGTGGAAAAATCAGGAAAGAATTATTGAGTGATTCAGTAAATTACATTATGTGACATTATCAAGCCATTATTTCATTCTTTCGTGGATACTGCAAGAAGTCTTGAAAACAAAAATATGCCTTAGAAAATGTTACTCTTACTCGAATACTCATGACATGCAGGCTCAAATGAACACATTTTAAATGATATTACTCTTACAAATGCAATATTTTCAAGGTATTTATAAGATGATTAAAATGAGTGATCCATGGACATCTGCATGTTTTCCATGACGCCACTTTTAAAAACAAACTAATCATGTGATGTCACCTCATGTATGGAAGGTCAGTTACAGATGGAACATATGATATTTTTTTCCATTCATTTTCCAAGGATCGTTTACATTAGATCACACAAGCTGTCAAGTTGGACTGGAATTGGACGTCTCTGCAAGCTGATGGATGGGGCATAATAGCATGAAACATGGTGCTCTTTAATAAGAGCTCTTAAAGAATTGTTTCTATATTGAAAAAAATGCCAATGGACTGTACAGAGAATTTCAAGGATCTGAAAACTCATTCTTTAAGGCCTACAAAGATCCTTGCTTTTGTTTTCTAACTTGAAGCATCACCTGTGATGTGTGTCTCTATTGTTTTACAAAACATGATAAATAGGCCCCTAGGTTTGACTGCTGTGCTGCCATTGTGTGTGTTATGAGAATACCCATCTTGAAAAAGAATTACATGAACAGCATAGATATTATTGCAACAGAATCTGGAGTGTGATATCCTTGCTTCATTGGCCACTATGTTCTCAATCAAAGCATAATACCTAAAAAGGCATAGTAATCCATTGCAACCAATCAGTATGTAGCTATTAGTGTTTGCAAGAAACAAGAGTAATTACAGGAGCCACACACATCATATAGGGCAGTTTAGCTCTTTCATTGTGACCATCTGTGCATCAACATTTGGGGGGCAACCCTTCCTTTTTCAGGAAGCATACAAAAGTGCAAGAATCAGAATTAAACCACACAAAGTCCCAGATTCCCATTGTCCCACATTGTAGAAATAGTTCTGATATAAGGCTTGATTTTCCTTTACACAGTACTGTAAACATTCTAGACATGTACAACTGGACAAATCTTTTTTTTACGTTCCTTTAAAGGAGAAGGAAAGTCGAGTCGTTCCTAACATTTGGCACCCCCAAGTTATTGTAATGGCTTGGCAAAAAACTGTACTGGCCTGGTGTTTTACCAGTGAACACCACGGAGTGATAGACTTCCGTAGTCTTCTATCTTTGTATTTCCCAGGGGAAATCGCATGCTTATTAGAACGAAAAAGCTAACTTATAAGTTAAAGTTCAGCTTTTTGTTCTGATGCACATGCACAGCCGCATAAAGACAGTGGAAGAAGGAAGCCCTTCAGCACAATTCAATCCAATTTGCAATGAATTGTGCACACAGTTGTGCCAAGGGCATCACCCTTGTAATTAAGCAGAAATTCTGGGAAGAACACTTCATTGTGGAATAAAAACATGGTGATTGCGCTCAATATTGCTACATTACATGCTTTGCCACTGCATACAATGTTGACAAGAAAGCTTTAAAACGTACAATTAAAAGATATTAAACAGTAAAACAAAAAAGGGAACTTGAGAGTTCTGGTATTTCCTGTCTGTGTTGTATACAAATAGATGAAGTGCAAACCTCAAACAATAGGGTCAGTAATGTTGTTTGTCTCCTGTCAACCAAACATCCATGCATTTGCTATATATACCTTTAGATAAAAAACATAGATTAAGAAGAACAAAATGTACTCTAAAGATTAAAAAAAAAAAAAACAGTTAATATAATGTATATATATATATATATTAATGTTTTTAATATACCATCATTTTCAATTATCTGTGGGCATTGTTTGGAGCAAACTTGTATATAATATAGTAGTATATAAATAGTGTATATAATAGTAGTACAGGTATGGGACCTATTACCCAGAATGCTCAGGACCTGGGATATTTCTGTAATATGGATCTTCATACCTTTAAAAATCTGGTAAACATTAAATGAAAAACCCAATAAACTGGTTTTGCTTCCAGTAAGGATTAATTATATCTTAGTTTGGATCAAGTACAAGCTACTGTTTTATTATTACAGAGAAACAAGGATAATTTATTTTGGATTATTTGGATAAAATGTAGCCTACCGGAGACAGCCTTTCCATAATTTGGAGCTTTGTGGATAACAGGCTTCTGGGTAACAAATCCCACACCTGTATATTACTTGTGATTGCGCACAAGGCTCAGTGCATAGTGCAAATTAAACTGGGCTTACACTATAAGATCCACCAGGTCAGCAAGGTAATCAAACAAGATCTTAATCCAATGTTGACACCAGCCTGCTGGGCCAAATAGGGATAATGTGGTTGTTGGTCCCTGGTCCAACAATCAGATCATTACAGGTATGGGGGCCTAGAGAGACACATTTAGAGAGAACTGTATCAACTTGTTTGCTGCAATTAGGCAAAAAACATTGACAGTCAAAAAGGCCGTTTTCACCGGATTCATATTCTCATAGTAATATATGGGAAACATGTTGTCTGAATTCATGCAGCAGTGAACACCATGGGGCCGATTTACAAATTCTCGTGAAATGATCGAAGTTCGATCGAATAACGATCTTACAAATTTTTCGTGAAATCGGATATTCAAATTTGGCCTCTTCGATCATCGAATACCAAATGATTGTATATTCGATCATTTGATGATCAAAGGAATCAAAATTTTAAAGTTATTCAACTGCCTACTTTGCCAGATTGAACCTACCGAATTGCAATAGAAGCCTATGGAAAGCCTCCCCATAGGTATCTTTGACTAAGTCCTGCTCGAATACCATTCGTACGATTGAAGCGTTCGATCGTTCAAATCGCACAAATTTTTTGGATGCATGAAATTTTACAATTTTTTTCTTGAAATCAAACGATCGGTATCCGATTGTACGAATTCATCGGGGAATCGAATATCGAGCAAAATGATAGCCTAAAACAATTCGATAAGCATTCATTGGTCGAATGCTTATCGAATTTCGAATTTGATCGAGCTAATTTTGGGGAATAATAGTAAATTTGCCCCTTAGGGGCAAATTTACTAAAATTCCCCAAAAATCCTACAAATCTATTCGAAATTCGACAAGCATTCGACGATCGAATGCTTATCAAATAGTTTTAGGCTAGCATTTTGCTCGATATTCTATTTCTCGATGAATTCGTACGATCGGATACCGATCGTTCAATTTCACGAAGAAATCGTACTTTTTCCTTCAAGCCTCTGAAAAATTTGTACGTTGAGAACGATCGAGGTGTTCGATCGTACGAATGGTAAGCGAGCAGGACTTAGCAAAAGAAGCCTATGGGGGGTTCCCATAGGCTTCTATTGGTATTCGGTAGGTTCAATCTGGCGAAGTAGGCAGTCGAAGGATTTTAAAATTCGATCCTTTGAATTATCAAATATCCGATCATTCGATCTATTCGATAATTCGGTATTCGATGATTGAAGAGGCCAAATTTCGCATATTTGAATATCCAAAAAAAATCGTAATTGGATCATATTCGATCGAACTTCGATCCATTCACGTGAATTTTGTAAATTTGCCCCATTTAAAGTCTCACTAGAAAACACATAGGTGAAATTATGAATTTACATAAGCAAAAACAGCCTTTTTGAGCTACAGGCATACTACATATGCATGTGGAGAGAAAATGGGGGGTAGGGAAGGATCACCCTCATTATCATACAGTGTGTTGAAGTTCCCACCAATGTTCCCTCCAATTTTGTTGACAAGCATAGAAATGCTAAATCACGCTGATTAAAATTTAGTAATTTCAATTATTCAATGTTACGCATGTAACACTGGTTTAAAATATCACAATAATTAGGCACCCAGTTGTAAGAGCAACAAAAGTGGTACAATGGTTTAGGTATAATTTGAAGTCAGCAGTACATGTAGGACCATCATAAACATGAGTGAATTGAAAGAACTGGCAAAAATGCGTAGCAATGATCACTGGTAGCAGAAAATGCTTGCAAGAGAGTGTGTGCCATGGGCAACAATGAGGCAAAAGGTTCTAGCTTTGATTCTAGCCAGGGTCCTTTCTACAAGGAATATTAGCTGAGTGGATTTGCTCCTATTCTCCAACAATATACAGCAAGGTTAACAGGCACTGATAAAATTGAACCTAGTCTGACAAGGAAGGATATGAATGATCTATAATCTCTGTGCAATATGTCAACATTATATAAATAATAATGTTTTGTTCTTTAGTCTTCTCTATTTCACTATTGCCATTGTTGTATTATTTCTATTGTTATTATGGTTGGTTTAAAGTGTTACTGACAGTGATGGGCATCCACAAATAAGGGCAAGGGAGGGCACTTGCCCCCCCTTGGAGTTTCTGATCTGACCTGAAGATGTTTCAAGCTGCTGCCTGTAGATACCAAGTCTGTGTCTAAGTCTTGGTACAGCTGAACAATGGTTGCATAGTTTAGAGGGATTGACCCAGCAGTCTAGCAAATCACTGTGCAGCTGTACATGATTGGATAGACTTGAAGGATTCACACTGCAGCATAGCCAATCCCTGCACAGATGTACTGGGACTTAAGCTGGCCATAGACTCAACAATCCAATTTTACGATTTTCGGACCGCGTGTGGAGAGTCCAGACATTTTTCGTCCGGTGGAGATTGGTTGTTTGGTCGATCGGACAGATCGGCTGCCGATAATATCTCTGCGTGTATTGCCGATCGTACGATTTTCAGTGGGAGACTATCACTATGTTTTGTAAGACACAACTTTGGACAAACATTGGCTGATCTGTGCTTTTACTACTTTATTTGATCTGACGGTTAGTGGCAGGTCGGGAGATGGACACATGGTCCGAAAATCGTACGAATCCTCAATTCATACAATCGGATCTTTGTGTCTATGGCCAGCTTTAGACTGAGAGGTAGATGAGCAGTTTGTGCAGGCAGCAGCAGGCATGGAAAAAGATAATAACACTAATGTTTATCATCAGTGAAAGCTCTACATTTGTCCTAATCTTCTAATGTTTTGTGTATGTGTTTGTCTGCTATGTATATGTGTGTGTTTTACTTTAGTATATCTGATTCTGCATTTGTGTATGGACCTGACCCAGATCTCTTTGTACTGCTGCCTAATGAATTGTGTATTAATTTATTTGGACCTGTACCCTATTTATTCTTCCTGCCTGTGATCTGATCTATCAGCTTTATAACGGTGTATCTAGCCATGTCTTCAAGGGGCATTATTAAAGGAACTGGCACCATTATTATTAGCAGTTTACACGCGTCTCATGGGTACAACGTCATTGAAAAGAATGGACTGCGTCTAGACCTGCGCTGTCTTGCAGCTGAATGCAGCCAAACGGAATGCAGGAGAGCGCAGGTAACAAACGCCTGTGTACAAGGGCCCTTAAGAAAAACTAAAGTTACTGACCATTGCATCTGATGCACTGCTCACCTGCTAATATGTTTAATCAAAATGCATTGATTTGCTTGCAAAGCGGATAAAGATGGCTACATTGGCTCAGTTACAGTATATCATTTCCACTGCATAGCATTTCTTTTCACCATCAGGCTATTAACCCCACAACCATTTTAGCTGTTCAATAGATCTTTCAAGTGTGTTAACAATTGCAGCTCAAGATTTGTGTCTTTGCCACAAAAATATTTGTAGACATTTTGCTTGTGATAAATTTACATACTTTCCCCACACAGCTGGCGTGACTGTAAGTCTAAGGGCTCCTACACACGGGCGTTTTTACCTGCGCTCCCCTGCGTTGCGTTTTGCTGCGTTCAAACGCAGGGGAGCGCAGGTATAGACGCACTCAATTATTTTCAATGGGGCTGTACTCACATGAACGCATGTAAGCGCCGAACGCAGGAAAAATGCAGCATGTTGCGTCTGAATCTGCGTTCGGCGCTTACACGCGTCTCGTGGGTACAACCTCATTGAACAAAATGAGGTGCGTCTAGACCTGCGCTCCCCTGCGGCTGAACGCAACCAAACGCAACGCAGGGGAGCGCAGGTCAAAAACGCCCGTGTGTAGGAGCCCTTATGTAGCCATGTATAAACAGTGTAGGAAGTGCACAGGTGGAGAATATTTGTTCTTGCTGTGTTTGGTAAGGTTGGAAGATTTTTGCTAACAGCAAAACAAAAAGAAAACAAAACTTGTAAACTCACCCCATGAAATTGGTTTTATGTTATCCCACACACTTTAATTTTACCAGTGCTTCACCAATGTTAGACAATTCCCAGGGACTCAACTTTATATGGATGTAAATGTAGTACAATTAGAGATAGGAATATCTTTTTATATTAAAAAAATTGAATAAAACTCCTAAAACAAAGACAGGAGCCATACAATGACATGCGGGAGGATAACTCGGTTAGCACTGAAAAGGTTAAGCAGAAAGTCTTGTGTCACAGCAACTTGGCACATTTCTTTAACTTCTGACGTTGCTGTAAGTGTTGGCAAAGAGCCATTGCTTTTACTCAAAGCAGGAAATGAGTTTGGTAATACATTGTGCAAAAAGAAAGAAGGAAATTATAGAACTTGGTTACACTGAAAAAAAAGTGGGGGACTAAAATAGACCAAAAAGACACAGCGAAAATCTATTGTCTATTGGTATTAATACAGAAACAATAGAACAGTAATGATGTGATCACTTAAAATAGAGGCATGAGAATGCACATAAGCACACACGGGCTCCCAGAAGGCTCTAAAGTAACCGGCTGTAAAGTTATGTCTGGGCTTTCCATGTTTCCTTTATTTTAGATTCTGACTTTTACTTATAGAATATGAAAAAGTACTGAGGTATTGGTTACTACCGAAAGTAACGATTTATGTAAGTGTGAAATATAAATTTTATTGGAAACAGATGCCAGGCTCTGGTTAATTAAGTAATTCAACTCTTGTCATGCTTGGTCTCCTCTATAAATTAGAGGCAAGTGTAGTTGTTAATAGGAAAATATAAATATATAGTAAGGCAGTAGTTGGCAACCCTATTTGCTGCAGGGATGGAGTTTACTAACATTCTAATATTTCACCAGGAAAAGCATTACATTCTAGGGGAAATATGTCATACTTGCACCTCTTTAAAATCCATGTGGATTCTTGTACATGTGTTCCAGTGCAGTACAGATTTCTGGTACCAAAAAAAATTTGATTAAACTGGAACTGAAGGGATTGTGGAGTTGCATTAGTTGATCTGGGCCATGGTTATGAAATGTTCAACTGGAGTTGCTGGTAGGTATACACTTCAAAACAGATTTAAATTTGAACATATCCCACTCTTAAATGAGGCAATTCAACCTTTCTCAAAATACATACCAACATGGATTAAAACCCACAGCAAGAGCACCTTGGGCCTTGGTGGTACTCAAGCCTGGACCCCCCCCCCCCCAAGAGCCTGCCTCACTACCCAACATTTGACAAAGCTGTAATGATGTAAAAAATTTAATGAGGCATTTCAGTGATAAAATTTTTGTTGTAGGGGTTGACATTTCCTTTAAAGGGATGTTATCATGGTTTAATGGTGTAGTTTATATTTCTAATTTACACTGTTTACACTTCAAATAATTCACTCTACCTTATAATATTGGTGTGTAGGCAGCCATCTTTTGGTCATTTGCCTGGTCATGCTTTGAGAAAGAGCCAGCACTTTAGGATGGAACTGCTTTCAAGCAGGCTGTTGTTTTTCTTCTCAATGTAACTGAAGGAGTCACAGTGAGACATGGGTTTTTACTATTGAGTGCTGTTCTTAGATCTGTGTTAAGGAGCTGTTATCTGGTTACCTTCCCATTGTTCTGTTGTGAGGCTGCTGGGGGGGGTGAGGCTGTTGTTTCTCCTACTCAATGTAACTGAATTTGTAACAGTGGGAAATGGATTTTACTATTGAGTGCTTTTATTATATCTACCAGACTGCTGTTATTTTGTGTTAGGGAGCTGCTATCTGGTTACTTTCCCATTGTTCTGTTGTTGGCTGCTGAGGGGAAGGGGAGGGGGAGGGGTGATATCACTCCAACTTGCAGCACAGCAGTAAAGAGCCACTGAAGTTTATCAGAGCACAGGTCACATGACTGGGAGCAGCTGGGAGAAAATATGTCAGATTTCAAAAGTAAACATAAAACATCTGCAGATTTCAGCATATTGACTGATGCAGTATCCCTTTAATTTATCCAGTCTGAGAGAAGCAGCTCTGCTCAGTGCCACTGATCCATTGATTTGAAAGTAACCAGCCTGTGTGTGGTCACACACAGCAGAAATTAAGCAAAAATATGCAAAAGGAGGCAACTCAATTTCAGTTCCGTTGTGTGTGAGCGCACACAGGCTGATTGGATCAAAAATAAGAAGCCCGACAACTGTGTGTCCATAGCACTGCTAAAAAAGCAGTGCCCATTGTACATTTTTATCCCAGTGCTCAACCCTTGTGAGCAATTGCCATTCCTTTCAGTGCACAAACACCATGGGCAAATCATAACAGATGCCAGCATGGGACATTAGTCTTAGATACTCCAATGGTTTTCTAAGAGCAAAAAAATTACAGTGCCTACCTGAAAAAGCCTCTTCCTCCCATCATGAACAACAGTAGACAGAGACAGTATCAGATGGGAATCTGCATTTACCTCTAGAGTAAATGGAGTATTCACAACTTGTGCCCTTAGTATTAGTCATGTCTTTCAGTGGGTTGCCAAAGCACCCCAAATCACTCCATGTCAACTCCTATAGAGTTAAATGTGAAAGGTTCTTGCAGCCTGAAAACTCAATACTGAATAGAGGAAAGCTTTTAAACATTGCTTCCTTGCCACCCTCTGAAATGACTGAAACTTGTCAGCATTTACAAGAAGACTTAAGTTTGTGTGATTGTAAGCCTGTAAAGTATACATAAACCATTAAGTTGAGTGTAAATCCACATCTACATAATTCAAGCATTACTCAGTGTTTTTAAGGGGAACATAGTGCATGACTATTGTCAAGCTCAGACATCATGTCTGCAGTTACTTGTAATGCTAATAGTAATTCCAAGGGACAAGTTTTATTGTGACTTTCATTACAAGTTTCTCTATTCAGCCGTTGCTTTGCCCAAACAGTTTAGGCTGGAATATTCATGGGAGATACTGCTGCCTGAAACCTGATAAAGAGTAGCAAAACAGATATTGGTTGCATAATCATATTCCTCAATAGGGAGAGCATGTTCTAATGACACATTTTGATGTTTATAATCAGTGATGAGCGAATCTGTCCCGTTTTTTCGAAATTTCGCGAAACGCACGTGTTTTTACACAAAACTTTTACTTTCACAACTATTTTTCTCGCTACAAATGCATTTAAGTTAATAAGCGTTTTTTCTTATGGTGACTATTTTCTTCAAATACATTAAAGACTGACACCTGAAATTAAACTCTTTTTAACATCTATTATAATACTGGCTTTGAAAGCTACTTCTAACTTTGCCATAAAGTATTTGCATGATGCTTTTACATTACCTGTCTGATCCCCCATGTTCCTGTATGAGGGAGCTGCCATATTTGTGCAGCAGGAGTCCGCATTAGAAACTGTAACTAACAGGCTGAGATGGGACAGTCATGTTGGCAAAGTCAGAGAGTCAGGCTTAGGAACTTCAACTAACAATTATATACAAAAACAAACCTCTCAGCAGAAAATGATCAACATGACCTATGGGTAACATTTAATTTACATTCATATGTTAAAAAGTCATTTTGTAGTGCCAGTATCACTTTAAAGTCAATGGGTATTATTTGTTATGGACATTTTTCTGTGGCAAATTTTCGCGTAGTTTCGTAAAAAAAATTTGCACATGGCGAAATTTGCAATTTCACAACAAATCCATGGCTGGCATATAAGGTTGCCACCTGGCCAGTAAAATGAATGGTTGATCCCAATGTTATGAATAGGTTAAAAAGATAAATATATAGGAAGGCCAGTATTTTTTACTGGAAAAGGTAGCAACCCTACAAATAAAAAGTGTAGCTGGCTCTCGCACACCCAGTTGTCACAAGCGAAGTCTGGTGCTCTGTGTTAGAGGATCGGCCACCTCCAGTAATAATCAAGCGAAAGTATCCAAGGCAAACAGGCTGCTGCAAGCAAGGAACACCTTGCATGTTTATTGCGTAAGAAAGAAACTTCCGCAATAAACCTGCAAGGTGTTCCTTGCTTGCAGCAGCCTGTGTGCCTTGGATAATTTTGCTTCAGCCCTACAAATGACACAGGCACTTTATGCACTCTAACAATTTCTTAGCAATTTGCTCCAAAGCCCCTGGCCTTTTGGTAATGGCTTGGGTTGCCACCTGACCGGTACAAAGAGATGGCTGATCCCAATGTTAATAGGGAAAAAAGATAAATATATAGGAAAGCTGGCAACCCTACTGGCGAATAAATCTGCTCATCACTATTCATAATATCTCTGAAAGCAGTGCTTCCAGTTACATAGTTTATTTGTACACTTTTCTGATGGATGTTACTTTCTTTGTCCCTCAGATGGCATCCAGTGATTCTTAAAATTGCCAATGGCCACTTCTTCTTTAACTAAGGCCCTATGCAGAAGGGCCATCAAACAAACTATTGCGCATCTGATGCCCTCTTTTTTCTTCAGTGAATATGGTGGAATGCCAAAGAGACAGTTACAGGGCTGATTTTTCACGACTGTCTAAAGTTCTAACTGAAAAGCAAATAAACCAAACATAAGTTTCACTGTGCCCTGTGCTGAAATAGAATACGGTTATACTTTGCTATAAGAGGAAAAAACGTTCACTTTCAGTATTAGTATAAGTGGGGAGGAGAGCACTTGTTCTTCAGACGTTAGCTGCTTTTTGGAAATGTTTGCACAAAATTTTACAACGACAGATAAGCATCGCACTGTCATTTTCAAACTAATGTAAAGCTGTAACTTCTGTAACTGTGATTGGTTGTGGCAGGAACTCAGCCTTGTTATGGGGAGGAATGCATTTGTTCTTAGGATGTTACCTGCTTACTGGAAACGTTTGAACAAAACCTTATAACGACAGATAAGCCTTGAATTTGTAATTTGTGAACTACTGTTAATTTGTAACCTGTATTGCAACTGTAACTGTGACTGGTGGTCATGAGCTTTTGTGGCAGGAACTCTTTTATGAATTCAGTTCACAACGTTGTGATACTGCCCAAAACAGACATCAGGCTTAGACTTAAGATTTCAAGATTACCATGAAATTCGTTTTTAATATGTTGCAGATGGATGAAAGAGTAAAATTGTATTTATTACACACAGTCTAATTTGGAGTTTGCTTTGCTTTTGCTATGATCAGTGAACCAAACCACCACAAATAAAACTATTACAAAAAGTTTATCTTTGTTTGATTTAGTCCACCAATTATGGGGGACGAAACTGATGTGAAACAATTTTTGGTGCCAATGATCAGATAAAATGGCAGACATACTTAGGGCAGATCCCCTGGTGAAGGTCCAGCCTTTGGTCAGAACCCACTAAGCTCACAAGATGTAGGAAAATATAAGTGTATTAGTCATTCAGTTATGCTGAATATCACCCTAATTAACCTTTAAGGTGGGCGTAAAGGGTTGGTTTACGGTATGTTATATAATGGCCAATTATAAGCAACTTTTCCATTGGTTTTCGTTATATCTTTTTTTAGAGTTTTATAATTATTTGCCCTTTTCTTCTGACACTTTGCAGTATTCAAATGCTCTGTAAGGCTACAAATGTATTATTACTGATAATTTTTATTACTCATCTTTCTTTTCAGGTCTCTCCTATTCATATTGCAGTCTGTTATTCAAATAGTTGCTAAGGTAACTCTGACCCTGGCAACCAGATTGCTGACACTGCAAACTGGAGAGCTGCTGAATAAAAAGCTAAATAACTCAAAAACCACGAATAATAGAACATGAAAAAAATTGCATATTGTCACAGAATATCACTCGCTACATCATACTAAAAGTTACCTCAAAGGTGATCAACACCTTTAAGGTTGTTTTGTATCTTGAAAGCAAATGGCCATTCTCCCCAATTCTCACCTAAACTGGCCTTCAGGCAGAGCCACCCCCACCACAGCCCCAAACTCCCCCTAAAGTTAATTAGTTTAAAGAAACGTTAAAAGAGTAAAAACTTTTTTTTTTTTTATTTTCTTTTAATACCACAATTGTTACTTGTCATTATTGTAGACCAAGTTGCTACACTTCTGTAGTAATACAAAATGCTAAGATATGCAAATTCTCCTTAAAACAGCAGCAGAGCAATAAACAGTCCACTAAAAAGGCTATAAAAAGTGACTGATCAAAGGATAATACATTCCTAAAAAAAACTCTTATGCAACATGAGAGGGTTGCTGGGGTTCGCAATAATATAAATTAAAAAGCAAGTAATAAAATAAGTTATTTGTAAGGTTTTTCAGGGTTGTATTTATAAAAGCAAACAAAACTTTTGTTTATAAAGAATAAAAAAAATGGAAAGTTGCTATAGTTTATACAGGAGCAGTGGCCAGCTCCATGTTGTAGTTGTGGTGTCTAATAAAAGGGCAACCATGAGTGGGAGTTTTAACCTTGAAAGCAGCAAGTAAGTTGCAGGTAAAACTCAGTCCCTTTGTAAAATGTATAATGAATTAATATAATTCTCAATTCAGTGTAGAACTAGCTATACCAGGGATGACGTAGTTGGCCGGCTTAAGTATATTGCAATATATGGACAAAGAATCCCTGTTTTGTTTAAAGGGTAAGGCATTGTAGTAGCTTAAAGCACAAAATGTCTTGATGTCCTTAATATATTCATAATGGGTTGAGTGTCTCTTGTATTTGTTATTTATACAGCCCCATATTACACAAAAAAAATTTATATTAATTAATTAACAGATGTGTATGAAAGAGTAAATTAATCTGGTGTTAAATGCAATTAAAACGGCACAGGCAATTTAAGAAAGTTTTACATAGGTATTTTAAATGAGTATAAAGAGAGCCATAACATGACGTATCACTTTAAAAGTAAGGGAGAGGTCACATGGGATATGCCAGATAGTAAGTCTTATCTTCAGCAGTTATAAAACCTTCCATAACTTCCAACAGTTATTAGATTTTTTATTATAAATATTGAGATGTCACTCTATTCCAGACTGAGCGCTCTCAGAATCAAGCCCCAGTATAAACAAAATGAATATCTTCTGACACCTGCAAAAATAATGATTTCTGCACTATGAAAAGCCCCCAGTTAACCTACGCCAATCACTTTGTATCGTTTGCAACGAGAATGAGATCACAGTACCATAAGAGTGATCTACTATCAGCTGCTGGAATTAGACAGAGATTGGGGTTTCTAAAAAGCAACATCATCTCTATCATTTCAAAGTTTGGACTCTTGGGGTTATGCAATAAAAGGCACTACGTTTGCCCAGGAGCAGTAAACCATAGCAACCAATCAGCAGGAAGCATTTACTGGTCACCTGTTTATTGGTTGCTATGGGTTACTGCTCCTGGACAAACTTAGTGCCTTTTATTACATAACCCCCAGAGTAACTTGCTGGTGAATTCTAGTACAATGGTGTTTGGATTCTTTCTTTAGAATTATCTTCTGGACACTATTATTTGGGCACATCAAAAAATGTTGGATTTGAAGAATCCCTAATCTGTCTTTCCTTCCCCTATCAAACAGGTCTCATTTGGTATACCCTGTTTTTTGCTTACAACATCAGGAGCTTCCAGAGCTGGTTTACTAATATGAGTACTATTTGAGGCACTACTACAACTTGAGGCACTTTTAAAGTAAAGATTCACTTTTTTCAAAGTACCAGAGTCCTGTTGAACTGTATCTAATTGCCCTGGCAGGGGGCACGGGGTGCACCTGGGGCTGCAAACAGCCACTTTATACTCTGGAAGCACACATGAATTGAACTAATATGAGTACTATATTACACCACTGCAATAAGCTAAATTAACTTAGCAGGTTGTCATTTTTTTTTTAATTGTTGCTCATTGGTTGCTGTTGGTGAACTTCACTGGTTTGGTTTAGCACACTTAGGGCTAGGGCAGACGGGGAGATTCGGGAGCATTTTGTCGCCTGGCGACTTCTCGCGAGTCAATTTGGAGCGATTTCAAAAATTGCGCCGCTCCGTCTGAATAGGCGCTGGCGTTTGCAAGCAACGCCGGTGCGCCCTAGGACTTGGCTATTCGGGGAGGTTCGGGGGCTACAAGTCGCGGCGAGAAGTCGCCAGGCGACAAAATGCCCCCGAATCTCCCCGTCTGGCCTTAGCCTTACAATAGTGAACAGACCCTTCCATGTGAAACTTGCTCTGTAATGTGATTTATGACTTTGAATGACCTGTGTCATTTTTACAGCCCTGCCAACTATGTAGCAATGTATAAGTTATGTTTTAACTTATAAACAAACTATGACATCTTCCATTTTGTAGGATTCAGTTTATCGGTGATTGATATATTTTACAAAGCCGTAACACACACACATTTACAACTACTTAAAAAAGAGCATTTACTTATCAAATTTTCATGCTGGCACTAATCTTTCCAGTGTGGAAATAACTGTCTGAATGATTCATTCTTGCATGTGATTTGCATCATGACAAAGTATATAACTATACAACGGTGTTAGTGCTCAGCACAGAGCACTAACATCCTATTAAAATTGAATGCGTTCAACACCTTCAAAGGAATTGACACACTTGTTAGCTTTAATACAGGTGTCAATTCATTCACTTTTTTTGGACTCTCGGGAAGATGTTGCTGTGGAAAAAACTGCTGGGAAAGAATCGTTCAGGATTTCCCAGTCTGATCTATGATAAAGCTGCACCCAAATCTATGAATCATAAAACCAATCAAACAAAAACCAAAAGGCAGAAACAGTTAAGGTGAGTTAAAAGCATGTTATACCAATTTTATTTGCCTCACCTTCCAGATATTTGAGATCACTTCTAAATGGCTCTGAGTTTTATACCTCCCTATATTTTAGCATTTAGCCTTGCATAGTTTGCAAAACAAACCTCACGTCTCCATGCAATAAAAAAAAAAAACAGTAACAGGCCTAATCTCACAAAACTTGTTTTTCTGCGTAAGTGCTTCCCAGTGGACAGTTTCGGAATAGTACAGTTCTTTACGCAGAGAAAGTAAAGTGCTCCCAGGGTATAAAGAACTCAACATTATTACAGATTATGTCAACCCACGTTAAAATATAGGGCAGGTTAACTCATTAGCCACCCGAGGGCTGGTGTAGAATGTCAATATGGGTTGCAAAGTGGAAAATGTTTAACACTCATAGAATCACTAGTGTTGAAATAGAAGTAACATTGTGACAGGAGAGAACAGTGCGATCTTAAATGAATACAACTTGTGAATTCTTAAAGGGATATTGTCATGGGAAAACATGTTTTTTTTTCAAAACATGTCAGTTAATAGTGCTACTCCAGACTTCTGCTCTGAAATCCATTTCTCAAAAGAGAAGATTTTTTAAAATTCAATTTTGAAATCTGACATGGGGCTATACATGTTTTCAATTCCCCAGCTGCCCCTGGTCATGTGACTTGTGCCAGCACTTTAGGAGGGAACTGCTTTCTGGCAGGCTGTTGTTTTTCTTCTCTACTGAAGGAGTCACAGTGAGACATGGGTTTTTACTATTGAGTGCTGTTCTTAGATCTGTGTTAGGGAGCTGTTATCTGGTTACCTTCCCATTGTTCTGTTGTGAGGCTGCTGGGGGGGGGGTGATATCACTCCAACTTGCAATACAGCAGTAAAGAGTGATTGAAGTTTATCAGAGCCACATGACTTGGGCGCAGCTAGGAAACTGACAATATATCTAGCCCCAGATTTCAAAATGAAATAATCTGTTTGCTCTTTTGAGAAATGGATTTCAGTGCAGAAGTCTGCTGGAGTAGCACTATTAACTAATGCGTTTGGAAAACAAACTTTTTCCCCATGACAGTATCCCTTTAAGATAAATTATATACTGTAACTTTAAGATAAAGAATGTTTAATTGCAGTACCACCTGCTTGATTAGTGTGCAAGATCATTCTATGTGGATTTGTTTATATTCTGAGCACTGTGGCCATCTAAATAACAGACTGCCAACAGAACTTCTGCTACACTGTTTCAAGAGTCAGATATAGAGAACAGACCACTATGGACAGACACTGCTGCTCAGGGCCAGAACTAGGTATAGGCAGAGTAAGCACCTGCCTAGGGAGTGCAAAGCTGTGGGGACTCCAGGCATGTACCATCTCTGCTACCCCCTACTCCGGTCTCCAGTCCCCACTTTTGCTGGTGTGTGGGGATTTTTTTCACACATGCATGCCGTCCCTTTAGCGCTGGCGTTTTTTCCACGCATGCATAGCTTTTATGCGCGTGCCTGTGGAGCGCTACTACCGGCCAGGCTGCCTTGGATGCCTGGGCCGGCCCGGCCCTGCTGCTTTTAATAAAAATGACTTTTACAAATAACATTTAAACCATGCAAATGCCCGCCACCGGATCAGGAACCTTGGCTCTCCAGCTGTTAAGGAACTACAAGTCCCACAATGCATTTGCCTTTATGAATCATGACAGACTCCTTCATTGCATTCTGGGACTTGTAGTTCCTTAACAGCTGGAGAGCCAAGGTTCCTGATGCCTAAGGAATGTACACTCCAAATGTGCTTAGAATGAGATTGTTTTCTTTGATTATGTTTTGGGTCGAGACAGGCCCGGACTGGCAATTAGCGTTGCCACCTTTTCTTAAAAAAAATACCGGCCTTCATATATACTTTTTTTTTTTCCCTATTAATAACATTAGGATCAACCATCAAAAATACCGGCATGGCCAGTAAAAAATGGGCCAGGTGGCAACCTGTGTGTTCTGGCAAATGCCAGATGGGCTGCTGTAAGTTGCCATAGAAAGTGACTATTAAGTGGGCTGGTGGAGGCTGTTTGGGCCTCTGTAGCAGGAATGGCAGGGCCTATTTTGAATCCCAGTCCAGTCCTGGGTGGAGATAACCTTATAGTATCATTCTCAAGAGTTGCAAGCAGGACTGGCCTGATAATCAAAAAAGTCCGGGCCTTGTTGCAAGTGACACCCCACAGAGCAAGCAGTCACACACACACAAGCCATAGCTGCATGCAGGCACGCTGTGTATTGTGAACCTTACATATCTGCAATTGGTCAGTTTACAAGACGACATAATTCCATGGAAAAATCATGCCCGGGGCCCAAACTCTGTAAACTACTTAGCAACCATGTTAAAAGTAGAGAGAGTTTGTTTACAGAACAAGTCGCAGCAGCTCTAGACCTTTGCGCTACTTACTGGAGCGACCGTCTACTTCTGAACTCTGACAAGATTCGCAACGCTTTCCCTGCCAATACAAAAAGGGCGGGCTTTTCGGGCCGGGGCTCCCTCCTACGTCACTACTCGTCACTCAATTTTTGTGTTGGCCTGTGTTTCCCTCGGTTGCCGTGGGGACCACAGGAGAAGGGCGTGGCCAACTCTTTAAAGAGCTCTAAGAGCTGCTGCTCTCGCTGCAGATTGAACTTGACTGCGGGGTTTATATAGTGCTGCTAAATTTAGGCTCCACTGAATGCTCAGCCTCCTCATCCTGAACGTGTTTCCTCCTCTCCTTGCAATTGGTTTGGTGCATACCCCCCGTGCCTTTATTTATAAATCTAGGCCCCCTCTCAGCTGCAAGGAAAAACTGTTTTTTGCTATTGCGAGTAACTTGATGCAAGCTCGGACTTCTCCGCGACGGGGATCGGGGAGATCGT
>CM044431.1:124017848-124051996 GCA_024363595.1 Xenopus borealis
GCAAAAGAATAAGAAATCAGGAAGGGGGCAAATAGTTTTTCACACCACTGTATATGTAGTCGGTGATGTTACTGTCAGTTATTATGGTTCTTGATTTGTCCTTAAAGCAGGTCTAGCAGGGTTTGCTGAGTTGGGAATATTATTATAAAGGATTTTATCATTTGCTTTTTCCTTGCATGCTGCCTAAATTGCAGTCATAGATGGGCATCCTGTTTTTAGTTTGGGCTGGCATACTTGTTGCAAAGAAAGATATCCCCGTTTTCTTATAATTTCTTAAACTGGCTATCGCTTATGAGCACAAGCTAACCTTAAAATGACAGCTTGTTAAGCAACTCATTAAGACTTTCCTTAAAAGATGAGCACTTAGATTAGGCTAAAAAATATCTGTCAAATGCCACAGGCAGCAAGTCCCTTATGGTAGATAATATTGGCTAGAAGTCTATAAATCTTTATTAGGATATAAATCTGGGTGCACTGTACAACACCCAGATTGTTACAAATGATGAGAACCTTTTATTTTCCAATTCTCAGACCCAAATATTGATAGCTACTAAAATGAGGAAAAAATCTCAAGCATGACTGTATGTTTGGTAAGTCCTGCTTCTATCCAATCCAAAACAGCAATGACCTTGGGAATTGATACTAAAGTCTGTGGATGGAGGTGCATCACAATATAGCCATAGGCTGCCTATGAATTCCCTCTGCTAGCGTGCATACCCACTAAGCCAGAAATTTCCTCCACATCTACAGAAACCTTTCCACTGCAGCTGGAATGCAACTATGCTGGAATGGACATGTTTTTAGATCTGTCTTGTCAGCAGGTATAAAAGATTCTGTGTGGCTAATATTTATACCAAAATGTCTCACCAGAATCTGGAGCTACTGCTCCTTTCTTAAAGCCGAATGGAATCCTAAAAACAATTGGGGTAGAAATGTCTTATTTCATAAACTGGCCTTACTGCATCTGCCTAATGTTTCAGAATCTCTATAACAATAATCATTCAGGCCTTTAAAGTTGTGACCGGAGCTCCCCCGTTTGTATGTTAGGAGTGGCAGTGACACACACACACATGCTCAGTTTACGCTGGGCAGCTGTTTTGAAACTAAGCTTACCATCAAGTGGAACATTGGGTTCACACATCATACAAACTGATGCTAAAAGAGTATCAAATTCATTGTGAATCTGAAATAATTACTCATCAGTCTTGTATCATGACATTTCTATTCTATGTGTACTGTATATTGTGAGTGGGTCCCTAAACTCAGTAAGTGACAGCAGCACAGATCATGTGAATCAGTGAATCAGCAGAAAAGAAGATGGGGAGATACTGGGGCTTCTTTGGCGACACAGATCTTCTTTACTGCTAAAGGGCTGTGGTTTCCTAGGGCAACAAAATGCAGGCTTAGAGCAGCAGAACCAGGGCTCCATATGCCCTCAACCTTAGTTTTCATTTAAGAGAAAGACCCTCCTCAGTCTTCTAGCAGCCTGACTAACATTATTTTGGTGTCAATCAGGAAAATTTGATTGCTTTCGGGGGGTCAATCTCTGTTTCCAGAAAAACTGATGGTTAGACGATAACTTTGTTTAGCAATTTTGCCCATCAAGTTCTGCAATAATGTTTAAGAGGTGTCTGTACCCAGGAGGCCACCTAAAAAGAAAATCACACAGATAATGAATGATCTGGACTGCAGAATTTTTAATGTATCAAATCACTGAAACATTAATAAGTAATGGCACACAGTTCAATGTTGAGATGATGGCTGAAACAAAATTGAGATCGCTCTTGTTTTGGCACACCACCTAATGGAGAGAAACTGTAATAGCGAAGCAATAAATTTCCTATTTTCCCCAGCCTCTCCAACTGATATGGCCGGGTGTTTCATGTCTGACGAAGGGGCACCCCCCATTCCCCCCCCCGAAACGTTACATCACTGACGTTGAATAAACACGCAGGGGTTCGCCCCGCTACACTGGCCTTGAGTGTTTGGTAATTCGTTGCCTTGTCAGAGAAACTGTAACAGGACTGGCCCTAGGCCCAATTGAACCCCATCAGGCCCCATGCCTATACAGATTTGTGAGTCTGGGTGACAGGTCCACTTTAATACAATGATCTAAAACTAACATTCAAATTTAAATTGTAGGGTTAGAGTATGAGAAATAACAAATCAGATAATGTTCTGGGCATTAATGGACAGACAGCAATCGTAAGAAAGTTATGTCTCAGAAATAATAGTGACAGTCCCCCATGGATATCGTCGGTATGGAAACATGCAAAGATATTATCATCAGACAGACGCAAATATAGGGCGCAAAACCAGAGCCCTGACACAAAAAAATAAAGTGTGGACTCATGGGGCCCAAAAGGACTGGAGGGGCCCACAAGGACCGTGGCCAACCGGGAAAACCCCCGGTGTCCTGGTGCGCCAGTCCGACCCTGAGCTTGGGTTTAAAACAATAAAGTAGAACTATGGGGTGTGGGGTAGCTTGTCACATGAGTGATATTCCAGATGCATGCACACTAGCCGCCTTCTCAGAGGGGAGAACCTAAAAAGATTTTGCTGGGGGGAGCAAAATGTAATAACATTTGTTAAAGGAACAGTTCAGTTACCAGGCAGTAACCAATCAGTGACTTGAAGTGGGGGCACACATGCCATAACTGTTGCTTTTGATTCTGAACTGAATGCCAAGGATAAATAGCAAACTCACTGAACAGTTATGTCCCATGTGGCCCCCCTTCAAGTCGCTGACTAACTCAGAGTTAGAGAGCTGAAAAGCAGGAAGTAGTGTTCTGGCTATTATGTTAGACATCCAGTCACTCCAGCCTTTATAAATTACATTTTTGGCTAACGAACTATAGTTCTTAGTTTTTATTTTGCACATACTATCTATTCACCTAGTTTGTATTTCTACACTGAACTGTTCCTTTAAATGAACATTGTTTCAGGCCTTTAAAGGCTTCTGTATGTAATGTTTCAAATGCAGTACAATATATTGGTTAAAGTGGCTATAATAAAAGGCACTGCACATTAGCTGTTTTTGTGGTTGTTTCGTGAATATAAGGGAGCAGGTGTACAATTTCTTTGAGACTGGCATACTTGGATTTGTTTCCTGACAAACATATTCAAGAATGCTTTAGTTTAGTGTAATTGACACTATTACTTGATTGCAAGGACATACCGAGTTGTAGAAAGTGGCGTTGTATTGTAGACGAAAATTGCAATTTCATTAAGCTTTAGCCTGTCTTTCGGGTGTTCAACCTATGCGCTATACAGGGAAGGCACCAGACTGGCCATTGTCCTTGTATATAATCACTTATTATGGCAGCATGTATATTTTGCAATATAAGTCTTCTCTAAAAGGCAAGATATTGTGCACATGACAATATCTATAAGAGAAGCAGTTCCCCCCTCTGTACGAGATTATCCTCCAGGAAATTAGCCACTGCGGCCGGAAATAGGTAGTGCACGAGCTGCCGGGGGGGCCCTGAGGGGGTGCGGAACCTGGACCAATAGCACCCCCTGCTCCCCCGGTAGTTCCGCCACTGGTTAGCCCTAGGTAGAAATAAGGAATGATTAAAATGCTGTAATCTTGGCATTCTAAATTTTGGAAGATCATGTTTTAATAAATATTCCTTTGGCATCAATTTTGTCCTGATATTTGCATGAATAGTATTAGAAACCCATGTTAGCATTCTATCACTTTCACTGATACCGATGATGGATATATTGGGCATACTGACATGATTATGCTTGTCACCTGAATGAGGTTGGTTGTATGTCTTTCCCATTCATGTGCTCAGTTTATAGTGTTAAGTGCAGCTTTTTTCTTTAGCCAGCGACCTGAAAACTGAATAAAAAAAGGATCATAACAGTAAGACAATGAGAACTTCCAAAATTAACCTTTCATTTATTATATTAAAACAATAACATTTCTCTTATATTAAACAACAGACACATAACAGATTAATATTTAATATATTTTCACTTCCTTAGCTCTAACAGATTTTTCTTCTTTTTTCATATTGTAGGGTACCGGTGGATGAGAGGTGTTTGATGTATTCTTGGCATAATACACTGCTTAAGTGGGAACAAAACAATTTCTCACCTTCCCCAACCAAACTAAGAAACCCCAAAGACCCAACCATCCCCTGAGTGGTATATCCAGCAGACTTCAAAGTGCAGAGATGCAAGATAGCCATTTCTGTGCTGCCCAAGTCATACAAAATGCATTGGAAGGCAAGGCTATTTCCAGCTAATACATATCTTCAACAAACAAACAAACAAACAGAATCAACTGAACGGATGCCTTAACAACAATTAAAGTGTAAGCATCATCTGAACAAATGCAGCAAACACATGTAGGGAAATGGACATTGCTAGTTGATACAGCCGGTATATGAAATTCACAGTCCTCAAGTCGGAAGGCCAGAAATTACATATACATAAAAACTGGCTCACGGTACAATTTTCATCATTCACATCTGTATCTTACACATTTGACAGCACACAGAGAAAACAATATATTTTTTATAAAGAACACATGGGGTGCATTTGAGTTGTTTTGTGACTAGGAGTAGCTAGGGAGGGTGAAAAAATGTTTTCAAGGCCTTGTAGGCAATTTCCATAGCAGTTAATGAATATCAGTTTCAGGTGATTTGGCCCTCCCACCCAACAACAAAAAAATAAATGGCTCCTAAATCTCTCTGTGTCCTAAAATAATGGTTTTAATAAAATGTAGATTCAAGAAAATGTTTTAACATTTGCTGAATGTTAGTGGTGATTTGTCTTCTTACAAATGCCAGCACACAGTACATTATCTGGGAGGCATTTTCCTATCAAGGCCCTCCTACATTGTAAAGGGATTCTACAACATGGATTACTTCCATTTGATAAGGGTTTCATATTAGATTCCTTAAATGGCATGAGCAGAAAGGAACAGATAGTAAGATACAACATACTATAGAGGCTTTTTCCTGTAGCATTTAGAGGTATAGGATATGATATTTAGTTAGTTGGAGAATTATCATCAACAAGTACAGGTATGGGACCTGCAATCCAGAATGCTCGGGACCTGGGGCTTTCCGGATAATGGATCTTTCTGTAATTTGGATCTTCATACCTTAAGTCAACTAGGAAATCATTTAAACATTAAATAAACCCAATAGGGTGGTTCTGCTTCCAACAATGATTAATTATATCTTAGTTTGGATCATGGATAAGGTATTGGTATAGAAAAAAAGGAAATCATTTTTAAAATATACATACTTGTATAACACACTTTCATTTCACTTAAATTGGAAATACACTGCGGATTACACATGCTAGTGCAGTTGAGTAGGAAACCATAAGGGTTTTGGAAGTGAGGGTTCCCTTGTAATTGCTGCTTAGGGAAGGAGCAGCAATAAAAAGCCCTATGTGCTTTGAACCATAGGAATCAATATTTGTACTAGGTCTAATAACCCACTGCATCGAATCAGATGTTTGTGTTTAAACAAGCAAGCGATAAATGCTCCATGCTAAACCAGGTTCAAATGTTGTGCTTTTTGTACTACCCCCTAAGTCTGCTAAAAAAAACAAAAATAAAAAGACTTTAGTACACAGAACAAATTGCATACTGGCCATATGAAGCTAGAAATCTTCCTATGCAATTAAACAGTATTACATTTCAGAGTCATAAATGCAACTGGAAGAAGGAATTGTTGGTATTGTCAACTTTAATTATGTGTCCAGGTTACTAAAACAAATACAGAAGCCTGATAATGCTTTCAACCACAGCACAGTAAGCTGGAACATTATATAAGGTTTTTTTCATTGATTTTCCAACATATGGGTTTTACTACCTACCCAAAGCTTTGTTTGGAGGGGGATATTAATACATCCTCTGAAACTTACAGTGGAATGTACCATTTCTGGAAAGGCTCTATTGCCTGTACTGACAAGGTTATCATAGTAACTGAGGTAATGTATATCATTTCCCTTTTCACAAGTTGACAGTGGTGTGTACCCTGACAACAATTAGAAATGTCTTTCCCAAGAGCACTGGCACCATAAAAGGTATGTTGCTGTTTTGTGAAACCAATTAGTAGAAATATTAGTAGTTTCATCATCACTAAGTAGAGATTAAAACATCAGTTAATTATTTGGCATAGCAAGGGAATTAGTCATCCGACGGTAACCTCAATTAAATAATGGGAAGAGTATAAGTTACTAATGCATAGAAGTCACCCAATTTCTGTTCCTTAAAGAGCCAGTATACCTTTATCTTAAAATTATTACTTGGCATATATTGCCATTTATTCTTTTTATGTGTTTCACCACTGCCCCCTATGAAGGTTTTACGGAGTTCTGTTTTAAGCTTGCTTTAGCTGCCACTGTCCCACCCCTTCTTATAATTTTCCACAGCCTTCCTATTTAGCTGTAAATAACTACAAAAGGCAAGCAGAGAGTGTGGCATCTCTGGGAGTATGATCATTTTCAGCCACAAATCTCTGCAACAATAAAAAGATGAAGGCTTAAGCCTGTTTGAATTGGTGTGCTTCTTCCCCTTGCAAAGTTTGAATTTTCAGCCTTCTACCATAACCCTATGGAAGCATATTCATTGTACTAAGCATCAAAATATGGCAATAATAATATATCAATTACAATAAGGAATACCATAAGAGCATAGCTTCGTGTTCACAGAACAAGCCTTCTCTGGTTATTTACATGTATACATATAACTGGAATACACTGTCGTGCTTGCTTCAAAAATGGCATTCTACAATATTAGATCAACAGTATTATATATCCCCTAGGGATACTTGTACAAATGCAAATTTGCCAAGAATGAATGATCTGTGAAGTAAATAAGCAATGTTCGTAGTGGGCACACAAGTGGAATGAAAAAAGCCTAACCATTTTTTTTTTTTTTTTTTTTTAAACAGGGCAATTCTTCAGAAAGAATGGTATACACATAAAAAAAGGGGAAAAACATAAACCACATATCTGACACAAGCTGTGTGACTTCTAAGAAGTATTACATTGGCAGACCACAGTTTACTCACAGATAACCGGAGAAGTCCTCACTGAATTCTGCAACATTTTGTCGGCGGAGTATATACTTGCCAGTTGTTTGTGAAGGAACTGGTTTATAAGTCATGTTAGAGGGTATACAGGAAATCGAGGTTAGAACCATTTGTGTTGTTATATTATTCTACATGATATTGTTTGGAGGTTACTCCCATGTGTTTCACTGGTGGTTCTCCAATGTGTACAGCAGCAGTACAGTTTTACTTTACTTGGAAGGATGACACATTTTTAAATGTCAGAATGTAAAACTCTTGGATACAAGTTCTATTCACTGTTTGAATGGCTATGTTAAATACAGGTTTATACAAGGTATGGGGGGACCTGCTATGCAGAATGCAAAGGACCTGGTGCTTTCCATATAAGAGACCTTTTCTGTAATTTGGATCTCCATATCTTTTGGCTACTAAAAAAATAATTTAAAAGTTAAATTAATCCAACAGGATTGTTTTGCCACCAATATGGATCCATGCAGCTTAATTACCAGCAAGTACAAGATAATATTCACATTTGCTTAAAATTGAGTCAATGGGAGATGGACTTCCTATAATTCAGAGCTTTCTGGATAACTGAATTCCAGATAAGAGGTCCTATAGCTATATTTATAAATAAGTCATAAGTCACCATTATGTTTGAACTAGGAATGCACCTAATTCAGGATTCTGAATCCTAATTTGCATATCTATATTAGGAACGGGAAGGGAAATCATGTGACTTTTCATCACAAAACAAGGATGTTTTTTCCCACTTTTTCATTTCCTGCCACTAATTTGGCATTTTGGTATTTGGGTGAATCTTTCACAAAGGATTCTGGGATTTGGCAGAATCCCAAATAATAGATTTCGGGGGAATTCCTACTTATTGAAGAATTGCCTACTTTTTCATTAATCTTGCATTATCAATTTTTGCTTACCAGTTCTGCCTTCTTTCGGTTATCTGGTTGTGGGGTCACTGACCAAAGCAATCAAATATCTTTTGTCTCAGTGACACAGAAATGCTATGGTTATTCCTTGCTATTACTAGATTTCATACTATTCAGGTCATTCTATAACTCAAGCTATTGCCTTGTGGCCAGGTTTACTTGGACCCTAGCAAACAGATAATCTTCTGAAATTCCAATAGAGCTACTGAACAAAAGCAATAAAAAAAGACAAAGTGCACATTGCTTTAGAATTCTACTTTTTGTCTAGAAGGTTACATTTATGGTGAACTACCCCTAAAAGCATGCATTAAGTCTTTATGGTCCATTTGTCTTAAAGGGCACCAATCATACCTAAAATGATTTACTAAGTAAATACAATATGTGAAAGTTCAAGAAATCCAATATTTAAAACAGTTAGAATTGTTTGTATAATGTAAATGATCAGCTCACTATACCTTCTACAAAATCTCCCCTATCTCCACTGCAGTTCTAGCTGAGGCAGGCATCTTGGATTTCACTGACTCCTCCTACCTATATCTTCACAGCCAACTGTAGCTCTGAAATCTCGCACATGCTCAGTTGAAATTCCTTGCTTGCCTAATAAACCTTCTAAGCTATTTTGCAATCTGCCAAACTTCTGTGTTAGTGCTGCCACCTTGTGGAAGTTGCTGTGTGCACTTCTCTTGATACTTCTAGAGTTTACTAAAGCTAGGCATTCTGGGTAGAATACTCAGACAGTGCTACAATCTGAGCATGCTAGTGAACTCATTTGCATGTTGCAGTCAGTGACAAAGTATGGGATTTTTTTTTAAAAAGCTGTTTTTTTTCAAAACACTATACATGTAGTTTGATTAAACATGTTTAGGTTGTACTGGTCAGGTTGTTAATATGTGTTTGATTTTGGCTCTGATTGGTGAGCTTTAAGCTGGTTTTTCAAATCGGATCAAAACATGTAATATGCCATGGTCGATATGAGCCACTTGAAATACTAACTCTGTGATGGCCGAACGAAAAGCAGCATATCTACATTTAGAGGGGCTTAAAGTGCTTTTGGAAAATGTCAGCCACACTTGTTCTGGTGAGGCGCAAGTAAGAAGTTTGCTTAGGTTATATGTGGAGAACAAAATTTGTGTTTGTTTCTAGGATAGAATATTGCATTACAAAAATCATCTAGCAGTAATATTCAAATGGGACCGAAGTCTCAACAGTGTTAATTTGTTCTGTGGAATGTACAAAACCGAAACCCAGTTGGGCTTGACTACCCAAGTCATTCACAGAGCCCTATTCCTACCTTTCAGGTCCTCAACCTTCATTTAATTCAACCTTCAGCATTAAATATTGTCCACCAAAATAATCTCTCCTTCAGCCAAGACTCTATATTCCTACAATGCCTTGCATGCTGTCACAGTCAGATCTGTGTGGGGACTGAAATAGCGTTCATCACTTCCTGTTTGATTGGAACATGTAGTCACTCCAGCAGTGTAGAGTATAGAAATGGACAGACAAGTGTTGCTTTCAATCACAACTACATTTACAAAAAAAGCTGGTACTTCCTGAAATGTTCCGAGTGCACTGGAACAAGACACATTTATTACTGCAAGTTTGGGTTTCAAACTTTCATTATTTGTATCAAATAACCTTGGTGCGGACATCATTCAAGTCTACAGTCATTTGAAAAGGTCTGGGAACCCTTCTCAGCCTGCATAATAGTTTACTCCACTTTCAACAAAAAAGAGAACAGTAGTATGTTTTTCATTTCTTGGGAACATCTGAGAACTGGGGTGTTTTCTGAACAAAGATTTTTAGTGAAGCAGTATTCAGTTGTATGAAATTAAACCAAATGAGAAAAACTAGCTATGCAAAAATTTGGGTATGCTTGTAATTTTGCTAATTTGAATGTAACTGCTTAATGCCGATTACTGGCAACACCAAATTGGTTGGATTAGCTCCTTAAAGGGATACTGTCATGGAAAAATTTTTTTTCAAAATGCATCAGTTAATAGTGCTGCTCCAGCAGAATTCTGCATTGAAATCCATTTCTCAAAAGAGCAAACAGATTTTTTCATATTTCATTTTGAAATCTAACATGGGGCTAGACATTTTGTCAATTTCCCAGCTGCCCCAAGTCATGTAAGTTGTGCGCTGATAAACTTCAATCACTCTTTCCTGCAAGTTGGAGTAATATCACCCTCCCCTTTTCCCCCCAGCAGAACAACAGAATAATGGGAAGGTAACCAGATAACAGCTCCCTAACACAAGATAACAGCTGCCTAGTAGATCTAAGAACAGCACTCAATAGTAAAAACCCATGTCCCAGTGCGTACAATTCAGTTACATTGAGAAGGAAAAGCAACAGCCTGTCAGAAAGCAGTTCCCCCCTAAAGTGCTGGCACAAGTCACACAACCAGGGGTAGCTGGGAAATTGACAAAATGTCTAGCCCCATGGCAGATTTCAAAACTGAATATAAAAAAAAGATCTGTTTTGAGAAATGGATTTCAGTGTAGAAGTCTACTGGAGCAGCACTATTAACTGATGTGCTTTTGAAAAAAACTTTTTCCCATGACAGGATCCCTTTAAGCCTTGAACTTCATAGGCAGGTGTGTAATTAGAAAAGGTGGCCAATTGCAAGTTGTCCTTCTATTTGACTCTCTTCTGAAGAGTGACAGCATGGGATCATCAAAGCAACTCTCAACATATCTGAAAACAAAGATTGTTCAGTATCATGGTTTAGGCCAGTGATCCCCAACCAGTAGTTCGTGAGCAACATGTTTCTCTCCAACCCCTTGGATGTTGCTCCCAATGACCTCAAAGCAGGTGCTTATTTTTTAATTACTGGCTTAGAGGCAAGTTTTGGTTGCATAAAAAACAGATGTACTGCCAAACATTCTCTCCTGTAGGCTGCCAGTCCATATAGGGGTTACCAAAAAGCCAATCAGAGCTCTTATTTGACATCCCCACAAGTTGGAGAGCTTGTGTTGCTCTCTAACTCTATTTTAAATTTAAATGTGGCTCACAAAAAAGGTTGGGGACCCCTGGTTTAGGGGAAGGCTACAAAAAGCTATCTCAGAGGTTTAAACTGTCAGTTCCAATTGTAAGGAATGTAAGGCCACATGCCTTTTCCGGATTACAGTTTGGCAGGCCAAGAAAAATACAGGAACGGGATATATGCGGAGGATTGTGAGAATGGTTACAGACAACCCAAGGATTACCTCCAAAGACCATCTTGCTGCAGATGGTGTATCTGTACATCATTCTACAATTCAGCTCAATTTGCACAAATAACATGATGGAACAGAGGTTCCATCGTGCTGTGAGTCTGTGTGGCTATTTCAATGACGAATGGTCAAAAATACATCCATCCAGAAACCCATCAATGGCTATAGGAGGCGTCTAGAGGCGGTTACATTTGCAAAAGGAGGCTCAACTAAGTATTGATGAAAACTCTGTTAGGGTGCACACATTTATGCACCTGTATAATTTTGTTATGATGCACATTGAATATTTTCTGTTAATACAATAAACTTTGTCACTGCTGAAATACTACTTTTTCCATAAGACAGGTTAAATATTAAAGGAAGTAGCTACTTTGAAAGCTCAGTCAATGATAAACAAATCTCCAAAGAATTAAGAGGTGTTCCCAAACTTTTTCATATGTATCTGCAAATGATCATGCAAATCTGATTTTGGATTTAAAAACCTGCTAAATCTCACAATATCATGGATTTGGTTAACTATTCTATGAAGCATGTTATCCACACCAACATTCAAGAATGAATACAAACATTCCAATAACCGTCTTCTTTTGCAGCGAAGTTAAGGTTTCATGTCATCTGAAACCAAAGCAGCAGAAAGTGATAGTGATTTTTTTTCCACTCTTGCCTTTTGCAGTAAGTAAAATCAGAATTACAATAAGAATATCTTAAAAGAAATGCAAATTAATAATTTAAATTAAAAAAAAACACCCCAAATTAATGAAACAATTTGCACAAGCCAATTTCTTTAGCAGGATGGTATCTGTAAAAATTGTCTTTAATATAGGATAGGGTTTTGGATTAACTGAACATCTTACATTCACTCCAAACAGACCAGTCGTTCCATGCAGGCCTTTACAGCTAGTCGTACGAATAAAAGCAAATGCTTACTTGGTGTACATTTCAAACAGGGTATCTGATGAAATGTGTAGGGATAAAAGCAAGGATGATAAAAAAAAATATTTCCCTGATATAGAAAAATAAAATAAAACAAGAGATGACTGAAAGCAGTTTCTTTGCTTTGTATATATGTGCAGGCGAATATTCCCATCAAGCGGTTCCATTGGGGTCATTATAGAGTCATGTCATGGGCACATCTTTCCTGTGACTGGCTAGTAGTTCAGAAATAAAGACCGCTAGTTTAAGATGAAGTCATTCGGCTTCCCGTCCACCTCCAGTCTGAACGCAGAGTTGGTGTAGTTATGAATAGCGTTGGCATATAATCCTGTGGACACAGGATGGAAAAGACCAGGAAAGTGTGACTATCAGGAACTGGGCATCTCTGCTTTGCTGAGGGCGATCGCTAGCTCCAGGTCTTCCTGCT
The DNA here is from genome assembly GCA_024363595.1 of Xenopus borealis. Lineage (NCBI taxonomy): Eukaryota > Metazoa > Chordata > Amphibia > Anura > Pipidae > Xenopus > Xenopus borealis. The sequence continues at coordinate 124,030,412 of CM044431.1, forward strand.
CCTGACGTTTTAAGCGGTCTAGTCTTTCCTTCTCAGCCCGCTGGCTCTCACGTTTTGCCCATGCTAGCTGTTGCTCCTCGTTCCCAAACTGTGGGACAGAAAAATGGAGGCGGAATCAGTAACTTCACCCTTGTGGTCGATCAACAAATGCACAACTGTCATACCTTTGTTGTTCACCTGCCAAATAAAATGCTTTTTCCTTACCTGAAAATCCCAGGTCCTATTTTATACTTAGGTTATGATATTTATTTTCCAAAACAACATTTGAAGCTCCATCCTCGCATTGTATTGTGTGAATAAGTGTGCGGAAATGTGTCTAAGGAAGGAAAACATGGCCTATTCATGCTGATCTTTTAAAGAAAAATAAAAATATGTAGAAATTATGAAGTCAAAAATCTTACACACACACATACAATGTTTGTTCTCTGTGGGAGTGGTCTTGCTGCATCCCCATTGTTCCTTCAGAGATTTTACTTTTCTGCTGAGGTCAGTATAGAATTGCCTCTGCCACCAATATGGTAGTTTTCACATGTATAAATGCAGGGAAAAGACTATCCTATGCACACCACAAGTTATAACCTCATGCATTACTATTTATTTGTGAAAACATTCAAGTTCCTTATGACCTGGTTATTCGGATCCAATAGGACTGCTTTACTAAGACATCAGTGCAGTTCAATAACATTACTGGAAGAACTGCTGACATTTTATATTATATATTACACACAGAATTATGTAGAGGATTGCAAATTAAGTTTATATGAATGACTTTCAGGCACCGTTTCATAAGTGGTTCACTTATTCTTCATAGTTCTCCTGTTGGATTTTCTTCTCTTATATCTCTGACATAAACAAACTTGTTTTTCAGAGGGATAGTGGGAAGTGGAGGTTCCAGAGAGACTGTAAAAGAACAGTCAGCAGGCTAAGGGAAGCAAGCTGAATTAAAAAGAAAGCGTAACACAGTGGTTTTGTGGGTTGTTGGTAGAGTCACGTGTTTCTTGCATGTACATTGCAAGCAAGTGTTCAGAACAAACCTTAGTCACAATCCATCATGGAAAAGCAGACTGTGTTCACTGGATGAAAACGTGGAAGCAGATGACAGTGTGCACTGAAGACATAACAAGCCAATTGCAATATCACAATGTGCACAACTATAACGCACTGAATTTCTCTTACCCTTGCTTTTAAAGCAAATTCATAGCTGTAAATATTATGTATACATTAAATATATGTTCAGCATAATAACAGTGCATCCATTACACTGTTACAATAATAGTTATTCTTCATTAAGGAGACTCCAAACTATTGATTATTGTTGCTGGTAAAAAGCACAGTGCTGTTAGCATACTTTCTATATCCCAGACCAGTACCTCCTTTTTAGGGTTGATGTTTACTGCCAATATCAATGGCACAAGAGATGGAAGAGAGTTAGTGGATTCTGGTAGTTTTAAATGTAAAACATACCTATAGGTTATACGTACCTATTTCCAATTCAATTTTTTCTTCACCCCTTCCCCATTAATTGAGAAAGTTCTTTACAAGCCGTCTCCTTATCATATTCCCTTAAAGGAGAAGAAAAGCTACGGAGACATTTTATTGGCAATAGATTAGCTGTAATACTGCAAGCTAGAATGCTATATTTATTCTGTTGAATGATTTACCATAACTGAGTAAAAAGCTCTAGAAGCTGGTTATTTAGGATAGCAGTTGCAGTGTTAGCTTGGAGTGACATCACTTCCTGCCTGATCCTTTCCCTGCTCACTTATAACACTGGGCTCAGATTACAGCAGATAAGAGAGGGGGAGGAGCAAACTGAGCATGCTCACGCCTGGGACAAGGAACTTTAAGCTTAAATCTGATACAGAAGCCCATGTGCACACAATATAAGTAAAGAAATACAGTTTCTTTTGACAGAGGACACAGAGCAGCACTACTTTGAGAGTTTACTGGTATATTTAGGTGGACCTTTCTGGTAAGGCTACTTAGTTTTAACCTTTCCTTTTCCTTTAAAGAGTTTAGACTAGGGTAGGGTCTTCTTGTGGATACAGTCCCCATAGAGAAGATACAGTCCCCACAGTTACAAACACCCATGTGTAAGGCTGCTTTGATGGAGCAGTTTAATATTTCTAGTTCTTGATCTGCATCGATCAAAAATCTAACACTCTATGCGACAGGCATAATAGAGGAAGCATCACAGATTCTACTATCCATGGCACAAACATGTTTTTCCCATCCACTGTTTAATGCAATCTTTTAACATTGAAACATGTTTTACCAAATAGATTATCAGCAAGAACCAAATTGCATTACTGCTTGTTGCACAATATGTATTACTGGATATGCAATACAGTAATACACATTGTGCAATATATAGTTGCCTCTGCAGTGTCAGCATATGTGAAGTACACTCTGCTCTGGAAGGGATCACTTCTTTATGTTGTAAATCTGTTGGGAAAGTCTCCACCTCCCCTGAAAGTGCTGAAATTTCTCTGCAAAGTAGGAGGATGTACAACACCATTATATTGTTCCTTCTGGACAGTTTCCTTTGACTATTCAAACTAAAACTTTCAACCCAAAACAGCTATTTTGTGTTATTTTCCAATACATCATTTATATTTGGGCCTGGACTGGCAATCTGTGGGTTCTGGCAAATGCCACAGGGGCTGCTGTAACATGTCATAGACAGTCACTATTTATTGGGCTGGGGGGGTGTGGGCCTCTGTGTACCTGAAATGCCAGGGCCTATGTTGACTCCAGTCGAGAACAGGTTACTTTACCTGCATGTACTCTTTTCAATATTTAACCCCAACTCCAACTTCTTCTCCTGTTGATTCTGCCTCACTAAAAAAAAAACTTAAGTAAACTTAAGGTTGTTGTTGTTTGCCAGGATCATGCCCGTTTATATGCTTCAGGAAAGATTTCTTTAAAAATGGCAACCTATCTCATTTACAGAACTTAAAGGGGTTGTCCACCTTTTAATTAACTTTTAGTATGATGCAGAGAATGATATTCTGCGACTATTTGCAATGCATTCAATTTTTAATTTTTCAGCTTTTTGTGCAGCAGCTCTCCAGTTTGCAATGTTAGAAGCTCTGTGGTTGCTACCCAGTAACCAGAAGGTGGTTTAAAAGAAAGACAGGAATATAAATAGGAGAGAGCCTAAATAGGAAAATACATCATAAAAAGTAACAATAGCAATACAATTTTAGCTTCACAGATCAATACATTTATTTTCTTGCTCCTGGAGTCATGTTGTAAAGTTTTCAATAAAAAAAACCCCATAAAAACCCTTATTTGAAAGCTTGAAATAGTCACAAAAGGAAGGCAAATTCTTTAAAAACTATAAGTTAAAAGTTGCTAAGAATAGGCCATTCTATAACATACAAAAAGTAAACCACCATTTAATATTGCTACAAATCATACACACACAAGCTTGATAAAGAGCCGGTTGGGCTCGAAACGTTGCTAAAATGCTGCCCTGCATGTGAAAAAATAAAGGCAATTTTAAGGATTTCTGGAGTGCTGCCCATCTGTTGCCTTTTGAATAATTTCCAGTGCTGAAGGACACTGTGGGAGGTGCACCCGGTCTACAGAGGAACGTGAGCTAAGTGTGTGCTACTCAAAACACTTAAACTGTGTGTGTGTATTACACATAATCCAAAATAAATTATATCCTTATAAACGGTGAGTAGTGATGTAATTTTTTGTCACATAACACTCACGTATTATAATAAATAAAGTACTGCTTGTTGGAAAATACAAGGATATTAGAAGTAACCTCAGAAATTCCATGACCTGTATAAAAACACTCAGCCTTTGGCCTTGTGCTTTTATATGGTCATGGAACTCCTCTATGACTTAGAATATCCTTATATTTTACAATAGGGGGTACGTTACTCACTAATATATATATATATATATATATATATATATATAATACAGTTAGGTCCATAAATATTTGTTTTTCTAATTTTGGTTCTGTACATACCACAATGAACTTCAAATGAAGCAAATTTCAGCTTTAATTCAGTGGGTTGAACAAAAAGATTGTGTTTAAAAAAAGGCTTTAGTTCCTCACATTTTTATGCAATCATTTCATTTCAGGGGCTCAAAAGTAATTGGACCAATTAAAAAACTGAAAATAAAATGTTCATTTCTAATACTTTGTTGAAAACCCTTTGCTGGCAATGACAGCCGGAAGTCTTGAACTCATGGACATCACCAGATTTTGGGGTTTCCTCCTTTTTAATGCTCTGCTAAGCCTTTCAGTTGCTGTTTGTTTGTGGGCCTTTCTGTCCAACATTTAGACTTCAACAAGTGAAATGCATGCTCAACTGGGTTCAGATCCGATGACTGACTTCCATTTCTTTGCTTTAATAAACTCCCGGGTTGCTTTGGCTATATATTTTGGGTCATTGTCCATCTGTATTATGAAACACCTCCCAATCAATTTGACTGCATTTAGCTGGATTTGAGCAGACAGTATGTCTCTGAACACCTCAGAATTCATTTGGCTGCTTCTGTCCTGTGTCACGTCATGGATAAACACTAGTGTCCCAGAGCCACTGGCAGCCATGCACAAACAAGCCATCACACTTCCTGCCAAATTTACACATGATGTGGTATGCTTTGGATCATGAGCTGTTCCATGCCTTCTTCATACTTTTTCTTGCCTCCATTCTGGTAGAGGTTGATCTTGGTTTCATCTGTCCAAAGAATGTATTTACTTTCATGCAGTCTTCTGTTTATGGCAGACTTGGAAATCAATATACCTACCTCCTGGAGAGTATTGTTCACTTGCTTGGCTGTTGGAAGGGGTTTCTCTTCACCATGACAATGATTCTGTGATCATCCACCGCTGTTGTCTTCCGTGGAAGTCCATGTTTTTTTGCGTTGCTGACTTCACCAGTGATTTCTTTCTTACTCAGGATGCACCAAACTGTAGATTTTGCCACTCCTAATATTGAAGCCATTTCTCGGATGGTTTTTTTTCTGTTTTTGCAGCTTAAGCATGGCTTGTTTAACCTGCATGGAGAGCTCCTTTGACTGCATGTTGTCTCTTCACAACAAAATCTTCCACATACAAGCCCCCCCATCAAATCAACTCCAGGGCTTTTATCTGCTTCATTGATAATGACATAAAGGAATTGCCCACACCTGCCCATGAAATAGCCTTTGAGCCAATTGTTCATTTACTTTTGAGCCCCTGAAATAATGTGATTGTATTAAAAAAAAAAAAGGCCTCACATTTTTATGCAATCTTTTTGTTCAACCCACTGAATTAAAGCTCAATGTCTGCAGTTCAACTGCATCCGAGTTGTTTAATTTAAAACTCATTGTGGTAATGTACAAAACCAACTGTTGTCTCTGTCCAAAAAAAATATAAACCCAACTGTATATGCATATATACACACACAGTTGTGCTCATAAGTTTACATACCCTGTCAGAATTTATGATTTCTTAACCATTTTTCAGAGAATATTAACACAAAAACTTTATTTTCACCATTTATTGTCAAACAACAGTGTTTACTTTTTTTAAATCATAATCACTACATAAACTACCCAAATGACCCTGATCAAAAGTTTACATTCCCCAGTTCTTAATACAGTGTATTGCCCCCCTTAACATCAATGACAGCTTGAAGTCTTTTATGGTAGTTGTGGATGAGTCTCTTTCTTCTCACAAGGTAAAGCTGCCCATTCTTCCAGGCAAAAAGCCTCCAGTTCCCATAACTTCTTGGGCTGTCTTGCATGAACTGCACGTTTGAGGTCTCCCCAGAGTGGCTCAATGATATTGAGGTCAGGAGACTGAGATGGCCACTCCTGAACCTTCACTTTATTTTGCAGTAGTCAATGACAGGTCGACTTGGCCTTGTGTTTTTGATCATTGTCATGTTGGAATGTCCAAGTACATCCCATGAGCAGCTTCCGGGCTGATGAGTGCGAAATTTCCTCCAGTATTTCACCTGAAGTTATTTGTGGGTTTTTCCTTACATCCTGAACAATATTTATGACAGTTGTGGTTGAAATGTTAGTTGGTTTACCTGACCGTGGTTTGGTTTAAACAGAACCCCTAATTTTCCACTTCTTAATTAGAGTTTGAACACTGCTGATTGGCATTCTCAATTCCTTTGATATTTTCATATATCCCTTTCCTGTTTTATAAAGTTCAACTACCATTTCCTGAAGATCCTTTGACAATTCTTTTGCTTTCCCCATGACATCCAAAAAACATCAGTGCAGCACTGGATGAAAGATGCAAGGGTCTGTCAGGAGTCCAGAAAGTTATTGACCTTTTATACACACCAACCCACTTTAATAGCCATTCTAACCCTTTTGTGTCAAGTTGTGCGCATGTTATCAGGCCAATTCACAAGGGTATGTAAACTTTTTGATCAAGGTCATTTGGGTAGATTGTGTAGTGATTATGATTGAAAAAGAGTTGTTTGACAATAAATGGCTTCAGCCAACCACTAACCATGAGTGAAAGAAAAGTTTTTGTGTTATTTATATTATCTGAAAAATGGTTAAGAAATCATAAATTCTGCCAGGGTGTGTAAACTTATGAGCACAAACTGTTTGTGTTGTATGTACACACACACATATATATATATATATATATATATATTTTCACAATACCGAACCGCATCTGAATTTGCATATGCATATTTCCTTGTTTTGTGACAAAAAGTCACACGATTTCCCTCCCCTAATTTGCATATGCAAATTAGGATCAGGTTCCTTCGGTTAGAAGGATTTGGCCAAATCCGAATCCTGCTGAAAAAGGCTGAATCCCGAACCAAATCCTGGATTCGTTGCATCCCTAATATTTACAGAGAGATATTATAATAATATATAATTATAATAATATATATGATAGACTTTATCTTCTAGAATCAGTTATGTCGATTAAAGGGGTGGTTCACCTTCAAGTTAACTTTTAGTATATTGTAGAAGGGCCAATTCTAAGAAACTTTTCAATTGGTCTTCATTATTTATTTATCATAGTTTTTTAATGATTTGCAATTTTCCTCTGTTCCTTTGCAGCTTTCAAATGGGGGTCACTGACACCATCTAAAAACAAATGCTCTGTAAGGCTACAAATTTATTGTTATTGCCACTTTTTATTACTTATCATTCTATTCAGTCCATCTCCTATTCATATTCCTGTCTCTTATTCAAATCAATGCAGGGTTGCTAGGGTAATTTGTACCCAAGAAACCAAATTGCTGACACTGCAAACTAGAGAGCTGCTGAATAAAAAGCTCAATAACTATAAAACCACAAACAATAAAAAATTAAAACCAATTGCAAATTGTCTCAGAATATCACTCTCTACATTATACTAAAATTTAACTCAAAGGTGAACAACCCCTTTAAATATTCCATGTTTGAAAGAAACATGAATTCAAACAATATTCCCCTCAATTTGTAAACGCTGTCCAAATGGGATCCTCCATTTGAGTTCTGAAATAACATTTAGTAAACAGTTAAAATAAATATCAATTCCACAAGCCTAGTGCAGTATTAGTATGTACAATTTATGTTGGGGAACTGTTCCACAAATCCCCCACCCCTTCTGTAAAGTGTGCGATTTCATAGCTCAGACACAAAGAACAGAATAAGAGAGGAATAAACAAAGGTAGGGGATTTCTGGACACGGTACTTAATTTATTGGAAAAACAGACATATTGTTATTCTTGCTGTACACATAAGCAGAATACATAATAGCAAAGCAGACAGTGCATATTAACAATGAAATAGGTAACAGTAAAAAGAAGTATATTTCTCATGGTTTGTTGTGTCATCTGTACTAATATGAAAGGGGTTAAAACAGCAATGAGCATTCAACCAACAGTGAAAATATGCTAAATTATGTATCTCGGGACAGTGCAAATTTTAAACTTCCTGTGTGCCAGTTTTAGGCCCTAAAAGAGTACTCAAAGGCATCAGGATAAATTCTCATTAAGAAAATCATAGAGCATAAATAAATGTCAATGAAGATTTTCCACTGTTGAACCAAGATTACAAATGTAATTATGTAATGCTAAAACAGGCTCAAATACTGGCAAAAAATTGTTTAATTTTGGTTTATGGAGTCTAATTAATAGAGTTGGGCAAAGTTATTTCCCCATCGTCGAGATTACCAAGGCTTTTGCAGAAGGTAGTTAGTAGCTCAAACTGCTGTGGATTCTTTCACATTATAGTTTTGAACTAAGGCACATAGACACAATTATCACCTAAAAAAAAAGTCACCTGTCTATGGTTTCAAATCTGTGCCCTTACAATGTACTATAATGTGAAATGACCCATTGTAGTTACCCACATTTTGTCAACATAGCTTCCCCCAAAAATGCTGCTGCAGCCAAAATATTGGCCAATAGCGCTGGGTGTACTTGACTTATACCAATCAAAGCCAAGCCCTTGCCAACTTTAGTGCATTATACAAATGGTGATAGAGGGAATAGAATGGGAATGGTACAGTGAAGAGGGAATACAGAGGACTGCAGGAAATATATGTTATACTGGACTTTTAGGGGTGGTTCTACGGAAACTGATGGACATTTAACACATAGGGACAGAGCGAGGAGATGGACAAAAAAGCAATTTGAAAGAACATTCACATATACTTCTTTTCATTGTGACAGCTTTATTGAAGCAAACTTACATCAAAACCCATATCCAATAAGTTTGCTTAAATAGCCAAGTCTCAATTTGTAATAATCTTAACACATAACAACAAAGCACATATGCATAATAACAAAGGCTTATAAATAAAAACAATACTGACATTTTCTTTTATAGCCCAATAGTTGAGTGTATGGAGAAAACATTTTGATTGCCTACTTTAAAAGCACCCAGCATGTTCTTAGCAGAGTTTTACCAAATGTCAAAAGCTTTTAATAAAGTGCTCTTTGTGCCACATTAAGAAAAGCCTTTTGGTGCTTCTCCTTCACTTCGCAACACACAGCTATCTGGGGGTTCCAGTTGGTTAGATGGTAGTCGAGTAGAATGCACACCCTAATGATATCACTGGATGACTCACTGAGTTCCATGCTACATCATTTTAGCTTTAAATAACTTCATTTTCTCAAGGGAATTTCTATTACATTTGTCTCCCATGAGAGTGAATATTTTTGCACTGGAAACCTGTTACGATCTACACATTATCCGACAAAGGCCAATATTAGCCAAATTCGCTTTTTGTATAACTTGCATTGAGAACATCTGTACCCAATCTGACACATCAAGCCCCAAACGTTTTGGAAAGTAGTAATAAGTATATTCTACTGGGCCCAACACTAGAGCTGCATTTTGCATTGTTTACAAAGCACAAGTGCACACACAGGCAGAAATATAATGGCAAGATCTCACTTTGCCTTTCAGGAGGGCTGGACACTCAGTCGCATTAAAGGGACAGGATACACCTTTGCTTTAAATGGGCATAATAAACAGGACTTGTGTTAAAACAAAATCTACCTTGAGCAAACAAATCTGTCCTTCTCTAATCAGCAGCCTTTGAACAGTTTATTAGGGCAGAGACACACGGTCAGATTCGGGGAGGTTAGTCGTCCAGCAACAAATCTCCTCTTCTTCAGGGTGACTAAACTAGCTAGAATGTCAATCGCCGGCGGGATGGCACTCGTTTTTCCCAAAGTTACCTCACGAGAAAACTATGGGCAACTTCAGAAAACAAAGTGCTCTGAGTGACATCCTGCTGGCGATTTACATTCTAGCCAGCAGGAAGGCAGTTTGGGGGGGGGTTATTCGCCCCAAAGTACAGGAGATTTGTCACCGGGCGATTAATCTCCCCGAATCTGACAGTGTGTCTCTGCCCTTATCGGGAGCTTCTAAGTGGACTATAAATTCGTTTTTTCAGCTCTTTCTGTGCTCTGTGGGATCAGGAAGTGCTAAAGTGAAACTGGTTTCATGTCCTGCTTTAGTTCCAGAAATAACAAAAACCACAGTCTTCTTAAAGAAGAAGGAAAGTTCTTTTTACTTGGGGTGTCAAAAGTTAGGCACCCCCAAGTGATGGCATTTACTTACCTGACAACCCAGGCCCGTGGACCAATCAGGAGAAAAATGCACCGGTCCAGGGTTCTTCCAGTGAGTACCAAGGAGCAATAGTTTTCCTGCTTCTTCTTTCTTCAAATTTCCCGGGGCAGACAGAAATTGAAGAGATGAAGTGCCCAGTGTCAGGGCATGAAACGCGTTAGAGTTGCTCACCCCTCCATGTAACCTCCATAAGCATCTGAATAAAGCGAAGAATCTTGATGGTTAAAGCACCGGACTCCTGACATTTCTGACCAGTGCACGATCGTGTATTAGTGGATTTTCACTCTACTTCGTATGCAAAGCAGCGAGAAGAAAGAAGAAGCTAGAATACCATCACTAAGTGGTGCTCACTGGAAGAATGCTAGGCCAGTGCAATATTTGCCTAATAAAAGCAACAGCCTGGGGTGTCGGGTAAGAGAGTGCGATCACTTGAGGGGTGCCTAACTTTTGGCATCCTCAATTATAAAAGGATTTTCCTTCTCCTTTTATTAAAACAATAGGCAAAATGTATATTCAGCACAAGTCCTATTAAGCTCATGTTCAAGTGGTGTACACTGCTCCTTTAATCTAAAAGTTCCAAAGAACTGGAATTAGATTAATAATTAAAAGTGAATCCTTTAAAGGAGTAACAAACCCATAATAAAAAAAAGCTACCCCTACATACAGCCCCCCCTCCCTCCACCCCCCGCAGCCTATCTGCCCCACCCCCCACCCACGGTTGAATGACCCTAACTCTTTACTTACCCCTCCATCCATATTCTGTTCAGCGGTGTTCATGACTGCCATCTTCTTCTCTTTGATAATCTTCAGAATGAGACGAGTGAATGGGCACATGTGCAGGAAATTTTTTCTGTTTTGCGATAACTGCATATGCGGCGAAACTCGCAAAAATTTCTGAAACGCCGGTCTCATTCCAAAGATTACCGAAGCAGCTGAAGATGGCGCCTCTGAACTCCGCTGGACAGAAGAAGAGTTAGGGGTACTTGCCATGGGGGGCGGCTAGGCTGGGGGGTCTATGTAATGTAGGGGGATAGGGTTTTTTTATTATGAGTTTATTTCTCCTTTAATCTTGGCACACCCGAATAGTCTAATTCTAACATTAACATTCTTTTCTGTATAATGTAATCTTATTTGCACAAATAACTACAAAACCAGTACCTGAATGGGAGGAAATTACCTGGTAGTAAAGTATTCTTTGACGTTTGTCTTTGTGGGTTCTTTTAACTATGAGATCAGTTATTAAAATCTGCAAAGGTGACTAAGTGCAAGTGGGGCTCATCCAACTAACAGATGAAAGACAAAGCTTGCACTACTACTTAGCATCTGGTGCATGTTCCTGCCTGATGCAACTGTAGTACAGTTCTAATAACATGCACATATACATATCTATGTTACATAAGCTTAAAGAAGAAAAGAAGACTATTAAATTGTAGTAAGTCATTGCATCCAAACTGCCAATACAAATATCAGGAAACAAATATGAAGAAGCAGCAGAGAAACGCACAAGCTGCTAGCTTATCTAGAAGGCTCTGAATTATGGAAAGTCTGTCTCCCATAGACTCCATTTTATCTAAATAATTAAATTTTTAAAAAAGGTTTCCTTTTTTTCTGTAATAATAAAACAGAACCTTGTACTTTATCCCAACTAAGGTATAATTAATTCAAAGAATTATTTCATGTTTACATGAATTTCTAGTAGAAAATATCCATTATCTGGAAAACCACAGGCCCGAGCATTCTGGATAATACATGTTATAATTAATAATAATAACAACAGGCCTCATACCTGTCCCAAATCTATTTACTTGATTGTTTGGAAAGGATGAAGGCATACAAAATTACAGTTTATCTATGTAGTCGCAATAGATTGGATAGCATTTTTTTATGAGGTAGTTTGCAAATATGTTCATGCACTAGTGTAGGGAGGGATTAAAGCTAATATGTAAGGAACAGTTGCATATCCCTTCTTTGTACCTGTACCCTATCCTTAATACCAAAGATTATTTTCAAGAAAGAATAACAATCCTTAAAACTAATCTTACAGTTCTGTTGACTTTAAGAAGCCTATGCTCTATGATTTCTTTTTCCAATCTCTGCAGTATTAATTTATGCTTCATTATATACTTTTCTAGATTCTTAATGAACATAAAGTTGTACAAGAAATGTGATTATGCTGCCTAGAGATGTGTAAACTGGTTTTCCAGTTACTTTTCTTTTATGTATTGGCACATTTGATGATAAATGATTATTGAAAAATCGGAGTGCTTTTCACTTTGGTAATAAAGCACTTTATATCTTAAATGGGTTGTCCACCTTTGAGTTAACTATTCGTATTATGTAGAGACAGATATTCTGAACATGTTTGCAGTTAGTTTAAATTTTTTTATTATTTGTCGCTTTTGAGTTATCTATCTGTACAGCAGCTCTCCAGTTAGCAATTTCAGTAATCTGGTTGCTAGGGTGCAAAGTACCATGCATTGATTTGAATAAGAGACTGGAATATAAATTGAAGAGGGCCTGAATAGAAAGATGAGTAATAAAAAGTAACAATAACAATGCATGTGTAGCCTTAAAGAGCATTTGTTTCTAGCTGGGGTTAGTGACCCCCAATTGAAAGCTGGAACAAGTCAGAAGTAAAAGGCAAATACATTAAAAACTATAAAATAAATAAATAAGGCCAATTGAAAAGTTGCTTAGAACTGGTCATTGTATAGCATACCAAAAGTTAGCAGAAAGGTGAACCACCCCTGTAATAAGTCTGTTGTGGCACCATTCGAAGTGCTTATCACAGAAGTAAATACTAAATATATTTATACTAGCAATTAGGATGACTTTACCTATGACACTTTATTACTTTATCATCTTATTTTTCTTGTTAAGCTTTTTTTGCCACGGATATGTAACGTGTAAACCATTGCTACTGGCTTATATCCCAGTAACCTTTGCATTCACAATGTTTTTAATATACTGATAAAAGCACGCTGAGTGGCCACATTTAGGTTGACCCTACAAGGATGGACCCAAAATCTGGCAAAGTACAAAAAATAGACAATCTGAGTATCTACAGCACATTACTTTTTCCAGTAGTTTTTTTTTCTACAAAGAATAAACAAAAGCAGATGTTGGGCTTATAATGCCAAAACAGTATAATTCAAAGGAAATGCCATCAAAAACTGAAAATGTAAAATGTGATTATAATGACTGTTAAAATTACATCCCCAAACTTAACAAGGAGTAAAGCAGCGATATGTTAGCAGCAATATATTCTAAGCACTTGGCAAGTAACTGTTACCAATGGTAATATGAGCCTTTTCTGAAACATTCAGGCCATTGCAGTAATGTTACGTTTTAATATGCCAGCAGCTTCCTGCTATGTTGGACAGCAGTTATGTTGGGATTTGTATATTTTAGATTTAACACTCTGCATATTGCTGGAAATCAGTCTGTCATCCAGTTTCAAGCTACATTGCTGCTAGAATAACAGGTTCTAGGGCTAGGAAAATCAAACAAAAGGAATTTGTATCGCGAGAGGAGAAGAGCACTTTTACAGGAGTTGGAATTTTCAACTTACAGAGCCAAAGTTTGCAAACCCAGCAGATGTTCCCTTAGAGTGCTTTCCCGACTGTGATGTGGCGAATGGGTCTTTGCCACTAAAAGGGTCTGTGAAGGACTTTCTGCTCTGAAACGGATCCCCAGGTTCTGTTCCAAATGGCTGAAATGGATCATGGGACTTCTGGAAGTGGGATGTGCTGAGTTGACTCACTGGAGTGCTTTTGCCTAAGGGAGAAGAAGATGAAAGTAATGCATAGGCTCCCATTATGTGTGAATGCTCTAATAAGGTGGCATAACACATCTCTGTTGCTAAAAAAAAATCTGAAATGCATAAGCATGGCCTTTAAAAATAGGCCTTGGATATCTCTCCTTTATAAGGTATAACTGGGCAGGTTAAAGGACAAGGAAAGTTAAACTAAAGACACAGGCTAGAAATGTTGTACATTATGTTTTGGGCTTCTGTACCAGCTCAAGGCAAACACAGTCCTTTAGCAGTAAAGATCTGTGTCTCCAAAGATGCCCCAGTAGCTCCCCATCTGCTTTTCTGCTGATTTACTGCTGATAATTTGCACCAACCCCTAAGCTTAGCTTCTCAACGGTTGCTCAGAGCCCACTGAGCATGTGTGTGTCGCAGACACTTTCCAAGATGGTGACCCTCTGTGTCAAGTTTGAAGTTCTGGATCATTGCTGTTATTGAGAAGCTTAAACTTTAGGCTGGTGCAATAAGTTTAGTATATAAAAAGAAGAATTACATGGAGGAACTCTGAGATACTTTTTACATGCACTGTTTAACTTGTCTTCAGAACACCTTACATGCTCTGTTAACCCCATATGGAAATTTTCTCTTTACATGCACTGCATGCCATGTGTGAAATTCTACATAAATGGGCTGTTTACCTTACTAAAGAAATTACATGAATATATTACTTTACTTCAATTATTTACTTTATGCAAGGGCCAGAGAGATAGAGGGAGAGCGGAAAGAAACCCCGAACACTAAAAGGAAGAATGGAAGCAATGAGAAAAAACATTATATATGTACAGTTTTTGTTATGAATGTGATTTACTAAGCAAAGCTCTTGCAAAAGTTATGCTTGTAAAAGATAGAAATCTTCTTGGTGCATTGTAATATAATGATAATGCTTCGTTGCTGTCCTGCAGAAAACTAAATTACAAAAGCTTCTTTATACATCCAATCCTCAATAAATTGTCCATGTAGCAGAAACGGTGAGTCTATCGATGTCCGTTATCTGAGAATGACAGCTCGTGCCTGTAATGAAAACTGTTTAGGTCTTTTTTTGAGGCATAGAGGTGGGGCAGACAATAGATTACATTATTATTAACAGGTATGGATGTTTTAATAAAAAACAAAGAAGTATTTGGGGTTCATGTTCAATTTGAAAAGGGCTCTTATTATAACACTTTTTATGTCTGGGTGACAGGTCCTCTTTACCTTTTCTTCCTCCCAAAACTGCTTTGAAGGACCAGGAAGTTGCAAAATGAAAGCAATTTCAGTTACATTTTTTTGCCTTATTTGGTTCATGATATACCAAAAACATATATGCCTCAAATAAAAGGTTAAAATATGTGAAGGACAGTTTCATGTTAAAACAGGAGGTATAATGTCCCTCTAAAGAGGTTTTTTGGATTGTGTTGACTATGTTAAGTAATTGAACTTAGTTACTGGTATATGCCTTGCTGGTGGACAAATATTGTACCACTGTGTCAATGCTGAAACAAAAAAAAAAAAAAATCACACATTTTGCAAAATAACATTTTAATTCCTGGCACTGCAATACAGAACTAAGAGTCTTGTTTTTCAGTGTTTAATTCTGCTAGAAAACCACAGCAGTTTCAGCATCTCCCTCAGTGGTTCTGTAAAAACCACACTTTAGCATGATAGAAGATCAGTTCTTATTAACGTGATGTCCTAATTCACCTAAATGCAACAGACAAAGTGCAGACAAAATATGACTTATTTTATGCCCCCGGAGCACCATGTAGAAGTTGGCTGTCGACAATTCTTCTCTTTCATGTTAATAATGAAATTCAAATTTTTCTTCACCCCTAGAATCATAAAACACCTAAGAGATATAATTAACTAAAGATCTTGTTATATAGTTAAAATAATGAGCCTTGAAAGAGCCTAAAGCTGGCCTTACACTGCCAGATTTGTTCATTGGGGAGGCTGTAAGATGAATGAATTTGGGCCCGATTTGGCCACTCTCGTGCTCAGTCGAATCGGTCTGATCCAATCAATGACTCTAGAGGACTGAATTAGCATGCCAATATGGTCGTAGTTGAACTGAAACATTTATCCTGCCTAATAGTTAGACAGGTTTAGGACACAAGACAATAAGCTGAAAAGAAAGCAGCTTTTATCAGGCTAAGCAAAGAAATGTGGACAGTTATGGCATACTACCCAGTTGCTCCTAAATAGACAGAATAGTCTTGAGGTAGTAGCTACCGAGATACCACTTTGGCAAACCAAAAAGATTAACTATGAAAAAAAACAAATACTGTATTTTTTTTTCATAAATGTATTAAAGTATCTGCTCGACTTCTTGGGCTATTGACTGAAGTATACAGAGAACCTTTAGATCACCATGCTGAACAGAGAACTAAAAAATGAAACCACATAATACAAATATTCTTAGAATACAATTATAATAATAGTAATAATAATAATAATAATAATAATAATAATAAAACATACTTTTTAAGGTGAACAGTCATTCTCAATCATTCATCCATCATTTGAAAATTAATTTCTGTTTTTCCTTCTGACTGCATCTCTAATATTTTATCAATAACATTTGCAAACAAGATTATCTACTCTAAAAATAAGAACTTGTTCATCTGCCTGGAAATTATCTGCTTTTGACCATAGATAAATACTAGACCTCAAAGGGAGGGTGATAGTGGCACATTGTTAACACTAATCAGATATGCTTCAGAATGAGAAAAAACGTGGGAACGGAACTGAAAGGCTCAATTCGAAGGGAGAGGTGCTAACCACACAACTATCATGATGGTACAGAGTCACATTGATGGTAAAAGTGCCTGCTTTATTAAAAGGTATAATTTGCTTTTGCTTAGCCAAATAAACTTTGTCTCTTCTATGAAAGGATATGCATATGAGGCCACATGTAAATATCACTAAGTATTTGGAAAAAAACTGCATTCAGCCATGTATTAGTGTGTGTACAGTTAGTTTACGAGCAGCCCCATGTCAAATCTGTTAACTCTAGAGCACTTCAGGATTTTCTTAAATTACTGGTTACTGTGCTGAAGTTTTAACTTACAATCACATCTTAAAGCAGATATAAGGATGATAAATGTATCATGCGCATATCGTAACTCAACATCAGTTGACTTCTAGCAATGGTTTTCTACACCATTCTGAAACCTCTTCTACTGTTCCATCAACTAGCACTCTAACATTTGTTCAGTAATTCTGCTTTGCAAACACTCCAAAACACTCCAGCCATGTATGATGACTGGAGTTTAGGAAGTTCACATTTTCCATTTTCTAGCATTGAAAGTCTTTTCCAAGTTTCCGGAAATCTTTGTCCATTATTCATCCCTGTTCCAGTTTAGCCTTGAAACACTCTTCTAATATACAGTCCTGCAACAGTGTTATGGCATCAGTCCTTGTCCCCCTGCAACAGTGTTATGGCATCAGTCCTTGTCCCACCTTTCCCATTTGCAAACTTCTCCCCATTCCCATATCCAGTCATTCAACCCATCCATGAATCTACTTGTACATAGCCCAGCAACACATTTTAGTCTTCATACATAAAAGATTCTTACAACATTAAGTAATCCAATCCTTTTCCAAAACTCAGTACTGCAAACACATTCCAGCTTCAAAGTCTGGAAAAATCTTCCACTATATAGGCCTCAAACATCTTCAAATGTGCCCCATGAACTATCAAGTGAAAAAAAAACCTTTATTCATCCTGCAATCCTCTGTATGTAACCCTTTTCCACAAAACCAAGCCTGAATTAAGCAATATATCTATCCTTTATCTGTCCCTGCAACCCTGTTGCATTACACAGCCCTTCATCCCTGTTGCTCCACCTGGCCCTGCAAACCTATTGCACTTTCCTGTTCTTGCCAAAACCTGAAAAACCGCATTTCTGTATTCAGCGGAGCAACCTCATTCCAATATCCAGGTCGTAAAATTTCTTGCAACCCTCTTCCAGTATCAAGCCACGCAAGCTCTTCTGAAAATGCCTTCCACAATCCAACCAAAAACCCTGAATCACTATGGAGCACCAGAGTCCTCTTCAACTAAACAGCCCAGTAATAGCAATGTGCAGGTCTGATAAAACCCAACCCTAAGCTGCCCTCCTTCCACCCAAGCCCGATGTCCGGCTTCATTTTATAGACATGTGCAGCCCCATCGACGACCTTACAAAAGGGGAAGGGCGAGCAGGAGCTTGGCTATAAAAAAGGAAGCCAGCAGTGTAAGGTGGGTGGGAGCAGGAAGAAGAACTCGACCCGGACCCGCCGGCCACCCGCAAAGGGGGGTGCGAGGTCGGCGCGAACATCAAGGTAAACCTGTGGGTATTGGCCTGGCCTGCTACCTACCCTGTAACCCTTTTGGCCTTCTGGTATCAAAAGATACAAACCTCTTCCAGCCATGCAACAGTCTTTCAGTGTATATAACTATCTTCCAAAATCAAAAACTTTTGTAATATGGCATTGTCAACCATTTCCACTATTTAGTCATGAAGTATTTCCACAAAACTTTTTTTAAAAAAAATCACTATCTAACCTTGTAACCCACCGAGTGTACTACCCTAAAAAATGCATCAATAACTCTGCAACAGTCTTACAAGAGGCAACTCTGTTCTATTCTCTTGCAACACAGTTCAATTACAAAACCCCCAAAGCTTGTCCTATTATCCAGCCTCATAACATTAAATATAGGCCATTAGTCCTCTTTAAAAAAAAACCCTAATGTTGAAGGCAATGATGTATACTATATGGTGCTGATTTTACATTTGGCTGTAAATGAATACTGTCTTTAAAAATGTACCCTTAACTGGAGCTCTCTATAGATGTTCACCAGTCCCTGTATGCGTTTCAAATGATTGGTAGGGATCCTAACGATAGCACAGTAGGAGGGGGGGGCAGCCAATCACAGCCCTGCAGTCATAAAAGTAGACAGGCTTCAGTTCCCTATCAGGTCAGCCTAGCCTGCTGATTGATTCCCATTCTACTGTGCAGTATGATGCAGAGTGCCACTGGCTCCTCTGCACAGCCTGGGAAAGGAGGCAGCAGTAAGAGGAACAGATGGTTGGCACTAGTAGGGTTTTTACATACATTTTCAATAAAGTAACTAGAAACACTACTTTTTCAAGCACATTCCTTCCATATCTAAAAGAGTAAAATGCATTAGAACATTCTAGTTTTTTTACATAGTAAATCTCCTTCAATCCAGCATATCTGGTAGAAACCAGCCAAAAACAATATACTTTTTAACTATGGTACCCAAAACACAGAGGCGGTTATTTATTAAAGTCTCAATAACAAAAACTTCACTAGAAAATCTGAATTTTTAGATGCGGAAAAAAAAAAACTTGTGAATTTTTTCCTGAAATTTTTCGTGATTTATTATACCCAGAGCATGGAGAACGTCCAAATACAAAGATCCGGTCCTCAGATTTTCCGAGGTAGCATATAAATCAATGGGAGAGTTCCCAAAGATATCCTAAGGGGAAATAACCTGTGTGGATTTGGTCGGATTATTTTTCAGAAAATAATTACATATATTAAAATTTTGATAACTAACCCCCAGAGTTTTGCAAGACATTTTTAAAACCAGGAAGAAGATGGGTACCTCACTCAAAAATATTTTCATTTCTGCACCCAAAAAAGGGCTAATTCATATTTAAATTGCTACCCAGAGTATGTGTTTAAGCAACACTTTCTTCTGTACAGGTGTATTTTGTTTGTAGTCTGTGTACTAAACCCCTGTACTTATTAACTTCGCATTTGCCAAGTTCATGCCTGAGATATGAACTTTGCCCGAGAGGAGTTTGTATTAGCCCCACACATAAATACCAAAAGTATTGTTGCTAAACCAGGGTTAAAAGTTGATGAAAATTACATGTAGAAAGGAACAAGATGAAAAGGTTATGAGCTGGTCAAAATGGGTGCTGTATGGTTACACACTTACACACAAGTGCCAGTATGCACGGCTGCATAAGCGCTGCAGAAATGGAATAATAGAAGAAAAAAAAATAGGAAGTGGTCACGGGTGGGGCACTGCAAACTCCCATCTGCAACCAAAGCCGGGAGACCACGAGATGCTCACACTAATCACTGACACCCACATGCAGGTTTCCGGAGCGCACTTTAAAAAAAAAAAAAAAAAATCTGTTCCTTTCTTTTCGTAATCAACAACTTTTACCTAGAAACGAGGCCGCATTTGTACAGCACGAATATCGAAACAAACAAGCTACAGAAAAGGCTGACCAATGTAAAAAAAAATGACGCAATTTAAAACATATCTCTTTGCGCTGGTGAATAGTTGTTATTTAAGATAAATAAAATAGATTAGTTAGTGTTGGCAGGGATGCTTTTTATGTATACGGAATGCTCTCAGGTACAAGAGATTACCTCAAGATCACTCACCATCTTTGGAAATGGCCATTATTATTATAGGGGCTTGTTCACCTCTAAGTTAACTTTTAGTATGACGTAAAGAGTGATATTCTGAGACAATTTGCAATTGGTTTTCATTTTTATTACTTGTGTTTTTTTTATTTAGCTTTTTATTCATCGGCTCTCCTGCTTGCAATTTCAGCAATCTGGTTGCTAGGGTTCATATTATCCTAACAACAATGCACTGATTTGAATAAGAGACTGGAATATGAATGAGAGGCCCTGAATAGCTGAGTAATTAAAAAGTAGCAATAATAATACATTTGTAGCCATAAAGAGCCTTTGCTTTATAGATAGTGCCGGTGAACCCCATTTGAAAGCTGGAAAGAGTCTTAAGAAAAAGGCAAATAATTTTTTTTTTTTTTTTATAAATAAGATTCATTGGAAATTTGCTTGGAATTCTGTAACATACTAAAAGTTAACTTAAAAGTGAACCACCCCTTTAATATGTATGTATGAATGGGTGCATATGTTGAACATAGGTTACATAGCTGTTACATAGCTGTTAAGTGGGCCCTGTCCTGAAGAGCTTACAATGTAAATGTACAGCTGATACAGTACCTATGCTGCATGCGGTTTGTTTTCTTAAGCTGGCCATACACAGGCAGATTTTGTGGAGTGAATCCGATAAAATCATCTACTCGTTGTTAAATGCATGTGGTCCGAACGATCGTATCATTCCGACAACATCGTCCCAATTGTCGATCGAACAGGTTTACAAATTCTAATCGTGAGCCGATGAAACCCGTCATCGTATGGAGTGAACAGATCATCATCGTTAAATGATCATTCACTGTGCATGCGTGTATTTGGAGGGGCAGTGCCCAATGAATAAGTAAACAAACAATCATACACATGCCTGCCAAGAAAACATAGCAGTCAATACATAAATAAAGAGAACACAGGACACTTTTCTCAAAACCACATATATTTGGCCATGTAGCATAATGCACACACAATGGTTTAATGAAATAGATATTTTAGAAAATACTCCAGCACAGATAGGAAACAGGTGTAACGCCAGAAGTTGCAAGCTACCCCTGAAACACTCACAGCCAGGCTGCCTTTATAAATCAGGTTTCTGGACTAGAAAGAGCAAAACCGCACTACTCATAACTGGATTCTAAATGCATAAATAAAACACACATATGTTTTAGTCATCTCCCCCAAAGTAATGGATGGCTCTAACAATTCTCTCTCTACTTCACTGACACAACTTGCTATCCTACAACTGAAAATTATGTTTTCAAGGTGTTTTATCCCCACACTTGATACTTTTATCTTTTTTTTTTTTT
>CM044431.1:124052027-124071148 GCA_024363595.1 Xenopus borealis
TTGTTTTAATTTAGCTGGGAAACATTAACATATGAAGGAGAGAAGAGATGAAGCGTTTTCTGCACTGCTGAGCCACAACTCCCAACATCCTAAGCAAGTCTCACACATGATAGGCATCCTGAAGTTGAATCATTCTGAAATACACTGACACCTCCAACAAGTAAAAATAAATGGTATGATCTCCATAAGCAAGAATGACAGCTCCCAACATAACAAAATGGAAAGAAGTACTAAAAGCAACAGGTTTAGCCATGCCCAATTTATGGCCACACCCCCTAAATACGATGTCTATTTTACAAAAATTGCCAGGTTATGAAAGTTTGAACATATTTCTGGGAATTTTAGAGCAATGTTTTATGTCATAAAGAAATCGAATTGCCCTTTAAGCTGCTAGTCTCAATTGTATCTTTGCTCATCTTACATTGTTACAAAAGTATCCAAGCGCAGCTGTTCAGTGTTCTGGGCCAAAAAAAAAAATCTTATTTTAATTCAGTTTCAGAAACTTTTAATCTATTTCTGGTGTCAGTGCAGGAGATCAAACAGAAAGTCGGGACATTTCATTAAGAAACCCAGGACTGCAGGCTAAGCTGTCAAAATTGTGACAGTCCCACAGCAAACAAGACAGTTGGGAGGTATGCAGATAAAGTAACCCTCACCCCACCCATTCAATGGAGTGCTCAAGGCATTTGTCACAAAAATTATGGATTTGCTTGTAATTTCTCTTTGACTTTGCTCTCTGACTCTTTCCAGCTTTCCAATGGCCGTCAATGACCCCATCTAAAAGCAAGTGTTTGGTAACGCTACAAATATATTGTCATATCTACTTTCTCTTACTCATCGGTCCATTCAGGTTGCTCTTATTCATATTCCAGTCTCTTATTCAAATCAGTGCATGGCTGCTGGGGTAATTTGCAGACTGGCAACCAGCTGAAATCTCAAACAGGAGAGCTGCTGAATAAAAAGCTAAATAAATAGTAAAAAATTAAAACCAACTGCAAAGTGTCTCAGAATATCACTTTCTACATAATACTAAAAGTTAATTCATATTAATTTCATAAAGAGCCAATTAGTTTTTTTTGTAGTCATTTACATATGAAATGATTGCTCTGAGTTTCAGCTGCAACCCACAAACAGAGGCGTTGAACTGCTGGCCAATTCCATGTTAGCCGATTCTAAGATGAGTCAGTAAATTGCAATGCACTGCAGTTAGGGTGGACAGTTCCCTGAAAATTTCCAGTAATGAAAGTGCACTGGGAGCTTTCAGATCAATGAACTGCCCATAACACTTTCTCTCCACACTAGGACTAGTAGTTTCTCATAGTGCTACAGTATAAGTAAAATGTGTAGACCTTTTCTTCTTTAAAACAATATACCCCAGATAGGGCTAACATTTAACTATCTTAATATTATAAATACCGTCAGAGCCTAGAATAGATAGCACCTGTAGAATAACATGAAAGTAGCTTATATCGAAATAACGTCAACTTATAACATTCTCCAACTGCTTTAACCCCACTAGCACAACACTTTGCAACTGAACTTTCGATTCTACTCATTTCCCAGCTTTTTGAGGGAAACCACAGATTACCTGCAGATTTCTGTTTAACACGCGTATAATCTCTAGATAACAGGACTTGTTTGTCAGTTATAAAGTTGAGCTCTGGCAACAGCCTTACTATAGCAGGTAAACAACATAAAAAAAAAACTCATAATTAAAGCATTTGATGCAATTTAAGGGTAATATCAAAATGGATCACCTACAGGAGATGTTAATTATAAGGTATATTTTCATCTGTACGGAATGCAAATATCTAAGAGAACAAAAGGAAAACCTGTTAATGACAGACAAATAACACTAACATATAGGGACAAAATGACCTATGATCACCTTGAAAGGAGAATTCAACCCTTTAGCAAAAAAAAACCCATACCCCCCCCCCCCCCCCCACCCACATAGACCCCCCCCCTCCCTCCAGCCTAACTGCCCCCGCTGGGAAATGCATCATTTCAAGCAGCCATCTTCCAGGTCTTCTTCCGGCACTTCTGCAACTTCCGTCCATTTCGGTGCATGAACAGTTGTTGCAAACCGGTAAATTGCTCCAACTCCGCATGCGTCAATACACCGGTCTCTGTCTCAGCTTAACGAAGACCTGGAAGATGGCTGCGTGGAACTCCTTTGCCTGAATCTGTGCCGAGGGGTAAGTAAAATATTAGGGGCATTTCCCGGGGGGGCAGTTAGGTTTACATGGGCTGGGAGATAGGGGGCTTTTTTTGCTAAAGGGTTGAATTCTCCTTTAAGCCAACAGTTAGCATGTTATAGAAAGTCCTATTCTTAGAAACTCCAACTAGGTTTCATATTTTAGTTTTTTTTAAAATGATTTACCTTCTGCCCCTTTCTGACATTCATATGGAGGTCATGGACCCCTGCAGCCAAAAACGTACTTCTTTGTGAGAGTACGTCGTCGCCGTTATTTTTACCTTGTATTTAGTGATGGGCGAAACTCCCGCGTTTCGCTTCGCCGAAAAATTGGCAAAACGAGTCACGTGTTGTGTCGTTTCCGGCGCGACTCGTTTTTGCTGGCGAATTTTTTTGCGGTGAATTTTTGCTGCCGTTTCGCGAATCGCGGGAATTCGCCCCTGGCGAATAAATTCGCCCATCACTACTTGTATTACATTGCTTTCTATTCAGGCCCTCTCCGATTCCGTTTCAAACCATTGCCTGGTTGACAAATTGAACACTTGCAACCAGGTAACTGCTAAAAGTTAAAACTGAAAAGTTTCTGAAAAACAGTTACAAATTATCTCTGAATAGGATTGCTTATATCATACTAAAAGTTCATGTAAAGGTGAAATATCCATTTAAAACAAACCCAGAATCACACTGCCTTCAGCCCATCTTTTTTAGTAGGAAGGCGTTTTTTTTTTATGAAAACACTGACAAGTCTTGCTCATTTTCATTTGTTTGTGACCTGCACTAAATGTACCCCTTACATCAGGGGTCCCCAACCTTTTTGCTCGTGAGCCACATTTAAATTTAAAAAAAGAGTTGGAGAGCAACACAAGCATGAAAAAGTCCATGTGGATGTCAAATAAGAGCTCTGATTGGCTTTTTGGTAACCCCTATATGGACTGCCAGCCTACAGGAGAGAATGTTTGGCAGGACATCTGTTTTTTATGCAACCAAAACTTGCCTCTAAGCCTGAAATTCAAAAATAAGCACCTGCTTTGAGGCCACTGAGAGCAACATCCAAGAGGTTGGAGAGCAACATGTTGCTCGCGAGCTACTGGTTGGGGATCACTGCCTTACATTACACAGGGAGTCCTCGAGTTACAGACACCCAACTTACATACAAATCATACTTAGAGGATATTGCAGTAACATACTATGGTTTGCTTGGCCTTTATTAGCATTTAGCTTTAATAAACCACCTGCCCCAAGCGCCTCTGGTTTGTTTTGTTGTCTGCAGAGCCCAGATATGTAAAAATACATATTCACAGATAAAGTAACTATAAATACTATGTTAAGACATCTGTCTTGTTGCATTTAATAAATAAATGTATGTTTCCACTTGCATACAAATTCAACTTAAGAACAAACCTACAGACCCTATCTCGTATGTAACCTGGGGACTGCCTGTATAAGGGATCACAAACATTGTACTGTGAACTTACAGTTCAGCCTGAAGTATAAATGCCATTCTTACTGTATTGTGGCTTTAAATCAATGGCAGGAGAGATGTTTTTTTAATTGTAAAAGAAGCAAACTAAACAGGCATTCTTCACACACACAATAAAAAACAATCTATGTATCTTCCCTATGGCTGCTGTAAGCATGGCTCATCCGCTCACTTTTCCCCCTTACTATAGGCATGTGCCTGCATTACTTAAGACCAGGACCCATTATTAAAATACTTATGCTCTGCAAACTACTGGGTTTATCGCACAAGAGACTTTCCTTTCTGAAAAACAAATGCATATTTGCATTCTGTCACTCTAGATAAAGCTTTATTTACATGCCAGTGCTATACTTACATGACTTTTTCTCACTTCTGCTTTGCTTCATTGCCTGTTAGTTAACAGGTTAAGTAATTTCAAATATACAGGGCAGTATTTTCCATATAGACAACAAGTGTTTGTGACTAGGGGGCAGCCCTCAGATAACTATATGGTAAATAAAAAAAAATCACATGAAAGAGAATTCCCCAGCACCCACCAGAGTATACTAGTGTAGGTTATACAGTAAAATTAACCGTTCTTGTCCATTTATTTATGTGATATATATATATATATATATATATATATATATTTACTTGTACATGTAGATCAACCAATATGGGCAAATATGGGCAATATGGGAGATTGAAAACCATAACAATCTATAAGCAAATCACTGAAGTAAGGCAAAGTTGACCTTCAAGTGGCAATTTATTTATACATTTGGACACTCATTGCCCACCTTTATATCTGTTTGTGTGGCTATTGACCACCAGTTTCCTCCTACCCCAAACAGATACTATGGATATTTGGCATTATTACAAAACATTTCGAGCACAAACTATAGGTAGCACCTCGTGGTTTAAATGAAATGCTATCCTTAGCCTCTCTGATATAAAAATATTTTTGGGATGAAGACTTTTTTTTTTTGTTTTCTGTGATCCCTGCTGGAGACCATGTTTGCTTTCTAGGTCTATTTTCACTTTGTTATGAAGTTTGTTACTTTTTTTTGTTACAAATTTAAGGATTGTCAATCCGTTCTCAGATTCTCCCACTTCTGCTTTTGTCCCACCGACTGCAATCTCCTCTCACAAGGAAGGTCGATTGGGTGCATGGGTGTCCACAAATAAGGGCAAGGGAGGGCACTTGCCCCCCCCCTCGGAGTTTTTGATCTGACCTGAAGATGTTTCAAGCAGCTGCCTATAGATACCATGTCACAGTGTCTAAGTCCCGGTAGAGCTGAACAATGATTGCATAGGTAAGAGGGATTGACCCAGCAGTCTAGCCAATCACTGTGCAGCTGAACAGGATAGGATAGACTTGAAGGATTCACTCTGCAGCCTAGCCAATCCCTGCGCAGATGTACTGAGACTTAAGGTGGCCATAGACAGATTTACCTGCAATATCAGACGAACAATCAGATGTCACCATCTCCCGATCTGCCAGTAACCTTCAGTTTAAATAAAATAGTAAAAGAAGAGAACAGGCGATGTTCTGCCCTGACAGCAATCACACAAAAGTTTACGTCCAGTAAAAGCTTGTGACAGTCTCCCAGGTTTTTTGTTCCATGTGCAGATGTGTGTCCATCTCAGGCTAGTGCCACACGTGATGTTTATTGGCTTCAACCCACTTGCTCATGTCTCTGCCCTGAGAGGGAACTGTATCAGTCTGGGTAAAGAAACATGTTCAGGGATTTCGGCACAAATGCATCTTTTCACTCCAAAATCTGCTCTGTGTGTATGTACCCAGGCCAACACTGTGACAGTCAATGAAGCAAAGAAGTGAGTGGATTCCAGCTGATTGGGTGTTTCTCATTAGTCTGAGACTGTATGTACAACTGTGTGAGTCGATACAAGTGCTTAAGTATGAAAAACTAAAGTTACTGACCATTGCATCTGATGCACTGACTCACCTGCTACTATGTGAGAAGCCCAATGCATTGATTTGCTTGCAAAGTGAATAAATATGGCTACATTGAGTTATATCATTTCCTCTGCATAACATTTCTTTTAAACATCAGGCTATTTAACTCCAAAACCATTTTAGCTGTCCAATAGTTCTTTCAAGTTTGTTCATTTCAGCCCTAGATTGGCGTCTTTTCGGTAAAAGACCCATTATTCAGAATGCTCTGGACCTGGGGTTTTCCAGATAATGGATCGTAGTTTAGATCTTCATACATTAGGTCTACTAGAAAATCATGTAAACATTAATTAAACCCAATAGGCTGGTTTTGTCTCAAATAACGATTAATTATATCTTAGCTGGGATCATTTCAGAGAAAACGGTAATCATTTTTAAAAATTTCAATTATTTAGATTTAATGAAGTCTATCGGAGATTCCATTCCGTAATTCCGAGCTTTCTGGATATCAGGTTTCCGGATAAGGGATACCATATATATTTAAACAGTATTATTAAATGAAAAAGCTTCTAATGTACCGCCTGAATACACAACAAACGGTTTCTTGCTATCAGGAAAAAGACTAGAGAGTCTAAGAAATCACAGGTGTTGTCTCTGCATTACCCAAAAATGTCCCTGAAAGCAACGAGGATGTAACTGGCTGCCACCATTTCACAGATCAGAGAGCTCTGAAATGAAGTGGTTTCCTCTGCAACATATTGTTCTGATAAAAAAATATACACAGTAATGGGAGACTTCTATTGAAAGGTAGGGGTGGTGGGTAGGTTTAATGACATATATAGGAAACTAGAGATGCAAGAGACAACTCAAACACACAATCGCTTTTTCTACGGTGCAGCAACACTTAACTGTTGAGTCCAGTCTAAAAGTAGACATACACATGAAGATCCAGTTGTTTTGCAAGGTTGACAAATGATCAACTCTTTGCCGACATGGTCACTCATGTGCTGGGCCACAAAAGTTTGGGTGTTTTGTCTTCAAAACATAATGGGTGCAATGCAGGCTGTTATGAGAGGACCACATCAACAAGGTGAGTCAGTCCTAACCTTTGTAAGCCAGAGATTTCAGGCTGATTTTTGCCTAGATATCGATCAGGTAGGACATTGGAGAAGGCCCATACACTGGTAGATAAGAAGCTGAGTCTGTCCATATATGGCTAGTTCTCTAGGTACAGTGGGATACCATAATAGTAAGGTCAGGGCCAGATGATGGTGGGTCTCCACCTGCGTTTCTCCTCAGGCGGATAGTTCACTGCCTCACTGAGCCTCTGCTCCTGGTCTGTCTACACCTGGTAACATTGTTTCTGCTTTGGTGCAGACAGTCTTATCGGATTGTGGCACTGAAATACAACATTTTCCATTTCGTGACTAAATCTGTCTGCAGTTAGAAAACACAGGGACACTGCAGGAGAGTGGATTCTCCTTAGTATTGGGTCTAAACCAAATCATGGTATTGTGAATTAACTGTAACTGAAAGGCTCTACGACTATCAAACATACAGGTTATACAGGTTACAACAAAAGCTACATTTGAGGAGGTCTATTTATCATGCTGTGTTAAAAATGAAGTGAAGGAATAATGGTGATGTTGCTTATAACAACCAATCAGATAATTGCTTTCTAATTGTTGACATCTAATTGCTGATTGGTTACTCTGGGCAACATCGCCAGTAATGCTTCATTCAACTTTTTACACAGCATGATAAATAGGCCCCTTTGTCAGCAAGATCAGCCAATAAAGGCAATATGGGAACTTACCACTTGGGGGTTTTGGCCTGGGGGGTACACTTCTCTTAGGGGGCAGTGCTGGGGTGTCATGCTTGCTTTTGAAGGGGTCGTCAGAAAATCCAGTACCAGGGAAGGTAGCAGCAAAAGGATCTGGTGCTTGGTGCTGCTAAAAACAAGATGGAAACTAGTTACTAAAATGTTAAAACTTTGAACAGACATTCTTAGATTTAGGCTACAAAAAAAAAGTAGAAAGTTCACAACGCTTTAACTGCAAGGCTACACAAACGGCTTTTAAAAACATGCAGGTTAATTATACGCAAATCCAATTTACTACTCGCACAAAAAGTAATTTTTAAGTTTTGCAAAGTTCAGAGGGAGCCCAGAGGACTGCATACAAAGTGTGAGGAGAAAAGATCGCACAAAAGCAGAGAAACTCCAGGTACCCCGCCACCCTCACCACGTAGTGACTCTTACAACAGGGACACGTATGGCATATTTAAAACGGCTGACATCTGGTAAGCAAAATCGGTGATCTGGGCCCTTGAGAGAAGCACTCGATATACTTCACTATTGGTGCTTTATCTTTTATCAGGCACAATACCCTCTGAAATCACTAGCTCTGTGGAATATATATTTGAGCCGATTCTCATTCCTGTTGAATGTGAGTAGATCCAGTAATAATACCTTTTATAATTTAAAAAGGGTAACATACTATTGGAATACTATAGCAACTGCAAAGCCTCAGAAAAAGCGCAGCCTGCACCGGTTTAACCAATTTACATTTTGGACAAGTGGGTCCTGCTTCTAACCGAGTGCAACACATCTAACCAAGCGCGGAGTCTACCTTGATCCTATATACACAGTTGTGCTCATAAGTTTACATACCCTGGCAGAATTTATGATTTCTTAAATATTTTTCAGAGAATATGAATGATAACCCAAAAACTTTTCTTTCACTCATGGTTAGTGATTGGCTGAAGCCATTTATTGTCAAACAACTGTGTTTACTCTTTTTAAATCATAATCACTACACAAACTACCCAAAAGACCCTGATCAAAAGTTTACATACCCCAGTTCCTAGTACCGTGTATTGCCCCCTTTAACATCAGTGACAGCTTGAAGTATTTTGTGGTAGTTGTGGATGAGGCGCTTTATCTTCTCAAATGGTAAAGCCTCAAGTTCCCATAATTCTTGGGCTGTCTTGCAAGAAGAGTGGCTCAATGATATTGAGGTCAGGAAACTGAGATGGCCACTCCAGAACCTTCACTTTATTTTGCTGTAGCCAATGACAGGTCAACTTGGCCTTGTGTTTTGGATCATTGTCCTGTTGGAATGTCCAAGTACGTCTCATGCACAGCTTCTGGGCTGATGAGTGCAAATTTTCCAAATTTCCTGTGCCTTTGTACCTCAGACAACCCCAAAATATCAGCGATCCACCACCATATGTTTCACAGTAGGAATGGTCTACCTTTCATCATGGGCCTTGTTGACATCTTGCCAAATGTAGCATTTATGGATGTGGCCAAAAAGTAAAATGTTTGTTTCATCACTCCAAATGACTTTGTGCCAGAAGGTTTGAGGCTTGTCTCTGTGCTGTTTGGCATATTGTAAGTGGGACACTTTGTGGCATTTGCGTAGTAATGGCTTTCTTCTGGCAACTCAACCATGCAGCCCATCTTTCTTCAAGTGACTCCTTATTGTGCAGAGTCCTGTATTTCACCTGAAGTGATTTGTGAATTTTTCCTCGCATCCCGAAAACATTTTCTGGCAGTTGTGGCTGAAATTTTATTTGGTTTTGTTTTAACAGAACCCCTAATTTTCCACTTCTTAGAATTTGAACACTGCTGATTGGCATTCTCAATTCCTTTGATATTTTCTTTTATCCCTTTCCTGTTTTATATAGTTCAACTAACTTTTCCTGCAGATCCTTTGACAATTCTTTTGCTTATCCCATGACTTAGAATCCAAAAAACATCAGTGCAGCACTGGATGAGAGATGCAAGGGTCTGTCAGGAGTCCAGAAAGTCATTGACTTTTTATACACACCCACTAATTACAAACAAACAGATCACAGGTGAAGATTGTTACCTGTAATAGCCATTCTAACCCTTTTGTGCATGTTATCAGGCCAAATCACCTGGGTATGCAAACTTTTGATCAGGGTCATTTGGGTAGTTTAAATAGTGATAATGATTTGAAAAGTGTAACACACAGTTGGCTTCAGCCAACCACTAACCACGAGTGAAAGAAAAGTTTTGTGTTATTCATATTCTCTGAAATCACAAATTCTGCAATGGTATGTAAACTTATGAGCACAACTGTATGTATGTAGGAGAAATCAGATGACATGTTCCTGTCATTCACACCAGAAAAATCACTTGCAACATCAACTCAGACCAAATAATGCTAAATCCTTTAAATTAGAGACATGTGCCATGCGTACTCATTGCACACAGGAAAATTAGGTCTAGAGAACACACATGGCTATTTCCTAATAGGACATGGACATGTTCCCGAGGTACCTACTACTCTGGAAGGGGGCAGAAAGTGGAGGGTGCTGCACTGATTTTGTGTAACGCTGGGCTGAGATGGAGCAATTCTTCCATAAGCCAATTACAAATGAAAACAGTAGCAGAGTCTATGGAAGGATTGTGCTGCCTCTTGCCCAGCATGATGGACACACCTACAGAGGATCCTTTTGCCATGTCACTCAGGTAAGTACTGCTCAGCTGGGGGGCTTTGGGGGACTTTTGGCCAGCAAAATTTTCATGAATCTTTAGTAATGAAACATTCTTATGGATTTTCATAGTAATGTGTTAAAGGGGTTGTTCACCTTCCAAACACTTTTTTCAGTTCAGTTGTTTTCAGATTGTTCCCAAGAAATAAAGACTTTCCATTATTTATGTTTTACTGTTCTTCCAAAATCTAAGTTTAAAGTTGAATGTTCCCGCCTCTGATGTTTGAGTCCGACAGCTTAGTAATTCAGGCGTAGACTCTGAACGGTTACAATTTTGCAACATTTAGTTGTAACATTTCTTGGCAGTATCTCTGGGATATCAGCAACTATTGTATCAATTCTAACAGCTGCCTGTAATGAAACACAGGGGATTCTGCTCAGCAGGGACAAACATGAAATGATTCAACTAAATGTATCAATTTAGAACAGTTCACAGGTTTGGCGACATCCCCCCCCAGCCCCCTCCTATCAGGGCTGCTTTAGAAGGTGAAACATTACACTTTACACTTCAATACTAGAAAAATTGTCATAAATAGAAAGTAATTGGAAAAAGTAATTATTTCTGGTGATATATTTGAAAACAACTAGATGCTTCAAGGTGATCAAATGCTTTAAAGGGCAACAATCAGAGCCAAAATCAAACACATATTAACAACCTGACCAGTACAACCTAAACATGTTAAACTACATATACAGTTTTTTGGAAAAACCCAGCAGTTTTTTAAAAAAATCCCATACTTTGTCAAATGGGTTCTTTCACTGAGGGAGTCCATACTGTGACTGATGCACACCAGTTCACAAGCATGCTCAGATTGTAGCATTGCCCTGAGTATTCTACCCAGAATGCCTAGCTTTAGTAAACTCCTCCACTACAAGTATCATGAGATTTCCCTATCGTGTCCCCTGCTGTGATGTAATTATGCAAATGAAGGACACACACCAACTTCCAGAAGGTGGCAGCACTACTGAACAGCAGCTAACACAGAAGTTTGGCTGATTTGAAAATAGCTTAGAAGGTTTATTAGGCAATCAAGAAATTTCAACTGAGCATGTGTGAGATTCAAGAGCTGCCGTTGGCTGTGAAGATATAGGTAGGAGGAGTCGGTGAAATCCAAGATGCCTGCCTCAACTAGAACTGCAGTGGAGATAGGGGAGATTTTGCAGAATGCATAGTGAGCTGATGATTTACATTATACAAAGAATTCTAACTGTTTTAAAAATCAGTTTTCTTGAACTTTCACATTGTGTATTTACTTAGTAAATGACTTTAGTTATGATTGGTGCCCTTTAAGTGTCCCTTTTAAGGAATTCTGGTAGATGTACTGTGGGGCCTTAATGGACATCAATTCTTACTAAGAAAGTAGCTTGGGATGCCCAGGAAGATGCTTGGTAAACGTCATGTGCAAAGTTTCTCAAAAGGCTACTACTGGATATTTTCTTGTGGTCTTGAAAGGTTTAACAAATGTGTAGGGAATCAAACAGAACATCTTCACAGCAAGCTCTGAAACACTGGTTACAGCCCAAAGGTCCTGTAGCGAGCACGGTCAGGCTAAAAATGCCAGTTCTGGTTCTGTAAAGTATTTAACCTTTCAAAATAGGAGGCAGCAGGGGTTCAGAAAACAGGGCACAATCATGCTTATATGCAACACTTGAACATATACTTTATGGGCCTTACTGACCCTAGTTTCTGTATCTGGTTGTTATTGTAATTGTACTACATTGAAACTGCTTTAACTGACTTTACTAAGCATCCTGTAACCGTTGGTACCTGTTCATACATCAGAGAGGGTTCTGAAAGTGAAGCGGTTTCCTCTGTGTAAGGCTTTTTTCAAGCACCTGAACGTTGGAAAGCAGAGAACTCATGGGAGAAATGAGGGGGTGGCAACACATGCTTTTTATGCATCACTCGAAAAAACGGACAGTGTTTTATTACTATAACTTTTAAACCGCCAGTACTACATTCATTGCATTTCCTTCTGTTAAAAAAACAGCAGCATACGTTTACAGTTAATTCAACAGAAAACAAGCATGTGGATTTTGGCCTTAAAACTTGCAGACTAAAGAGACTATACATAAATATTCCTTATCATATTAAGCAACAACACATCAGTGTTTGTTCAATTTCACATCGTTATAGTCAAGGATTTTGAATGTTAAACTACATTCCGTGAAATTTCAAGCACACTTTAAAATCCATATTAGAAGCTACAGTCAGAAAGGATTAGGCCTGAAATGGAGGTTGAATGTCAACAAGAATGTTGACATTGTCTTCTTTCCTAGGATGCAAAAAAAACCTAAACAGTGTCTAACTCTGTTCTGATTATTTGTAGGCAAATGGCATAGAATAGACAGAACCTGTTTTATCAAGCCCTAGTCGGAAGATGGTCACTGACTAGACTTGCACCTAGCACAGTGGTGACTCTTTAGCTAGACACATGCCAATAAACAATATAAGGTGAATCAGCCATTTTAGAAATGTGATCCCTAACCAATACTCTATTAGGAATTGTCTGGATGCAGCTCTGAGAGATCAAGCAGACTGTATTTTTAAGCCAGTGGCGGGACTACGGGGGGAGCAGAGGGTGTGAATAGGCCAGGGCCCGCACCCCCTCAGGGCCCCCCGGCAGCTCGAACACAGCTGAATTCCAGCAAGAAAATTGCGTACAGAGGGGGTGGGGGGCCTGGCTGCACATCCCGCACCAGGGCCTGCCACTCTAGTTACATTACTGTCTGAAGCCCCTGATTAATGGCAAATGGCAGTTGTGCACTATGCACTGGGTAACATGTTAGTGATCAGTCCCTGGGTTGGTGCTTAAAGGGATTCTGTCATAATATTTATGGTGTCGTTTTTATTTCTAAATTACACTGTTTAGGATAAGGTCACACGGGCAGACTCGGGGAGATTTAGTTGCCTGGCGACTAATCGCCTCTTCTTCTGGGTGACATTCTTCCCCCTGCCATAATGACAAACCACCAGCGCAATGGCACTTGCGGTGCTTCGATTTCCGAGGTCGGCAGAAGTTTCCTCGTGAGGCAACTTCGGAAATTGAAGCGCCACAAGCGCATTGCCACGGGTAATTTTTTATTTTAGCAGGCGGAATTCGCCTGTGTGCCCCTACCCTTAAACTGCAAATAATTCACTCCACCATGTAAAATTTAATTCCTGAATTTGCAAGTGTATTTTTTTAATTTATAATATTGGTGTGTAGGCAGCCATCTCAGGTCATTTTGCCTGGTCATGTGCTTTCAGAAAGAGCCAGCACTTTATGAGGGAACTGCTTTCTGGCAGGCTAATGTTTCTCAATGTAACTGAAGAAGTTGTAGTGAGACCTGGATTTTATTATTGAGTGCTGTTTGTAGATCTACCAGGCAGCTGTTATCTTGTGCTAGGGAGCTGCTATTTGGTTAACTTCTCATTGTTCTGTTGTTAGGCTGCGGGGGGGGGTGATATCACTCCAAATTGCAGTACAGCAGTAAAGAGTGACTGAAGTTTATCAGAGCACAAGTCACATGACTGTCCCTTTAACAAATCAGCAATCCCTAGTGAAGCCCATTAAAAACTCTCCTCTGCCTGGCTCTTTACTTGACTGTAGCCATCAGGCCTTCCTACCCAGCTTTGTCCTCCAATTCAGGTTATGTATTACAGATTTATAATTCTAAGAAAGTCCCAATTGTGCTAGCAGAAAGAAAATGTGAAAATCAACCCCGTTTACAGAAACTCTTCACCTCACATTTTAAGGCACTCAGATGTGCTATGTCCTATTACATTTATCGCTGCCATCAGCAATGCAATGGAAGTGTGGTTATGCTACCAGCGATGGGAAAGTTCTCACAAGAAAAAGCTACTAAGCTGCATACCAGTCTACTATACCTATTTTTGGGCTGAGTTTTCAACAGTTCTCAAGGAAATAAAGCACATCTGCAAATGCTGAATTTAAAGATACTTGTGGATGGTAACACTAAACAGGAAAAGAGTATTTATAATTTATTTATCTTTGTAAAATGCTTTCTTCTTTTGCTGCAGAGAGAGAGAGGAGAGAGAGAGAGAATGTGTTTGTAGACAGAACTATCACATGTTTCAGAATTGAAATATCATATCTAAGCAGTATATCAATTATTAATGATATCTGCAGATAGTTTGCTTTTATTTATTATTGCGGCCTTCTGATTCTTTCCACCTATCAAATGGGGGTCACTGACCCCATCTAAAAAAGAAATGCTCTTTAAAGGGGAATTCAATCCCTCCTGCGCTAACCCCCAGCCCGTGTAGGCCCCCTCCCTCCCGGCCTACCTCTCCCCTGGGGCAAATACCCCTAAATCACTACTTACCCCTCTGTGCAGATCCCCTCCAGCCAGCTTCCCAGACGCCATTTCTCCAGTGACACCTTCTTCTGTCGGCGCTCTGCGGCACATGTGCAGTAGGACGCAGTTGCCGGTTTGTACTACTGCACAAGTTCACTAGTACACGCGCCGAAAGTTCACGAAGTTCGCAGACTGAACTTCCTGAACTTTCGGCGCATGAGCACTAGTACAAACTGGCAAATGCTTCCCACTGCGCATGCACCGCAGAGTGCCGGAAGAAGACTTCGCTGGAGAAGACGGTGCCTGGGAACCTAGCTGGAGGGGACATGCACAGAGGGGTAAGTAGCGACTTAGGGGCATTTGCCCCGGGGGAGAGGCAGGCCAGGGGGGTGGGGGTTAAATTCCCCTTTAAGGCAACATATGTATAGTTATTGCTACTTTTTAATACTCAGCTTTCTCATAATAGAAATTAGGTAATTTGGACCCTAGCAACTGCAGGTAATGTTGCTGTACCGTGTTAGCCAGTAAAAATGTTATTGGGCAACCCTTTTGAAATAAAAAATAACAAAATGGTATAAAGGTGATACCTTTATTGGCTAACTAATATAATCATAGCCCCTAGCAACCAGATGAAATTGCAAACTGGAGAGCACTTTTACATCATACTACACATGAACTCAAAGGTGAAACCCCCTTTAAGACCTTCCTATGATTAAAGGTCTAGCAAATGTTAGGTGGTTAGGTATTTTTCTTTTTTATTTGCTAGTTTGTTTGTTTGCTTATGAAAAGGCTATTTGGCTACCTACAGCAAGTCCTTATGTCATATTTGCTTTGCAGCCCCACAGCAGCATTTCAAAAACCTCTTAGCAGGTTAACCACAGTACAGTTGATCAGAGACAATGTGTAACAAATTAAAGCCACAAGAAGCAGACTAGTAGATGTCCTAATTAAGATATAAAATAACTCAACAATTTGGAATGGTGAATGTTTATTCTATTCTGCTCAAGGTAAAAAGATTAATGTGTTCAAATAGCAGGATTTTGTGATCTAATGATATCGGAAATAAATACTGATGCATTTGCAGTAGGTCCCTGAGAATCTACCGAAGTTGTACCATTAGAAACAGCATGATTTCATATATGTCATTTAATGTTTGTCAAGAAAATGTATCAAGCAGGGTGGTACAATAATTAGGTATGCACTGAATCCACTATTTGGGATTTGGCCGAATCCTTGAATGCTTTATGAAAGATTCAGACTAATACCTACCCCTAATTTGCATATGCAAATTAAGAGCGGGAAAGGAAAAAACTTTACTTTTACGTCCTTGTTTTGTGAAGAAGTCACATGAATTCCCTTCCTTTCTGACTGATTCGACAAGGATTCGGCCGAATCCAAATTCTGCTGAAAAAGGCAGAATCCTGGATGCGGTGCATCCCTAGCAAATCTGCCCCTAATTGTTCTTTTCTAACAAAAAATTTGCCTGAAAAGTCCTGAATGAAGCCCAATGAGTACTTTTGCTACTGTTATGGCGTATAGCTTGTTTTGCAAGCAAAGTGATCCGTTTTCAAGGTAATTCTTTGTAGTTGTGCAGCTAGTGTAAATTCCCTTTGATGTGCAAGAGAAATTATGATGGAGAGCTGTTGTTTCCTTCACAACAAGATTTCATCTAAGAATCAATCCTGTTTTGCACGCAGAGATAACGAGTACAGGTCTGTCACTGCTTTTGAGTATTGCTTTTTAATGCATTTATTTCTGGTTTTCATAACCACATGTAATAAAGATGCATGCTTCGTAGTAGAAATATGCATACTACCAAGGATACTAAATAAGGCAAAAACTAACTAGGAAAGCCTATTTGTTACAAAGCCTTGAGATTGGTATGCCTGTAGAAACTGAACTTACGAACTGAAATATTTATTTTATATTGCATGTACAAAAACAAAGGAATGGTCTGACAAAAAAAAATAAAGACATAATACACAAGACCCTGTATGTTACAGTCAAAACAACAACAGATTAATGAAATGGTATCCTAGTAAAAGCTGCTCTTTCTGCTATCAAACATTAAAAAAAGTTATAAACACTATAACCTGCATACGTCTGTACAGAAGTCTTTTTCAAGGCACATTTAAACCTTTCTAAATAAGATGCAGTAGGAAAATACAATTTTTAAAATGTGTGTAGAAAGTCAACACAGGATAAAACCACACGTCTGTTTATCTCACCCTTCACACGTGGCTTTGAAGTGGTGGAAAAGATAGTAGCAAGCTTGGTGTTTCAGTTTGTGTGGGTGTCATAAAACTCACATTGCTTACACTGACATCTAGGGGTACATTTATCAATTTTCAAGCTTGAGTTTTTCCAAAATTTAAGGAAAAAAATGCAGTGGAAATATACTTTTTTGGAAACCTTGATCTTTATTTCTTTGGGGAAAAAAAGCTCCCCAAACATTTTGATGAAAAAATTCATCAAGTAAAAGCTGTCCAAATATTCTCTCAGATATGCTAGTTATATGGAGTTTTGTCACAATCATTTTTTTTTCTTCTTTTATACTCAAACTTCAAAAACGCAAAATCTGCCTGCTAGTGCAAAGGAACCCAAAGATGTTTTACGCACATCTGTGCAGAATTCTCCAAGAACAGCATTAATATTACCTTGGACATGTGACTAAAATCTGCAAAACTTTCATTGCTGCTGAATGCGCTGCTCCCAAATGGATCCAGAGTGCCAAACGGATCTGAAATTAAAACAGCAAAATGGATTTATTTGTTTTATATCTAAGGCAGTTCTAGTATCTATTAATATGCTTAGTTCCATTTCAACATTTATTTATATCGGGCCAACATGTTACACAACAAGTAGTGACATCCTTTCTAACACACAATTGCAAGTATGTCATGTTGATCATTTTTTGCTTAGTGGTTTCTTTTTGTATACAGTTGTTAGTTGAAGTTTCTAAGCCTGACTCTGACACTCTGACTTTGCCAACCTGACTGTCCCATCTCAACCTGTTTGTTACAGTTTCTAATGCTAACGGACTCCTGCTGCACAAATATGGCAGCCCCCTCATACAGGAACATGGGGGATCAGACAGGTAATGTAAAAGCCTCATGCAAATATTTTATGGCAAAGTTAGAAGTAGCTTTCAAAGCCAATATTATAATAGATGTAAAAAAAGAGTTTTAAGTTCAGGTGTCAGTTTCTCTTTAAAGGGATTATGTCATGAATTTTCTCTCCCCCTTATATAAGTCTGCCCACTGACATTACAGCCAGGCCACATCTGGTTTTTAAAATGATACAGATAGTGGTCACATCCAAAGTGTCAGATACAAGTGGCAGGGCACCTACAGTGAAAGCTAGGTAAACCAAAGCCATTTTCTTGACAGCTGATTCTAGAGCAGGGATCAGGAACCTTGGCTCTCCAGCTGTTAAGGAACTACAAGTCCCAGAATGCAATGAAGGAGTCTGTCATGATTCATAAAGGCAAATGCATTGTGGAACTTGTAGTTCCTTAACAGCTGGAGAGCCAAGGTTCCTGATCCCTGTTCTAGAGTGAACAAACTGTGCATGTTAAATACTAACCTGTCTTTTTCTTTGGCAGTGTGGAAGAGATGAAAGGATCGCTGCTCTCAAATGGATCAGACTAGAAAAAGAGAAAAAAAATTATATACAAACAATAAGCTATAAAATGTTTACTCAAATTTGCCCAAAGACATTTTGAATTTAAGATCAATTGTATTCCCAAGAACGTATTTGAATTACTTTGAATTTTGTTGCGTGTTTGAGCAATACATGCATGAGCTCCCATAAGATATCATCAGGCAGCCTTTGCCCTTGTATATCCACCCCAAACAATGATGTCTTAACTGCTTTTGGAAATTCTTTATGTGCGCTTACTTTTGCGATTATTTTACATTTGAATTATTTATTGCATAAAATTACCTTCTCCTTCATTTTGACTCAATTACGTGATCAAAAAGTTTTACAGGTGTAATTCAGATTGACGTCAATACAAAGCTACTTTCAGACGTTTTGTTGCCTGTGCTGGAGGTGATTTAGCTCAGGCAAAAAATCATCCAATGTGCCATCACCCTTAGTAAACATATTATGTATAAAGTTGTAAAAACACTACAGGTCTATTGCTTAAAGCTTTCCCTAATAATATCCTGTAAGGAGAGGGTAACTTTTAACTTTGGAGTCTCTCAACATTCTATCGTTAGAAAACAAGCTTGCAATGAGCACACAAATAAATATACATCCTCATCTGGACAAACAATTGAGAGCCTGAGCCAACATGTAATCCACTGATATTATTAATGCCTCAAGATCAGGCATGCTGCTCTTATTTACAGGAACAGCACAATTCACCAAGCCATGTCGATGTTAAGTACTTATCACTTTTGACTATTTCAATCATCGGGCCAATCAGCTAAAAGTGAAACCACACTGTTAAAAAGAGGCATCAATTCTTGTGGTTTATACTGTATACACCCTTGGTGGCAGGATGTGTGTTTTTCTGCAACATTATTTGTATTTATGGTTTGTAACCTTTTTTTCCCCCCTTTATTTGGTAATTATTTAAACTGAAAAATAGGTTTTATAGAGCAAACCCACAATGGAAAAAAAATCAGCCAAACCTGCTTAAAAAAAAAGTTGAAAACATTTGGGGGCAAATTCACTAAGGCCCGAAAATGCACTTGCCACCCAGCTGCTAATTC
>CM044431.1:124085127-124104471 GCA_024363595.1 Xenopus borealis
GGGGGGGGGGGCAGGTAGGCTGGGGGGGAGTGGAGGAGGGTCTACCCAGGGCAGGGTTTTTTTCAAAAATGAAAAAAGTGGTTTCCTTTAAGTGGTTTCTGTGACATGAGCAGTTTTAGACAGTACTATACTGCTAGGAAGGCTTGGCTCATCAGCTCTTTTTGAAGGCCCAGAATGTCAGTGACCTTTACTTTCTATGCACATCTGTTATTCCGTTAAGCCTTGGGTTGTGGACTCCCAGCTGAGACAAAAGGTACTGGCAAAAGCAAATATTATAGAAACTGCCAAAATTAAAAAAAACTAATATAAATTACAAAATTGCTCAGAGGCAACATGAGTGAGTTTACATCAAGTCATCATTTAAATCGCAGATCAGAGTTCCATTCATAGTTCAATGATGGGAAGCCATCCTGGTCTACAGGCAGCACACAAGGTTGCACACCTTACTATTACATTAGTCAAAAGAGAACAAAACAAAGACCATCTTAAAAGAAGCACTCCCAACATTTTTTTTGTTATTTTTATTATAACCAAAGCAGCATTGTCCACACATGACAGAGGCATTTATGTGTTCAAATATGCTAACTTTTTACATAGTGTGCTGGGCTTAAACTATATACAGTATACAAGTCGGAGGGGATATTTCGTGGATGTTAGATTTGTATCCCCTTTCTTTAGGTTCTGGCCATCCATTTAAGAGTGATCCTTTTAAGAAACAATAGGGGGTTAACCACGGGGTGGGCTGGACAGTCAAGAGATGTTTAAGGGAATGAGAATGTGTGTAGGAGAGTAAGTAGGAGCTGCACAGGTGAGCTGCTCTGTATTGTTTTTTCACCGGCTGAACTTTGAGAGACCTGGGGGCCTGATAAACAGTTGGACATTTTCCTGTGTTTTCCCACAGACCAAGCCTGGTTAGTATCTTGGGGTAATGAAGGCTGAAACTGCTGATGTAAACTATTTTGTGTTTTACTGGACTTTATTTTGCTGACTGAAGCTGTCTTTTTCTGTTGCTATTTGATTGCTGCTGGAAGCCTTTTCTTTTCAAAATAAAATGATTGTGTTTCCTATTACCTTGGAGTGGCCTGCATTTATGCTTAAAATTCCACTGTGATCCCCCTAAACTTCACAACAGGTACAAGATGCATTATCCAGAATGCTCAGGACCTGGGGTGCTCTGGATATGGGATTATTCTGTAATTAGGATCACCATACCTCGGATTACCATACCATAATCTGCTAAAAATCATGAAAATGTTAAATATTAAATCAAAAATTAAAAATCAAATAGAATAGCTTTGCCCCCAATATGGATTCATGCAGCTTAGTAAGATCAAGTACTTTTTTATTATTAGACAAAAAGAATGTTGAGGTATTTGTGACTCTAAGGGAGATGGTCTTCCCCTTTTGGGTGCTTTCTGGATAGCTGGTTTCCAGATAAGGAAAACAAAGAAGAATCATCAACCTTATGACTTTGTGGTTGTGTATGCAACACCCACTCACCTCTGCAATTGGGCAATTTCCTGGCTGATCTCATCTAGTTCTTTCACACCAGTAAATTCACCGGAGCCTACAGAGCTGGAACTGTCCTGAGAAAGGGACATGGTTTAAAAATGAGTAAGGTGGGCAACAAAGATATATATTTATATGTTGTATATGCTACAACAATAACACATTAAAAACCCTATCAGTGGGAAAAACACACCATGCAATTTAATGCTTTTGTGTACAACAGGGTAGTACTATCATGCACTTGCTTTACCATGAAGTATTGCATGCTTTATTTTTAACACATCACTGCTAAAATTGGCAAAAATTGTATAGTGCAAGCTGGATAAATTGTGCAGTCATTTCAGCCTAAAACAACTTTGCTGCCTCTGAAAAATTGTTTATAACAAACTGATGTAGCAAGTTCTTCTGTCAGACAAGGATGCCAATTTTTAAAATTTCATTGTGTTTAGCTTCAATGGCAACTGTATAAATGGGATAAAATATGATCAGTGGTTCAGAAGTTTGCATGCCAAGGATACAGGACACTTCTCAGAGCCCTTTACTCACTCGGCGCATGTCTGTTAAGCTTGCCATCTCGTTTCCTATGGGGGTCATGTAACCAGACAGGGTCTGGAGAGGATGAAAAAGTTTGGGGCAAGAGAGAAGCCATAGTTGGGTCATAGTGTACAGCAAATTTCACTGAATATTGTATAGGTTGTACAGTTGTTTTATGTATACACACACACACACACATATAAACACATAAAGCTAATAAACATTTCAGCAATAAATAAGTTAAAAATAATAACATCCCTACAAGCTTTCTATTACTGTGTTAGTAGGCCTAGTGTTAACATATGTTTTCATACCTGTATAGGGGTGCTCCTTTCACTTGGTGGTATCATGTCAGGTGATAAGACCTGTGGGGGATCAATCCCTTTGCTGACCTTCTGTTGAATAAGATACATTGCTAGAGCAAATTGGTCCTTATTCAGTTTCCCAGTTTGCCTTATGTCAGCAAGAGCCCTACAGAATAAAGAAGAAGTTCAAGCTCCATGTTACAAATATACACATACGGCAGTATTCTCTCTAACTGTAATGCTCACTTGCTAGAGGCAACAGGCTTATTATTACACTACTGACTTTTAAATAACAACGGATCAATTGGATATGGGATTATATATCCCTCTCACCATATGTGCGCTAAGATATTCTGAGACAGGCCAGACTGCATAAATATATCCTTCACTTCCAGCCCACTCACAAATCCATCCATGTCCAGGTCTATCTGCAAAAAGATGTCATCAAAACGCATTTTGTCTGTCAGCGGGACCACCCAGTTCACAGCAGGCTTTGAAATAAAGAATAAAAATTACAATTCACTGAAGCATGTCAAAAAGAGGTATATTTTCAGTTTAAGAAGGAAATGACTGTTATCTATACATGATTAATACGAGTGTAATAATAAGCCCTGATCTATGTCATTATATCAGAACTCTGAGCAGTCAAATGAGTTATACTTCCTAGCAATCGTTCTGCACCTGGGCTGGTTTGGAAGAATGCTTTGGTGAAAGGCTGCCAGCACTGTTCAAGCTGCTCATACTGCCATGAGATGGGGTGGATCGTAGACTATCTTTAGGTGGTGGGCTGGAGGGAAGAACTGAAATGGCCCCTGGGAATGTTGGAGTCTTCTTCCTTTTGTTCGGTGGGATGAGGGATGGAGGTAACACTGAAGGGACAGGTTCTTTTTCCAAGGCCCTATATACAAGATGCATTGCCTGCGTGACACACAAATGTTGCATTAATACATTGTTTTATAAATACACTTTATTCAGCTAGAAACAGCTTCAACAATGAAACAAAAAACCCTAAACTCTGAAGTATTCAATGAAATGTGTTCAATGTGCAGACTGAGATGCACTCTTCCAATGGCATTGAAGAGAACTTTAAATATTCACTAGAACAAAAACCAGCTGATATTGGTGAAAGTTGTTTTGATGGTTCTCCCTGAAAGAACTACAGTGACAAAAACTCTATATTGTGCCACAGCCCTTAAAGGAATTGTTCAGTGTGAAAATAAAAACTGGGTAATCAGATAGGCTGTTCAAAATGTTTTGAATATAATTATCTATATAATCTATAAAGGCTGGAGTGACTGGATGTATAACAGAACACTACTTCCTGCTTTTCATCTCTCTTGGTTTCCACTGACTGGTTACCCTGGCTACCAAGCAGTAACC
Organism: Xenopus borealis; assembly: GCA_024363595.1. NCBI lineage: Eukaryota > Metazoa > Chordata > Amphibia > Anura > Pipidae > Xenopus > Xenopus borealis. The sequence goes on from CM044431.1 coordinate 124,088,856, forward strand.
AATAAGTGACTTGAGGGGGAGCACACAGGTCATAACTGTTGCTTTTGAATCGAAGCTGAATCCATAGGATCAACTGCAAACTCACTGATGATTTATGGCCCATGTGGCCCCCTTCAAGTCGCTGAGAGCTGAAAAGCAGGAAGTTGGATTCTGTTCTGTTATGTTACACATCCAGTCACTCCAGCCTTTATACATTACATTTTTGCCTAACTAACTATATTACAAACATTTTTTATTTTGCACAACCTATATATTTACCCAGTTTTTATTTTTATACTGAACTGTTAAATAACATTAGGTAACTCCCCTATGAGTTTTTCAGAGAGACAAATACAAGGAACAACTGCTACTCCGATAATGTTAGTCATCATATAATGGGTATTGATGAAACTCCAGAGATGCCTTGCATGACAATGCTCTTAATGCAGTTGATTTTATGAATCTATTCATTCTACAGCACATGGATGAAACTAAAAAGCTTAACTCACCACAGCAAACTCATCTCTGTCCAAGTGTCCATCCTTGTCAATGTCACTCAACTCCCACACCTGAGGAGCAAACATCAATTTTTAAGGCTTCAATCATGAACAATTACTTACCTTACTGTTTGCATCACTAGAATATCACATAGATATTTTTATTTCTTAAAAAAACAGCAAGAAACAGTTCAATATTTTGGAAAGGTTGTAGTCACAAGTCTAACTACATTTCTAAACATTACTAAAACTGAAGTGCTCAGTGCTCAACTTGAGGCATAAATAATAGCTTGCCAAAAAGTTCAGGAATCCTATTTTCTCTGACGTCTCCGGGGGACACAGGAGACCGATGGGGTAAAGCATCATCCTTCAGGAGGCAGGACACTTGATTGACAGATGAAACAAAGGGGCGTGCCAGGAGTCAGGCTTTACCCCCAGCACTTCCTGTTTTACCTCAGTTTTTCAAGTGTCCCGTCCACAGGAGGATGGACCCATCGGTCTCCAGGGAGAACCAACTGAGAAAGCTCCGGTCAACGGTTAGCGTTGACACCCGGGGCAATGCTGGGCACAGGGTTATCCTGGACCTAAAATAGCTAACCCCCTTCGTGGGATGGACAACCCGGGGCCAGAAGCTCAACGTTTTGAGCGGCCTCCCAGATCAAATCCTGCCCTCTGAGGGGGTACAGGGACTCTGGCCGGGACAGACTGCTAGAGCAGGTAAGATTAATAATATGCCTCGCAGCGACACAGAGGTAAGCTCTGCAAAACCTCCCTGTATGTGTTATGGGGAACTGAGCGCGAGGGATATTATCGGCACTACACGTTTCATCTAGCGGGGTAGCGCAAAGGAGGGTGACGTCATCAATCTCGCAATACTGAGTCCCGCCCGCGGCCATCTTGAGAGGAGCACGCAATGCGGCGGTAGGCATTCATGGCGGCCATTTTGTGTAAGCTGCGCTGAAGTTCTCACACACACATCCCTAGCACTGTAATGGCGGAAGGTAGGTCAGGGGCACTATTTACACAGGGTGGAGGTGGACGAGCTACACCAGCAGCAGGGCTGACACAAGTAACCTATCTGGCCTGCAATAAATGCCAAGGTAAATTCCCTGTAGGCCAAACTGAGCCGCTTTGCAGATCCTGTTTGCAGGGGACAGACACGCCTGTAGTATTAGACTCCCCTCAAAGTCAACAAAATCAGGATGTAACACAACAGGTTGACACTCAAACTGCCTCAACCAGAGCCTCAATAGAAATGGCAGCTCCATCATGGGCACTACAATTATCTCAATCTCTGGCCTCACTCCAACAGTTACCCTTGCTGGCTGGCTCAACAGAGAAGTCTATGTCCAAATTACAGGAAGGACCAGGAGATAAACGCAAGAGATCAAAATCTAAACATTAGCGCTTCAAGCGTCTGAGTCAGAATCTGAGCAAGAGGGGGAAATCCTTTCATCCTCCTTGCAGTCGGAGGATGAACTGATAGGTAAATACACCACGATGTGGAAGCTATCATAAAAGTGGTGATTACTACCCTAAAGTTAGATCCACCATCTGGTCAGCAAACACACTACAAGGGTTTGTTTAAAAGACAGCGCAAGACCACTATTGAATTTCCTTCAAACGATCAGTTACTGGCACTCATACAAGATGAGTGGGATACACCGGACAAGAAGTCTCAACTAAACAAGAAGTTCACTAGAATGTATCCGTTTCCAAAAGAGTCGGTGGACAAGTGGGCCATCCCACCGGTAGTAGATGCTCCAGTGTCCAGATTATCCAGAAATCTGATGCAGCGGCGTTTAAAGACCAAACAGATAAAAGAATTGAAGGTTTCTTAAAGGCAGAGTTTTCATTGTCAGGGTCGGCTATTTGTCCCGTTCTAGCCACAGCTTGGGTCAGTAGAGCGATGAAAGCCTGGTCCACTTCCTTGATGGAGGGTCTTCAAGACGGGACTTCTAGATCAAGTCTCATGGACATAGCCTGCGATATGGCCGAAGCCAGTGCATACTTGAGTGAAGCAGCTCTAGATGCAACTCAGCTGACAGCACGTTCATCAGCACTAGCGATAGCCGCCCATCGAGCCCTGTGGCTCAAAAACTGGTCTGCAGATCTCAGCTCTAAGAAATCCTTAATCACGCTCCCCTTCAAGGGTTTGCACCTCTTTGGAGAGGAACTAGAAAAAATCATTTCTCAAGCTACGGGGGGTAAGAGTACCTTCCTCCCTCAGTCTAAATCCCGTTCAGCTAATACATTCTGTAGGGGAAAGTTTTTTCGTGGCCAAGCCAATAGATCCACAAAGCGTTCAACTTCCCCACGAAGAAGCAACTTTCGAAACAAATTTTCGGACAAGTCAAGACCAAGTTGGAGATCAAGCAAACCCCAAGGCAAGCCTACTCAAGACAAATCTAATTCAGCATGACGGGGCGAGCCCCTTGGGGCAGCAAGGGGCGATAGGGGAAGATTGCTGCAATTCCAGGAAATGTGGACACAGCACACATCAGAATCCTGGATAAAAGAAATTGTTACGCAAGGTTATCACCTCGACTTTTGGGCTACACCTCCCAGAAAGTTCTTTATGTCCCCGATACCCAGAGATCCAAAGCACAAGCCTTTTACAACTGTGTGGAGAACCTGCAGAGAACAGGAGCCATTGTGCCAGTACCACCAAGTCAGAAATTCTACGGGTTCTACTCCAACTTGTTTGTGGTTCCAAAGAAGGAGGGGAACTTTCGGCCTGTCCTAGACCTCAAGGACTTGAACAAGTTTATCAGAACCGCGAAATTCAAGGTGGAGACGCTTCGGTCAGTTATTCGGGGCATGGAACCAAATCAACTACTGATGTCCTTAGACATAAAGGATGCCTACCTACATGTCCCGATTTGGCCAGCACACCAACGCTACCTGAGGTTTGCATTCTGCAACCAACACTATCAATTTGTGGCACTACCGCTGACCCAGGCAACATGAATAATTCAAGAGTTCGGTTGGTGGATCAACTGGAAGAAATTGCAAGTACACCCATCGCATCGGATGATATTCCTGGGTTTGGAATTCGACACGGTCGAGCAGAGGGTGTTCCTGCCAAGGGACAAACAGAAAAAGCTGAGGAAACAAGTATCCAACCTAGACAGATGCCATCGTCCAACCATCCATCAAGCAATGAAGGTTCTGGGCTCGATGGTATCAGCTATAGAAGCAGTTCCGTTTGCCCAAATTCACCTGCGACCGTTACAGTCGGATATTCTACGGTGGTGGAAAAGGGGTTCACTGATGCAGACGTTTCCTCTATCTCACGAGACCACAACTTCTCTGCAGTGGTGGATCCGCCCAGGGACGCTAACCAAGGGTCAGTCATGGGCGACACCAGAGTGGACAATTGTGACAACCGATGCCAGCCTTTCCGGATGGGGAGCGACATGGCAAAGAGACACAGCACAAGGGAAGTGGTCATTCACAGGAATCCAAAATGCCAATAAACTTACTCGAACTGAGAGCAATACAACTAGCTCTAGTAAATTGGGCGTCGGAACTCAGGACGCAGGCTGTCAGAATATAATGCGACAATGCCACAGCGGTGGCATACATAAATCGTCAGGGTGGCACCAGAAGCAGGGGTGCACTAAAGGAAGCCGAAAACATCATACATTGGGCGGAACGAAACTCAGTGCAGTTGTCAGCAATCCACATCCCGGGGGTGGCAAACGTTCAGGCAGATTTCCTCAGCCGACACCCGATAGGACCCAGGGGAATGGGAACTGCATCCCAAAGTGTTCGAGAGGTTGATTCAGAAGTGGGGAACCCCACAGATAGATCTCATGGGGTCCAGAAAGAATCGCAAGGTCAACAAGTTCTTTGCTCGGTACAGGGATCCTCTAGCATATGGGATCAACGCCATGACCCAGTCCTGGAGGTTCGACCTGGCCTACGTGTTCCCACCAATTCCCATGTTGCCCAGAGTACTCAATAAAATCCGTCAATCAGACCTCCTGGTGATTGTAGTAGCGCCCTTCTGGCCGCGAAGAACATGGTTCCATGACCTACAAGATATGTCGGCAGACGCCAGTATCCCTCTTCCTCGCAGGGCAGATCTGCTGTTGCAGGGTCCCATTCAGCATCCCAACCCAATGCTCTTCAATTTGACGGCATGGCTATTGAAGAGTCCATCTGGTGAAAAAAGGGAATGCCTGATGAAGTGATTGCGACCTTGATGCAAGCTAGAAAACCAGTATCCGTAAGAATCTACCACAGAATCTGGAAGAGTTATTTGTTATGGTGCCAAGATAAGAACGTTGCCTTTGAAACCTTCAACATGCCATCAATATTGTCGTTTCTTCAGAAAAGGGCTTGATATGGGACTACACATAAACTCCCTCAAAGTGCAGGTCTCAGCCCTGTCACTACTATCCCAGCATAAGATTGCCGTGGATAACACAGTCAAGGACTTCTTTCAGGGGGTGGCTCATATTGCACCACCACGGAAGCGACCAACACCTACATGGGATCTAAACGTGGTGCTCCAGGCACTAATGGATCCCCCATTTGAATCATCTTCAGTGGAACTACAGTGGCTAACTTGTATACTAGTAGCAGTATCATCGGCACGCAGGGTGTCTGAGCTAGCGGCACTTTCTTGTGATCCTCAGCTACTAGTTTTTCACAAAGATAAAGCGGTCCTTCGGACCAAGTCTACATTTCTCCCTAAAGTGGTATCTTCATTCCATCTCAATCAAGAGATAGTTGTACCATCTCTCTGTCCGGACCCTAAGAACCCTAAAGAGGCTACATACACTAGATGTAGTTAGAGCCCTCAGAATCTATATCAAACATACTCAACAGGTCAGACGATCAGATTCACTTTTCGTAACTCCATCGGGGCCACGTGCACGTCATCCAGCATCTAAAGTAACGATTTCCAGATGGATCAGAGAAGCCATCGGGAGAGCCTGTATAGCGATAGGGAAGTCACCACCATTTCGAACCCGAGCACACTCCACTAGAGCAATTGGAGCATCGTGGGCCTGCCGAAACTCTGCCTCCGTGGAACAGATCTGCAGAGCAGCCACCTGGGCCACAATCCATACATTTACAAAGTTTTACCGCCTAGATACTTTTGCATCGGCTTTTGGCTGCAAAGTACTACAGGCAGTAGTACAAGTTTAAAGATGAACATTCACAACCTTGTTGCCCTCTCTGTTACTTGTGGGGCTGCTTTGGTAAGTCCCCATCGGTCTCCTGTGTCCCCTGGAGACGTCAGAGAAAATAGGATTTATGTACTCACCGTTAAATCCGTTTCTCTGAGGTCGACAGGGGGACACAGGACGTCCCACCCTGTTCATGTTTGTTTAAATAGTACTTTTGTTCTACCTTGTTTCTGCCTGGTGGACAGTTATTTGGTACCAACTGAGGTAAAACAGGAAGTGCTGGGGGTAAAGCCTGGCTCCTGGCACGCCCCCTTGTTTCATCTGTCAATCAAGTGTCCTGCCTCCCGAAGAATGGTGCTTTACCCCATCGGTCTCCTGTGTCCCCCTGTCGACCTCAGAGAAATGGATTTAACGGCGAGTACATAAATCCTATTATAATCTACATTAGTATAATTTATATTACAATAATGCAGATGAGTAAATCTTTGATACCATCAGATAGAGCCTTCTGGTGCCCATAGTCGCATCAGGCAGCCTGAACTCTGATAAGCCAGAAATGAAAGCAATTGGAAGGCACTTTAAGATGTTGGAATGGAATTCAAATGCACTTGTGGGGCTTGGGGGCATGCCAATTTGTTATGCACAACCCAGCAACAACTTTTAACTCAGGGCCACTTATCTAAAGAAATTCACTGATCCAAAAGAGTGCAATACCAACATCTACTATTACTCTCCAGGGGCCCACTGCTTCTCAATGGGCAGGTGCATGTGCAGCATAGAATTTTTTCATAAACTGTGCTTGCATTCAAAAGCACAGAATGAGGTCTGGGTGGTTTGTTTGTTTTTAGAGTAGAGGTGCATCAGGTAGAATGCTGGATGTGCCTACAAATTTGGTAACCCAAAGTACATTTTCTTCTCACTTATTAAACAAGAGGTTATGTTGTTTAAGTGTAATCAGGAGGACGTTATGTCACAACTTTTAACAGTCAATGACTATACAATGATGTACAATACAAAAGTTGCATTAAAGGGACACAATACCCTCTTATTTAAAATTAAACTGAAGTTACGCCGTGTTTCATTCTTGCAAGGAAAATAATTAGATTGCTTGGACTAAACATGGAGTAGCTTCCCCGATTACTGTGATTAGCACAAGATGTAACAAAACACAAACATTTTTGTGATTAAAACAATAGGGCCATATTCATTCCGCTCATGTTGATCAAAGGAGGGATACTGCCTCTTTAATTGTAAGGCTTCTTAACAATCGCCTACTGTACACATGAATACTTACCCTCCCTAAAACATCCAGAGGTAGCTTGGAGTTCATAAGTACAGGTTTCACCTTGTCTCCAGAAAGCAAGCCATTCACTGGCAACAGACTGTCAAAAATACCATCAAATTTGGATTTCTCTTCTATCTAGTGGGTAAAATATATATAACATTAAAATATTATTAGCACTGACCTCTATAGAGTGTGCGTGCAAAAATTTTAACTAATGATTTTCAGACATGTGATCTCTCAAAGGCACAATATGATGATTTTTTTCCCGATGACATTGGCATGCTACTGAGAATGTATTACCATCAGGAACCTTTGGCAACACTTGCTGTTGTGACTTGTTTTATAGGACCCAACTAACATATCCTGGGTGTATCAAAGTTTAATTCCTGTTTATTAAAGGGACAGTAACACCAAAAAATGAAAGTGTTTTAAAGTAAAGAATATATCATGTATTGTTGCCCTGCACTGTTGCAACTGATGTGTTTGCTTCAGAAACACTACTATAGTTCATATAAACAAGCTGCTAAGTAGCAATGGCGGAAATTGAAAAATGGCTATATGGCACAGGATAAGTAATGGATAACAGATAACATTATGTTCTACAGAGCTTATCTGCTATCTGCTGTGTAACTTGAGCCTTTTCTCCTTTGAATGGCTGCCCCCATTGCAAATAGGGATGCACCGAATCCACTATTCTGGATTCGGCTGAACCCCCGAATCCTTCCTGAAAAATTTGGCAGAATACCTAACCTTGTTTAGTGCCAAAAAGTCATGTGATTTCCCTCTTTGGTCCTAATTTGCATATGCAAATTAGGTTCGGTTCGGCCAGGCAAAAGGATTTGGCCGAATCCTGCTGAAAAAGGCCGAAAAAAAATTACATTGTTTAAAAAATACACATGGTAAGTAAACTGACTAACTACTGAACAATACAGCACAGAAAACTTACCCGAACCCCCCAATGTCCCTCAACAGGGGGTGGAGTGATTAACAGAGGGCTACTAGTGTCGTGCTGAAACAAAAGAAAAAAAAGTATGCAACAACATATATCATAAAGTAACATGAGCTGGTGAAATATTTTAACAGGAATTTGTAGCCAGTAAACACACAGCATCTGCCTGTGTCTTGGACAACATGAAGGGAATGTCAGATTCACCACCAGTGAACTTAATTACATCGACAAGCTTTACACTGAGGCCTATGAGTCAGAGATAGCTTTTTATCTTACCTATAAAATTATTTTCTACTTTCATTGCAAAGGGGGGCACAGATCTGCAGGTCTATGGCTATGATTGAGAAAGGGCAGGGATAGGTGGGTTGGAAAAATTCTGACCTGCATATAGACTACAGGGAAGAGAAGGAGCAGCCCCCTGGGAAGGCAAGACATTGGTGTTTTTTTTTTTTTTTTTAAGCGCCTTCCTCCTGGAGGTGGAGTTAACCCTTTGGCAGCTGTGTCCCCCTTAAATGAAAGAAAATTGTCAAATTTCCTGAAAATTGAGATATGGCACAGTACAGCACAAGTACTTCCATAAATTCTACAGGGCATGCAATTCTCAAATATACTTACGAGACAAAACCTATTGTTAGAGTTCCATGTCTTTGTTTCATTCTAAAAAAAATTAAGAAGTGTCCCACAGCAAACGATACCTGCATATTTCATAGGAGTCACTGGCTTGTAAACTACACCACACTTCACACTACACGTCTTCTTAATATTCATAGAACACATTGGCATTAGGAAAGCAGTCACTTACAAATTTGGGAGCTGGTACTGGAAAATGTAAACTTGCTAGATTGACTTCATGCCCACATTGAGCACAAGCTACCAGCCGCAGTGCTACATAAAATCCCTGAGAAAGAATGGTGAAAAAGAGCATACAAATATGTATATTAATGTTTATTCACAGAAGAAATAAGCAGTGTTTAAAGAACAAGTAAACGTTTTTTTTTTCTATCTCTAAATTTGCTCTAAACAGCCCCTAAAATTAATGTACCTTAGTCCCTGCTGCAAGTCTGCTCTGGTTTCTGTGTTATCAGCAGCTTGTTTCACCTTCTTCCTGGTGCAGAGTGAAGCCCAGCCCCTTAGCTTTCTGAGCTGACCTTATATCTTGGACTAGTCCAGGATATCATTTGCATACTATGACAAAGCAGAGAGCAGTGTGTGTGTAGCAGCTTTTGCTTGGGGAAACTAGCTTACTAATGAAACACTGGCTCCCTCTTCCTCTCTATTGTGGAACAGCAGCAAATGGACTGCTCAGTAAACTAAGGGGCTGGGCTTCACTCTGCACCAGGAAGCAGAGGAAACAAGCTGCTGATAACACAGAAACCAGAGCAGACTTGCAGCAGGGACTAAGGTACATTAATCTGGGGGGCTGTTTAGAGCAAATTTACAGAAAGAAAAAGAAAAACATTTACTTTTCCTTTAACAGACAAATACATATGAATGATTAACTATATGCCATTCTTTGCAACTATTTGTTAAATCTAGAATGCATCTACAAATATTACAACGGTTTATTTTTCATTTACTTATACCCTCCTACCCTGCTACAATTATCCTCTGCAGGATCTACAGCTCAGACTAAAGGCTGTAAATCTTGAGGTGAATCATTGATTTATAAGAATGCCCACATGTAGAATTCAGTTATAATGTACATTTCCACATATAGCCATATAAAAACACACATTATAGTTCCCTGTTAGAAGCTCTACCCTAGTGGAAATGAGTTTAAGTACCTACCTGTTTATCCAAGTAACCTTTCCCCTCTGGGTCAGCCAGGTCCCATATCTGAAAGACAATGTGCCCTTGCCAGTTAAAAATACAAAACAGGCTTGGATGCCTACTGCAGTAGAAATGATGTTGTTCTTAAAATAATAAAATAAAAAAATAACTTTTTATTTGCCTTTTCAAAGAGTTTACACTGGGAAATAATACAATAAAATACAATTCAATGGATCATTCAAAAAAGGTTGAATGATTGGCAGCTGGGTCTTTAGCATACCCTGGTGTAAAAATGACAGTGGGTAAAGTTAGTAAAAATAATTCACCCTACCACTTATTTACTACAATCACATGTATTGCTGAAAAAACTCTGAGGATAAATTTTATGAGGTAAAATATAGGTGCGTTTTTCAATAGTTGCTATATTTATTAATTTTGGATTTTATTGTTGTCGGAATTACAGATTATTTCCAGTTACTATCTATAATTAGTTCTGCAGCAATTCAATTATGCTAGTTCAGTCTGTGTGCATAGTTGTTTTTTTCCCCAATAAAAAAACAAAGGGGAATTTTATATGTAGTACCCTTGACAGCAGGGTTACAACAATTTCAACAGTTCAGTAAAACCAAACATTCTCACTACAGGTAGCGATGGATTCCTTCATTTATAGCCTCTTAAAGAGGACCCGTCACCCAAAAGAAATATACAAAATCCTATTTTATCACATTAGTCAAGCAAAATGAACTTTATTTACGCTATATAAATTATTTGATTCTTGTTTCCTTCAGTCTGGGAATTCGAAATTATAACAAGCAATTTTGTTATTAAGGCAAGCCTTGCATCATCTCAAACTCTTGTTTGTGCACCACAATGGGGTAACCAATGTCCATCCCCATGCCCTGGCTACACAATTAAACAGTGAATAACAGAATGGGGGAATGTGTGGAGGAGCAGTGATATCTAGGAAGGTCTGAATGGAAAGTGAAAGTAATTGTCTGCCCCACCTCTATGCCACGGGCATAGAGGAGGGGCAGACAAATTTTGACAGCTGATATTTTTTAAATGAGCGTACAGCAGCTATGAATGTTTTAATAAAAAATAGAAATTGGATTTCATGTTTAATTTGAAAAGGACTTTTATTATACAGATTTGTGTGTTTGGGTGACAGGTCCACTTTAATCATTATGGTTTACATTACAGATATATTTTTTGCAATTGAGCAGGGACTTAATATGTTCCATGAAGAACTATTATTAACGATTCTCCGATAGATACAGGGGTTCTGCCCTTGTTTTGGTTAAGCTTGTTTGTCTCCCACTTACTCATGTAGTTAAGCTTTTTATTATTGCAACCTTTAGAAAGGCCAGGTGGATATCCAGATTGTAGGATAATAGGAAGAGAATCAAGGATAAAGTTATAATGTTTTTTTTCATAATGAAAGACATTTATTTATCATATCCAACATGATTGAGAAACATCTGTCAAATTCTGTAGGGGTTTCTTAGGTAATCCTAACCATAATATCTACTGAGCCATTCTTGCAGTCCACATGTATTCATTATCTGGGACTGACAGGCACCATTAGCCATTAACAAAAAGTCTAAAACCTGCAGCTCAGATTAGCCATTTTCACTTCCAGTGTGAAGCTTTAGCTCACTTAGGTTTGTGTCTCCTCTGATTGGGTAGAAGGTGCACAGAGCACATGCTTAGAGGATTGCTAATCAAATACAGCAAATACTGTAGGTAAAGTATTTTCTGAGGTCAAGAAAGTAATGTAAAATACTTTCTGATGTTGTGCACAAGCCTGGCTGACATCAAAGGAATAACAGGCCAATGGAAAGACACAATCCTATATTATCCAATAGTTTTGACATAACTGAGGGGCAGAGAAAAACACAGCTCTTCTATAGAACTTCCAATATGACAGATGTGTGGGGGAGAATGGTGGAAGAAAACAGGCTCGGTTATAAATGTAAGGATACGTGGACTTAAATTTAGCATGTGGCGTACTTTAGGAGACTATAGTCATTTTGATATGTTTTGGCATTTCAAGGTTTACATTTCCTTTAAAGATTTTGTGCTCCTTCTTTATGGTATATTGCCTATTTGATGTAGCCTATGATGCAGGTTATCAGAAGTCTTGGAAGCCCTTAACACACCTTTATTAACATAAGCACAATAAAAAAAATATATACTGCTTATGTCAAAAATCTATTGTACTTATTTCTTTAATAAAAACACATCCATGTTTTCTTTACACTCTAATAAAATAAAGAACCATAATTTTGTTTTTACCCTTACTACCTCCCCCACGTAATCAGGAGAGTTTGCTTCATTTGATGTAATAAGCGCAGTATAAACCAACCCTTCTCTTGAACTAGCTGCTGCCTGTTTCTTGGCCTTTCAACTTTCAAGGAGTTGCCTATTGAGGTGATTGAACTGAAGGGTAATTTCATTAACTGCTGTAGTTAGCTATTAGTTATGTATGAGCATTTTCAATGTTACTCTGTTTAGAGCAAAAAAAAAAAAATTCAAAACAAATCATAACAAAAACAACAGGCAAAATAAGTATTTTCAGCAGAAGCCATTCAACAAACATGTCAAAGAGGACTTATATCAACCCTTTAGGTGAGCATGTCCCACCTCACAATGTTATTTGAAGTTATCTTAATACTACAATATATTAATGCATGTACAAAAGACATAAGACACCTATACAATGTGCGCAATACAGAACACAATTTCTACCTTACCTTTCCAAGGATAATGTCTGAAAGAGCAGATTTTTTGAGGAAGAGAGCAGCTTCTGCTGGTCCCACCCTACCAGTGTATGATGGATCCACCTGCAACAAAACATACATAAAAGGTTTTCATCTTTGTTGTTTTATACAACAGAACAGTACAAAACAAACAAAACATTGGTTCAACAGATCTTGGTGTAGTGTCTTCATTTAAAAAACAGCATTACTACAATACAGTTTGTTTCCCCATTGTGTCTCACTCTACTATAGTTCCAGGGACAAGAGGTAATGGTCCCAAGTGTCCTTAGGTTGGGGGAGGGAAGGTTTCATGTAGGTGTGAGTGCTACAGTCTAAGGGTAAGGGCAAACTGCAAGATTCTGGGGGAATTGGGCAAACTGCAAGATTCGGGGGGAATCGGGGAAACTCGGAAAATTAATTGCCATACTGCTAGCAATTTTACATTGAAGCAGGCGGTATGGCACAGGAAGGCAGTTCGGGGAGATTGTCGCCCAGAGGGAGAGACGATTAGTCGCCAGGCGACTAAATCTCCCTGAATCTTGCCGTGTGACCTTACCCTTCGTTGTAGCTTAAATCCAGTCTTTCCACTCCTTATCATATTTGTGAGGTAAATTGTTACCATAGGCCACTTTCCTCTACCACTGTCTGAAGATTGGGCCATTCCACAGAACCAAAAGCTTTGGCCACCTACATTGAGACCACTAGAGCCTTTATTACCATTGTCTTCATGCATGCTGTCAGTCTCCTAGTATTTATATTAGTAGACCAATTCGGCATAAAGCCAGCTTGAACCAAGCCAATTCATTAGTCTATCACCAATTTAAAGGAAAACTATAGCCCCCAAAATGAATACTTGAGCAGATATTAAAGAATCTAATCAAACTGTAATATATATTTATGTAAATATTGCCCTTTTACATCTCTTGCCTTGAACCACAATTTCGTGATGGTCTCTGTACTACTTCAGAGATCACTTGCCAAGAAATACTACAACTCTAACTGTAACAAGAAGAAGTAAGGAAGCAAAAGACATAACTCTGTCTGTTAATTGGCTCATGTGCCCTAAAAATTATAGTTTGTTTGGTATGATAATATTTTGACAAAGGTTTTGGGAGATATGCCTATACGAAGCACAGTTGAGCAGATCATTTACGTTCTTGGAAATAATAAGGATTCAGCCAAATATAAACCTTTTTCAGCAGGATTCAGATTCAGCCAAATCCAAGAGCCTGGCAAAACTAAATACGAACTATTCATACATGAAAAATTTGCCACAATCTTCACCCACGCATAGGCAATTTCCACCTGTGGTAAGGGTTTGGGTTCAGTAAAGAGAGAAAGAGAGATTCAGGATTTACCCAAATTCAGAAAGAAATACAGAAAGTGTTCACTGCACCCCTAATAGATGCTGAACGACTATTGAAATAGGATGGATTTGGTATGAGCTTGAAAGCTTTTGTTCCATCTTTATAATCTACTTTTTTTTTTTATAGGAAGGCTAGATTCTAGATTATTTATGAAAACAAATGGAATATCATATTTAGAAGCATAATAGCAATGGGCATCTATTTGTTTAAAAATTGCACTTACCTGCTTGTAATATGTCTCATACAATGGGTTGCCACCGGAGAGCTAAAAGAAGACAAAGAACGATAATTAAACGAAACAATATTACAAACATGTTTTTGGGAAATTGACTTAAATATTATATTCCAATAAACTAACTGGAAAAACAAAGGTATTGGAAAACAAATTTAAATCTGATTTACTCAAATGGGCTCTAAAGTGCAAAGAAAGTCAGTAGTGTTGCTGACAGCAAAAATAACTAAACAGACAAGCGTGGTTAGGTCTTACGGTTACCAAAGTTGACAAACCCATTCTTGCAATTCTATTAAAGCTGGTGTGAAATGCTAGGTTATAAAAAGGTTTATATAACTCTTGACTTTAGGAAAATAGATACGGAGGTTCATTGCCAAATCATGGCTGATTTTAAAGAAACACCTAAAAATGAAAATAGTCAAAGTATTTTGGTCTGTGCTTTTAAAATATTTTGCAACATTTATAGAAAGAATGATATTTGTGTATTACAGTAGCAGTTCATGTAGGATAATTGGGGGCTGTTTATGAATATGTATTAGGTAAGGTTCCTTAGAACACAACAGGCTGGGTGGGGCATTGTGCAGACAACAGATAAAAGATGGCCGAACACATTGCAGAGCTAATGGGAAACACTGTAGTAAAACAGGAAAGAAAAAAGAGCCTTTAATTAGCATGGGAATGCATGAAGTGAACAGAATTTCCTGTGTATATATTTGTGCATTGGTTTTCGTGTGATGCATGGCAATGACACATATAAATATGTAGTGGCATACATATAACTAGGACCAACTAAATTCTATGCCTTAGCATATGCATTAGTGGAAATTCCTCTTCCAATGGGAAAAATATGTAGGCCCCCACCCATACATACACACACACGCTGAACTTAAATGTCAAAATGAGCATCAATAAATGTAAATGCATGCATATTGTATAAACACAGTATGAAGAAATGGAACTGAATACAAATCATGTTTTTTATAAACAAGCATATATGTCCTTTACCATTTTATACTTTGCACAGTTGTGAAAGTATTGAAAGGATTAAACATAGCTGGGAAGACCAGTCATAGGCATTTTTCAACACCTGTCTTTGTGATGACAGATGCAGACATAAAACAGCACTAAAGCTTTCCCTGCTTCATACTCCAAGTCACTGCTGAGCAGATGATGAATACATAATTGCTCTATAGCCTCTCAAACACTGTGTCTATCAGAATTGCACTGATTGTACATAGGCAGGATTACTGGATCATAGGATATATGGAGTGGGCACAACTGTGAGGAATGTAAGACACCATAGCACGACTGTGTCTCTATTAATCCATGGCAAACACTTTGGTGTAGGGTGGAAGGCCTACATCAGCAATTGAGTATATGGGTGTTACTGTAATCATTATATACACTTATCAGGGACAATTTCTTTCCAACTTTTCCCATTTGTTATTCTTTCATTTGCTATTAACACTTAAGCTCACATTTATAAGCAAGCTTATTCTGTCTGCACTTGCGATTTCCATTCTTACCCACAATAATACTAGTATACAAGCAGGTCTGTTTATGTGTGTGTCAATCGGAGGGACATGCAGTTTAAGATTATGAATAAAAATGTGTAGAAAATGTATCATAAAACA
>CM044431.1:124106179-124122746 GCA_024363595.1 Xenopus borealis
TACATACATACATTGGTTGGTGAAGTAAAATGAAAAAAATATATATAAAAAAGAATAAAAAAAAAATTGAAAACTGTCCATATGTATTGACCCACTTTGCTATGAAGGCCCTAAAAAAACCCAGGTGCAATCAGTTACCTTCAAAGGTCACTTAATTAGTGAAATGAAGTCCACATCTGTGCAATCTACATGTCACATGATCTGTCAATATAAACACACCATTTCTGAAAGGCCCCAGAGGCTGTAACACCACTAAGCAATAAGCATAACACCATGAAGACCAAGGAGCTCTCCAAACAACTCAGGGACAAAGTTGTTGAGAAGTACAAGTCTTAGTCTGGTAATAATAAATATACAAATCTTTCATGATCCCCCAAAGCAACATCAAATCGATCATCTTCAAATGGAAAGAATATGGTATCACAACAAATCTGCCAAGAGAGGGCTGCCCACCAAAACTCAGACAGGGCAAGGAGGGCATTAATCAGAGAGGCAGCAAGAGACCAAAGATAACCCTGCAAAGTTCCACAGCAGAGACTACAGTATCTGTCCATAGGACCACAATAAGCTGTACACTCCATAGAGGTGGGCTTTATGGAAGAGTGGCCAGAAAAAAGCCATTACTTAAAGTTAAAAAGAAGAAGGTATGTTTTAATTTTGCTAAAAGGCATGTGGGCAACTCCCTAAATGTATGGAGGAAGGTGCTCTGGTCAAAAGAGACTAAAATCTAACTTTTCGGCCACCAAGGAAAATGTTATGTCTGGAACAAACCCAACACCATCGCCACAGTGAAACATGGCTGTGGCAGCATCATGCTGTGAGGATGTTTTTCAGCAGCATGGACTGGGAAACTGGTCTGAGTCGAGGGAAAGATGGATAGTGCTAAATACAGGGATAATCTTGAGCAAAACCTGTGTCAGAGTGCCTGCGATTTGAGACTGGGACCGAGCTTTGCCTTCCAGCAGGACAATCAACATTTCTGTTCTCAGTATAAATGTTTCTAATGGGGATATTGACATGAAATGTACACTTACAAAGAAATCAAAACAAACAAGTCCATAAGCTATGTGTAATAAAGTGGAATGACACAGGTAATAAGTATTGACTACACTTACTGAAATTTATTTAATATCAAGTAGAAAAGCCTTTGGGGTATATTTATCAAAAAGTGAAGTTTGAGATCACCACAGTCCTCTAGAGTGACATTCCACCACTCTCCATTCATTTCTGTGGGATTTTGAAAGGCGTTTTTATCAAAGGATGAACTTTCACTTTCACCAATTGATCAATACTCTAAAAAATCCCAGTGAAATTAATGGAGATTGGTGGAATTTCACTCTGGAGGACTGTGGCGATCTCTATCTAATATCTAATATCTAATATCTAAGTAATGATAGCTTCAAGATCCCTCCTATATGGAAAGACTAATCTCCTGCATTGCTCAAGTGTGGCCCATTCTTCCACACAAACTTCAGATCTTGAAGGTTCCGGGGGCCTCTTCTATGAGTTCTGATCTAAAGTTCTTTCCATAGATTCTATATCAAGTCGGATGATTGACTGGGCCAACCTAGCAGCTTTATTTTCTTTCTCTGAAACAAAGTTTCCATGGCTGTGTGTTTGGGATAATTGTTTTGCGGAAATCTCCACCTTGTTTCATCTTCAGCATCCTGGTAGGTGGCAGCAGATTATTATCAAGAATATCCTGGTACATTTCTCTATTCATCCTTCCTTCAATTATATGAAGTCTGCCATAACCACATGCTGAAAAACAGACCAACACCATGATGGTCCCACCTCCAAACTTCACTGTTGGTATGGTGTTTTTGTGGTGATGTGCAGTGCCATTTCTGGGGAATATTTGCATATAAAAATTGTGCTTTGCAATTATACTTGTGTTCATACATGAGTCTGTCATTTCCAAATTATTAGACCTAAAAAAAACAATGTTAAGCTATTTACCTTCTTCTCAAGTTTCACTTATGGCTGGGCCCTAACAAGTACAATGGCATCCAGTACATTCTACGTATACCACTGCCCCTCACTGTCCACTAGAACTGGCATAAAACAATCAATTATGAATACCAAAAAAAAAAAAGAAAAACTCTTGGGTGACGTAATCACAAAAATAGGTCACTGGGGAGAGTCCCACGTATTTAAGTGCTACAGACTGGCTAATGAGAAGAATAATTTATAGACCATATGGACATGGATATAATGCATTTGTAAGTAGCCACAATATATTATTGATCAACTTGAAATGATGCTTCTCAAATAAAGAAACTGTAAACTGGATATGTTTAAACACTGACAGAATTAAAGTAGAAGAAAAAGGCAGTCATACAAAAGTTGAGCCGATTGTTAATCATAGCACTGGCATGAGATCCGTTATCCAGGAACCCAGTCTGTTAATTGGCTCATGTGATCTAACAAGTATAATTTGTTTGGTATGTTTGTGTGCACTGTGATACCATCCCAGGGCGCTGCCCTTATTTATTTACTTATTTTTAAATGACAGTTTTCTATCTAGGATTATCCAATGGCACATACTACTAAAAAAGTATCTTATGAAAATGGTTTATTTAAATGAGCAGGGTTTTACATGAGCTGTTTTATGTTTAAGGTAAGGGGATGCAAATTACAGATAGACCCCAGGTGCCAAGAATTAATAGCTCCCACACCTGTATGTAAAAGGTGCTGCCTATAGCAGGAACAATAAAACAATGATCTCTGAGTGATCCCCACATAATAGGACCAATGTCTTTCCCATGTATTATACTGGAAGGTGACTGCAGACAGGTGTGTTGATAGCCATAGTTTTCTCAGGGGTTATAAATAATGGGTTTCTGGATAAGGGACCTTATACTTGTATATTTAGTTCTGGCAGTTCAGATAGTGTTTAAACACTTTTTCACATAATTCCAACCGAATTACTTTATGCCAGAACAGGGGTATTTAAAGGGGTGTTCGCCTTCCAAACACTTTTTTCAGTTAAGTCATCATAGTATTCCCGAGAAATAAAGAATTCTTTCAACTGTTTTGCATGTTTTTATTGTCCTTCCAAAATCTCAGTTTAAAGTTTAATATCTCTGTCTCTGGTGTTTCAGTTTGGCTCAGTAATTCAGGTGCAGATTCTGCACAATTTCAATTTTGCAACATGGGGAGACATTTATCAAGGGTCAAATTTAAAACACATGTGAGTTTTTTAAAACTCCCTTAAATTTGAAATTTGACTCGATTCTATTCGAGTTTTTGCTCAGAAAAATACTTGACTGTAAGGAAAGGCTGCAAACATGAAAAAATGACCACACATAGAAAATAGAAAGTAATTGGAAAAAGTCTATTTCTGGTGATCTATCTGAAAGCAACTTAACAGAAGTGTTAGAAGAACCCCTTTACGATAATAATTACTTAAACTTTTACAGATGAATCTTTATAATCCATTATTCACTATTGAGCATACATTTCATCTACAATAAATTAGGGTTCTTGTTTTAATCACTATTAACTATTCTATGGTATACATTTTACAGCATTAAAAAGGATCTTGTTGCCCAGTGGACCCCTGAAGTTTAGGTTAAGAGCATCTTAAATAAGAGACACAGGGGTCAGATAGAATGGTGAAGCTTTACATGGAAACCATCCCAAAAAACCCTTTGTAACCCTCTACTTTGCAATACACCAGGGATGTCCAACCTGCAGCCCAGGATGGATATGAATACGGCCCAGCTTGAAACACTTGGTTCCCGAGGAAACGTCATGTCGCAAAGGATGTAGGAGTAGGCAGTAGGGGGGACTCTGCCCAATGCCCAGTTAGCAGTAATAATAATATAATAAGTCTATTTAATATCCAGTTGGCCCAGGGAAGCAAAAAGGTTGGACATCCCAGCAATACACAATGAAGCTGAAACTGAAACTGAATTGTCTTTAGGTTTGGGAAAGCATTCCACAATATCTGTATGAAATTCTGCTAGAGATATATAACAAAGCACTAGGAAACAACTGCAAGGCATATCCTCCATACAATAATTACCTCAGGAACAGATTGTAATCTCTGGGCTTCTGCAAGAGTGAGTCAACTTCAGTGCTGAATGTATTGTAGAATTACAACAACCAGCAACCTTGCTCTACCTTGAAAGATGTAGTAATGCCAGGAATTATAGTTAAGCAAGTGGAATGCTTGTCTCTATATCTGTCCCTGTCTGTCGATGCCCAAACTATACAGCCTCCCTTTTAATGCTAGTTCCCTAGGTCAGTTTTGAAGGCCTTCTTTCCCGCTGTTATAATAATTGAATATTTAAACTCTTACAGCATAGCAGTAGAACTCAGAAACAGGTTCCACTTCTCAGACTGCTTTCAGGTGGTGACGGATACTGGCACAAGCCTAATAAGTAATGAGAAGGGTGAGGCTAGTTTGCAGGGTTGGAGAAAATCCGAGATTCCATGCTAAGCATCTAAAGTACTGAAAGATTAATTACCGTACTACAGGTATGAGACCTATTCTCTAGAACACTTGGGAGCTTGGGTTTTCCAGATAAGAAGTATGTTCATGGTTTGGAGCACCATGCCTAAAAGCCACTGAAAAACATTTAAAAAATGTAAAAATCCAACATGTTTGCTTTGTCACCAGGCCCAGCATGGGTTTAGGGTAGCATAGTTAGTTACCATTCATTTTACAGAACAGTTTTGTTATTACAAAGAAAATGAGATTTGCTCATTTAAATAGTGAAAAGCGGCATTCCCATATTTCAGAGATTTCAGACAGTGGGTTTCTGGGTAATAGATCCAATACCAGTACATACAATGAAGACATCTGTTCAAAATCTACTGAAAGGAGCTACAAGTACAAAGCATAGTAGCAATTCCTGCTAGTTCATTAGAGCACAGCTGCTTGTCCATTAATTTTTATTAAGGCATATAATTGTGCTGTTAAGTCAATCTTGACATCTCTGTACAGGAAGGAAAGGACATCTCTCTGTCTACCCAAACCCATTCCTCATCTCCCCTCTTTAAACAAATCACAGCCATGGGATTTCGCAAGGAAGTGAATCCTATAAAAACCATGGGTACGCAAAACTAATGAGCCTAATTCTGACTATATGCTGTCATTACTGAGCAATGCACACGTTACGTAATATGCAGTAAAAATAAAAATTGATTTCCTTTTAAATGCCAAATGGCCAATTTAAGTGCTTAGTAGAACCAACAGAATATGAAAACACCAATGCACCAAAGTAATTAAGAGAACATCTACTCCTGCATCTAAGAGGATTTAGTATGTATGCTTGCGTGAGTAAACATTTATTTTCTTCTTTGTATACTTTTTTACTGTTAAAGGTAATTCTTTTCGTTTTTTTCACCTTATGAAAAATATAATCAGAAAATGATTCTGGTACATAATCAATGGTTCTGTTAAGAGATTCAGTTACAGGCCTTTTTTAAACTGCATATTGGTGCATAAAAAACATTGAAAGTTCAACAATTCTTTTGTTCTGATAAATACAGAAAGTCACCTTGTTCTATTTTTTCAGTTATAGTTCTTTCTCCTTTAGATACAAAAATGCTACAATTCAATTATCCTGCACATCTAAATAGGTCTTAGCAATCAGTTCAATGTACCCTCACATCTACATATATATTATATATAGAGAGAGAGCGAGAGAGAGAGTGAGAGAGCGAGAGAGAGAGCGAGAGAGCGAGAGCGAGAGAGAGAGCGAGAGAGAAGGCGAGAGAGAAGGCGAGAGAGAAGGCGAGAGAGAAGGCGAGAGAGAAGGCGAGAGAGAGAGCGAGAGAGAGAGATTTTTTTATTTTTAAGGCAGGTATGAAATTACATAATAAGGAATGAATAAGGAAAGAACCTCAACAAGTATCTCCATACTTTAAATTTCAAGTTAAACATTAAATACACCTGCAGTACAATTGTTTTGCCACCAATAGGAATTAATGCAGATTTGTTAGGATCAAGTATAAGGTCATTAAAAAAAAAAAAACACAACTCTAAATAATAAGAATTATGGGATATGGCCGTCACATAAATTGGAGCTTCCTGAATAATGAATTTTCGAAAAAGGGATCCCATTTAAATATGGCCTTTACAGTGAACATCCTAGGATTAACTTTGTATTTTTCTTATGTGCACTTAAGCTTATTGTGTGCATATTGAATATTTACTGGAGGAGCCCAGTACAGCTTGTCTTGGTTGTGACATTTTCTATAGAAGTAAAAAGAACAAACCACCAGATAGTGATAAAGCCATCACTATATTATATATTGCCCTCACCAGAGCTAGAGGATGAAGTAGCCCACATCCGGGTTGAGGGATAACTGGCTTCTCCCAGACTTGGCTGCAAAGTACCCTTTCATCCATTTCCATTCCAGCAGCAGCCCACTTTTTGCACAACTTTATTTGCGGTCTCATATAACTATTTGGAGATGGGGCATACACTTTCAGTCACTCAACCCTAACTCAGTAGCTGATCTGCAACATAATTCCTATGTTCAAAGCTTAGGAAAGACTGCAAAGTTGTTCACAGGCCCAAGGTAGCTAGTAACCAGAACTGGAAAGGTTACCACAGACCCAGGTTAGCTAGCAGCTCCCACAATCAGAGCTGCAGGAGGCACATGGAAGTACAACAGGTATATTATTCAGCAAAAGCAAGCAATATCATAGCTCAGACTTGTATGTAAAAATGCAACTATGATGTGAATTCATCTTTTCTGCACAAAATAAACCTCTCTATCATACTTAAAGATAAAAGTATCAAATGTGACACCACATTACACACACTAACCTGTTTGCAGAAATTTTTTATATAGTTACCCACAAGTTTCTGTGATCTAAATTTGATTTAAGTTAAAATGTACAATAGCTGAACTGAAACAAGTTTAATATCCTTGCTTTAGCATATAACATTTTAATTGCAATTGCTAAAGGAGTTGTTCATCCAAAGACAACACGTATATTAAAAAAAAAATGACTGACTCCCAAATTTCTATGATGAATTTTTCCTAATTTAGAATATGTCTCATTTCCCCATATTATGCGTCATATACAAATTAAGGCAAAGCACGCTGAATTCAGATTAATCTAATGAATACAAGAATCCAGTATGAACAGAACTTGCACATGGGATCCAAAATGCACTCAGCATCTTTATGCAGTTGTAGTATTCTGCAGTCGTAATTGACACAGAGAGATGCAGATGCATACCACAATCCAATATTCTAAATATGTTCCATTACAGCTCTGAAGCAACCCAACCGGCCTGCCCAAAAGCGTTATCAATAATAAAGCATAAAAAGGCATAGTGCAGTATTAGAAGAGATGCAAATCGCAGTCAGCAATCTTGAAGTTGCAGGGGAGCCGGAGAGCTGTACCCTGAACTTTGCTACAAAGGAAACATTAATATTAAAGGGGTTGTTTTCAGATAGATCACCAGAAATAACGACTTTTTCCTATTACTGTCTATTTTCTATTTTTAACTGCTTTTATAATATTGCAGTGTAAAGTGTCATTTTTCACCTTCTAAAGCAGCTCTGGGAGGGGGGTTCTGTTCTAAACTGATACATTTAATGTATACATGTCTTATCTTTGTCCCTGCTGAATCTCTGGGTTTCATTACAGGCAGCTGTTAGAATTGATACAATAGTTGCTAATACTCCAGAGATGTTGCTGAGAAATGTATCAATTAAATGTTGCAAAATTGTATCAGTTTAGAGTCTGCACCTGAATTACTGCGCTGCCAGACTCAAACACCACCCACACCAACATTCAACTTTACACTTAGATTTTGGAAAAACAGTAAAAGATAAATAATGGAAAGTGATTGAAAAAGGTGTTTATTTCTTGGGAATAATGTGAAAACAACTGAACAGAAAAAGTGTTTGGAAGGTGAACAAACCCTTTAAACCCCTTTAAACCCCCTATGTTTTGGACCAGTGGTCCTCAAACTTGGCCCTCCAGCTGTTAAAGAACTACAAGTCCCACAATGCAATGATGGAGTCTGACAGCCACAGTCAGGCAAATGCATTGTGGGACTTGTAGTTCCTTAACAGCTGGAGGGCCAAGTTTAAGGACCACTGCTTTGGACCATAGATAAAATTGTGTTAAATAAATATATAATGAACTACACCTACTATGCAAGGCACATAAATAACATTGCTTTTCAGTAACTATAGGCAAAAGATACAACCAAGAATCACTGTCTGCTTGAAGATCAATACTTTTTACTTTTTAAATAAATGTATTTTGGAAATTACACTTCTTCATTATGTTGAAGGCCCAGTTAACTGGTTATGCCTCTGGGAGAGAAAGAGTTAAAATCGAAGCCACGGATATTGAGACAATAACGCAAAAATATAGATAGAAACAGAAATCTCAAAGCAGAATGAAAGAATGAATATAAAGTCAGGATATCTGTGAGTATGACTGCCTGTTTTAGATTACATGCAGATCTCTTGAATATTCAAAGGGTTCCAAGCCATGCATCTATACTCACAGCCCACAGTATATATGTGGACGGTATAGGCACCAGAAGGAGATTCCATACATGAAGTCATTAAGGCATGTAGTAGACACAACAGGCTGAGAATCCACAGCTAAACATTACAGGGTGTTAAAACTCGGGCACTAACAGGAAGAGGGAAAGGGAAGGATCTGAATAAACATCACTTAAGGACCTTGACATGAGAACTGCTTCTGAATGTTACGTACGAGTTATGTTTATATACTGCCAGGATGCCAGCCCAACAGTATGGCATGAGTTTCTTAGGCTGTCACAAATGACAGGAATACACATAGAAAGGCAATAACCAAAGGGACAACACAACAGGATCCAATACGTACAAACGCATAGCATTCGGACAAGGTTGTGTAAGATCGGGTGAGTCATTTATAAATGATTCTCTATATTTCAGATTTATTTAGCTGACCCCTCCCAGGCCCTAAACTCATCTCATTCTACACACACAAACGGTGAGCAAAG
Organism: Xenopus borealis; assembly: GCA_024363595.1. Taxonomy (NCBI): domain Eukaryota; kingdom Metazoa; phylum Chordata; class Amphibia; order Anura; family Pipidae; genus Xenopus; species Xenopus borealis. The sequence continues at coordinate 124,115,161 of CM044431.1, forward strand.
ACCGTGCCACTGGATGACATTATGCCGCTGGCTAGCTTCTCTTCCTTTTGCCACTAGCCCATGCCATCAACAGCCTCCCAACCCCACAATGTCACTCTGAATACGATAGTTACCTGTGTGAGAGGGATGAGCGCCGCCATCTTTCCTGCCGTCCGCGGGAGCGCGCACAGCGTCACTCCAAATCCGAAGGCGCGCACAATCGCAGCACGGGGGCGGAGCCTGGCGTGAAATAGAAGGGCGGAGAGAGGGAGGATTGGGGGAGAAAAGCGAGTGGTCGTGTTTATGTAGTTTTCATTTCTGCACTATGGAAATGCCCTGCTATTGGCAGTAGTGATTGTCACAGGCGTGCGTACCTTTGCTAAGCAACGAATGAGTTTTATTAAAGCGGCCTATTACTTACTGGGCCACTGAGTAAATCATTCTTAGCAAGCTCCCTAAATATTATAGACTTTTTTTTTTAGAAACGTTTAGAATCCACTAAAATCTTTCGACTCCAGCAAAGGTCACAGGGAGTAGTTATGACCTTGAGCAAAAGCTGGAGATTTATCCGTGTGGCACTGCTGTGGCAATATATGGTACACAATGGGCTTTGACCAGAAACAAGTCATGCAACCACTAGCCAGAATAAATTCATTTCAGTCACATATGCTGGTTGTCCTTTATTGGATTTTGCCAGTTGCAACATAAACATGGCCTTGCTACATCACCCTGAATGCTCAAGCACCTCCAAATAGGGTTGCCACTTTCCAATTATGTTATCTTTCTTTCCTCTTAATAAAAAATGAATACTAAAGCTGTGTTTACTGCATTAAGAGGTTGTCTAAAAAAAGTTGTTTTTGCTGTTTTTTTATTTGGCTTTCTGGGGATGTGGGTAATGTGCTCTAAACCATATTTACAGTATTTGGCCTCTCTGAGGTAATCATGGCCTCTCCTGCCATTAGGGTTGCCACCTGGCCGGTATTTTACCAGCCTGGCCGGTATTTTTGATGGTTGATCCCAATGTTATTAATAGGAAAAAAAAGATAAATATATAGGAAGGCCGGTATTTTTTTCAAGAAAAGGTGGCAACCCTAAAGCCATTAGGGTTGCCACCTTTAAAAAAAAAAAAAAAATTACTGGCTAGTGGTGGGGGGCGGGAACAAAAGCTGCGGGGAGCAACGAAACTGGGGCGGGGCCATGGAAATGCGTCAGCAAGGGGCGTGGTCGTGTCGCTAAAGGGGGCGGGGCCACAACAGCGCCAGCGAACAGATACGTTTAAAGTGAAGGGCCAAGGGCTTTTGGTAAGGGTACATTGCCGGTAAATTTGTAATACCAGCCCTTGCAGGTATTTTACCGGCTAGGCTGGTATTTTTGATGCTCGATCCCAATGTTATTAATAGGAAAAAAAGATAAATATATAGGAAGGGCGGTATTTTTTTTTCAAGAAAAGGTGGCAACCCTAACCATAAGGCAAGGTAAGGGGCTGCAAAAAGCTGCCTCACCCAGAAATTCAGCTCCACTAGTGCAAAGAGCACTGTTGCACTCATTGCACTAGTGATACTGCCCCCTTTGACCCTCTCTGATGCTGATTTTTAGGGGCGGAGCGCAGGTCTGGACTGAGAATTAAAATAAACCCTGGTATTTTAGGTACACAGAGGCCCAAACAGCCTCCACCAGCCCACTAAATACTGACTTTCTATGGCACTTTATAGCAGCCCCTCTAGCATTTGCCAGAACACACAGATTGCCAGTCCGGGCCTGGCGGAACGGGAGGGGTGGTGGCAACTTGGGCTGCTGCCTCAAGCTACAGCCCCATTCCCCTTAGGGCAATGTGCATAAAACTGAGTTCTGAAAAAGAGCTGAAAGGGGAAATAATTTGTAAATATTTTCCATTTCATTGAAAAACATAATACAGTTTACAGCAGTGGACCCCAACCTTTTTTGCACCATGGACCAGTTTCTAGCAAGATTATTTTCATGAGGACTGGGGGGAGTGCTACAGTATACCTGCTAATTTTTTGTAATGGTAATTTAAGGGGCCAATTTACTAAATACACATGAATAGATCGAAGTTCGACCGAATTCGATCGAACAACGATCGTAGGAAAAATTTGATTGGTCGAATATGCAAATTTGGCTTATTCGATCATCGAATAGCGAACAATCCAGTGATCGAATAGATTCAAATGATCGAATATTCGATCATTCGATCAGCGAAGGATTTAATTTTTTAAAGTTATTTGATTGCCTACTTCGGCAGATTGGACCTACCGAATTGTAATAGAAGCCTATGGGAGCCCTCCCATAGGCTTCTGAGGCTAAGCCCTGCTCAAATAGGATTTGTACGATCGAAGTAAAAAAAAATTTGGGGAATAATAGTAAATCTGCCCCCATGTGTATACTACCCTTTAAAGGGTAACAGCAGCTATTATGCAAAACAACCAAACTACAGTGAATGCTGTGCAGTTTTGGACTCCAGTCCTTACAAGGGATATAAATGAGCTGGAGAGAGTGCAGAGACGTGCAACTAAACTGGTTAGAGCAGGGGTGTCCAAACTGTGGCCCGTGGCCCAGGATGGATATAAATGCAGCCCATCTTGAAACGCTCAATTCCCGAGAAATCATGTCATGTTGCAAAGGATATAGGAGGAAGGGGACTCTGTCCATTGTCTAGTTAGTAATAATAATATAATAATAAGTCTATTCAATATCCAGGTGTCCCTTATTCCAGTTTATATCTCCATCTGGTTATCCAATTGGTATTGTTTGTTTTGTGGATTTTCTTTATTTTTACAAATCAAAAGTGTTTGTGTATTTCATGTGTGACCCCCAGACAATTTTTTCTTCTTCCGATGTGGCCCTCGAAGCCAAAAGTTTTGACACCCCTGGGTTAGAGGGATGGAAGACTATGAGGGTATGATGAGGTATTATTATGAGGGTATACTGTCCAGGTTGAGGTTGTTTTCTCTGGACAAAAAGGCACTTGCGAGGGGACATGATTACACTTTACAAGTACATTAGAGGACATTATAGACAAATATCAGGGGACCTTTTTACCCATAAAGAGGATCACCGCACCAGAGGCCACCCCTTCATACTAGATAGAAAAGGACTTTCATTTGAAGCAGCGTAAGTCAGTTCTTCACAGTGAGGACAGTGAGGTTGTGAAATGCACTGCCGGGTGATGTTGTGATGGCTGATTCTGTTGATGCTTTTAAAAAAAGCTTCGATGGTTTTTCGGGCTGAGCTTGATGGACTTTGTCTTTTTTCAACCCAATTTAACTATGTAACTATGTAATGATACAACGCAGGAGTGAAATCTGTCAGTAGCATGAGTTTTATGTTTGCAGATGCAAAAAAAAAAATTTAGTTTCTTTTTTTAAACATCTTTTTATTAGTGAATATATGACATTGCCGGAGTCCAGATGCACAGAACACAATGCTGACACTTTTAAACCCCCTCAGCCCTGTGCCAGATGCTTGACATTTGATCTTTTGTATTATTATTTGCTGACTTTGGACTGTGTCTTGACCTTGCCTCTTGGATAATCCCCCTGTACCTTGCCTGGAATTCTGCTTGCTTCTTTGGTTGACTGCCTGCTCGGCCCATCTAGGATTGCCACCTTTTCTTGAAAAAAATACTGGCCTTCCTATATACTTGTTTTTTTTTCTATTAATAACATTGGGATCAACCATCAAAAATACTGGCCAGGCCGGTAAAATTTTGCCAACTATTCTCGGCTCTCATACCCTCTATTACCAGTCTCTCTTTGTCTCCATTGAAGGTGAACAGTTGTAAGAGTGGCCTCCTACTCAGCATCCTGGTTCCTGACAGTATCTCTCCCATGTTTCAAAAAAGTTTAACTTCCATTTCTTTTTGCATAGGGGATTCAATTCAATCCATGTTAATGGAATAAAAATAGAAATGGAAGGGAGTTGTGATTTAATCCAGTCCCGAAGGATAATTTTCTTTCACTGCTGGGATTGTGATTAGAAGCCTTTTGCTGCCCTAGGTCAGTCTGGTTGGAAGCCATGTTGTAAAGCCCAACAGTGGCCATTTGGGGGTTATTTGTAATTGAGGAGGTTAGCACTTGAGAAATCTCTCACCTCCCGCCAAAATGTCTTAATTATTGGACATTTCCAAAGGGCATGGAACATGTCTGCATCACTTTATTGTTTTCAGATTGTTTGCCAGATGTTAATACTTTTTCAATTGCTTTACTTTTTAAATGTTTTTTTTACCATTTTGACCACCCTCATATTTGTAATCTAACTGCTGATAGGGACAGTGTAGAGAACATGTATATATAATTTGATGGTAAACTGAAGGTGTGCAGTGCTTCTATTGTATCAATATAGTACATACTCACAGTTAAAGAAAGGCTTAACATTTCTCAGCTGAAATAACAGACATTTACATGCTTACTGATGGATCTCTTCCTGTTCTTGAGTTACACTTCCCGTTGTGACAGTTTAGTATTTAGGTGTCGTCATTTTTCTGGCTTGCTCTCCATTCCTGACCCTTTCTTCACTGCTTTCCTGTGTTAATGACTGTATGGTTTCCATCTCAATATTCAGTTTGCTAGAATCTTATTTCTTATTAGACAAAGACTATGCATTATATGCTGATGGGGTTAAGCTACATCCTCCAGGAGGCAGGACACTTGAAAGAATTGAGTGGGCGTGCCGGGTCAAGCTTAACCCCACCCACAATACAATCCTATTCAGTTGGTTCCAAAGCTGCTAACGGAACTTTATTATTATAACACGAAAAACCCAATAACAGGCAGAACTGTAAAACAGGAAAGTGTTCACTAAGACCAACATGGTCAACGAAAAAAGGCTCGCCATTGGGCAGGAAGCCCTGTGTCCCCCTTTCGACTACAGAGAAACAGATTTTCTCTGTCGTCTTAGAGGGACACAAGGACTGATGGGGACTTACCAAAGCAGTCCCAAAACAGCAGGGTGGGAGGAAGCCTGTAGAGAGTGGCTCAGTTACTTTACCACTGATTGCAGCACTCTACGTCCAAGTGAAGCCTCAGCCGAAGCAAAGGTGTCAACATTGTAGAATTTTGAGAATGTGTGTGTAGACGACCAGGTAGCCGCCTTGCAAATCTGCTCCAAGAGAACAGAGTTACGCAATGCCCAGGAGGCTCCCACAGCTCTCGTAGAATGCTCCCGAATTCCTTGGGGCGGTGTCTTTCCTTTTGCAATGTATGCATGCTTGATAGTTTCTCTGATCCATCTGGATATCTACGTCTTTGAAGCTGCTTGTCCCCTGCGGGGTCCGGACAGAATTACAAACAGAGACTGAGAAAATCTGAATGGTTTGGATCGGTCTATGTACCATCGAAAGGCTCTGACCACATCAAGTTTGTGTAATTTCCGCTCCTTATCATTCTTTGGTTCCGGACACAAGGAAGGCACCACGATGTCTTGGTTAACATGGAATGGAGATACCATCTTGGGGAGAAATGTAGGTATAGTGCGAAGTACTGCTTTATCCTTATAGAATGTTAGATAAGGAGGGTAACAGGACAAGGCTCCGAGTTCTGATACTCTTCTCGTGGAAGAAATGGCCACAAGAAACACCGTCTTCCAGGTCACCCAGGTGTCCGACACTGAATGAAGCGGCTCGAATGGCGGTTCCAGTAGTGCTTCCAGCACCAGGTTTAGATCTCAAACCGCCACTGGGGGGTGAAAAGGTGGGGCCAAGTGGGCTACCCCTTGCAGAAAAGTGTGTATGATGTCTTCATTAGCTAACTTCTGTTCTGTAAAAGAATGGATAGTGCAGACACCTGTACTTTAAGGGAGCTGAGTCCCAGATCTAATCCGTTCTGAAGAAAGGATAAAACTCTAGGTAGACTGACTTCTGTTGGAGAAGAATCTGTCTCCTGGCACCAGTTGAAGTAAGAGTGCCACACTATATTATAGGACTTAGATGATGAAGCCTTTCGTGCCCTCAGCATAGTTTGAATAACTTCTTCCTCTAATCCCTTACTCCGCCAGATGGATGTCTCAACAGCCAACCCGTCAAAGCGAACAGTCCTGGGTTGTGATGAACTACTGGACCCTGACGTAGTAGGTCTTTCCTGGGTTGTAACCGAATTGGACTTGCCACTGACATTTCTTGTGGATCGGAGGTTGTCCGGGGCCAGAAGGGTGCTACTACTATCGCTGTAACTGGGGATTGCTTGATCTTCTTTAGCACTCGTGGCAGTAAGGGAAGAGGTGGAAACACGTAGGCTAGGTCGAACTGCCAATGTTGAGTCATGGCATCTACCCCTGCCGCCAGAGGATCTCGATGGCGAGTGAAGAATTCTGAAACCTTTCGATCAGATCTATGCTTGGCTGTCCCCAACAGCTGACTAGTCGGTCGAATTTGACAGGATGTAGTTCCCACTCTCCTGGGTCTAGCTGATTCCGGCTTAGGAAGTTTGCCTTGATGTTTGATATCGCTGGGATATGTATGGCGGACAACTTTACCGAGTTGTGTTCCACCCAGTGGAGAATTTGACTGGCCTCTGTCAATGCTCTTTGACTCCGAGTTCCTCCCTGATGGTTTATGTACGCCACAGTCGTGACGTTGTCGCTTTGGATTCTGACTGGTTTTGCCCGAAGAGCTTCTGTCCAGTGCCAAAGCGCTAGTTTCACCGCTCTGAGTTCGAGAACGTTTATGGACAGTTTGGACTCCTCTAGACACCATTGTCCCTGTGCCGATTGGTTGTCCCATGTAGCCCCCCAGCCCTGGAGGCTGGCATCCGTGGCTATTACATTCCACTCCGGGGTTGCCCACGATTGTCCTACAGCTAGGTTGTTTGGAACCAGCCACCAATGAAGAGCCATCTTTGTTGTGTTCGACAATCGAAGAGGTCGATCTAGTGATCCCCCTATCCAGGAGGAGAGGATATTGGCTTGAAGTTGGCGGAGATGGATCTGGGCGAATGGGACTGCTTCTATGGCCGACACCATAGTCCCCAGGACAGACATTGCCTTGCGTATTGTCGTGGCTTGGCTGGATATCAGAGATCGAACTTGAATCCTGATCTTTTCCTGTTTGTCTCTGGGGAGACTCACAGTCTGATTATGAGGAGGCCATATGGGGACATGAAGATAAGCCTTTTTGATATCCAGTGACATCAACCACTATCCCTGTTCCATTCCTCGTATAACAGACCTTAGTGTCTCCATCTTGAAGCGCACTGATAGGATATATTTGTTCAGACCGTTGAGGTCCAGTACCGGTCTGACTGTTCCACCATCCTTTTTTGGAACTGTAAAGAGGTTTGAATAAAACCCGGAGAATCTCTCTGTAGTCGGAACTGCGGTGATCACCCCTAATCTCTCCATCTTCGATATGCATTCTAGAAAGAGTTTTGCTTTTGTGTGGTTTGAAGGTACCCTGGACATGATAAATTTTCTGGGTGGCAGAGTTGTGAAATCCAGATGGTAACCTTCCGACACAATTTCGTTGACCCAAGCGTCTGTTGAGTAACGAATCCATGCCTCGTGGAATCGTAAAAGTTTTCTTCCGATTTGCTCTGACAATTCCGGAGGGAGTGCCGCGTCATGCTGACGCCTGTTTGTCAGAGGGGGACTTGTTGTAA
>CM044431.1:124137345-124153061 GCA_024363595.1 Xenopus borealis
GCCGTCCGGTCATGCTGAAGTCTGCTTGTCGCTGCTAAACTTGGTATTGGCTTGCCTGGTTTGCCAGGTCTGTTTTCCCTTTGAGGAGTAGCGACTCCTAGAAGAAAACTGGGTGGGTAGGAATTTCTGGAGGAACCAAATCATTGTTCTCGAAAGGGACGTAAACATCTCTGCAACAGACCCTTGGGTCTTGACTGAGGTAGGAGAGTGCTTTTGCCCCCTGTTGCTTGCGAGAGAAAATCTTCTAGTTCTTCGCCAAACAGCCGCACACCCTTGAAGGGACTTCTTAGAGCTTAGGTCAGCATACCACAATCTGAGCCACTAGGCGCGTCTGGCAGTCACGGACAATGCGTAGGTCCGCGCTACCGTCTTCAGATGCGTCACAAAGGAAGGAGCTAGCCTCCTGAATTCTGATGGCCAGAATGGGTCTAAAGGCTGATCCGGAAGAAGAAAAAATTGCCTTCAGAAAACCTTCAAGTTTCTTGTCCGTTGCATCCTTAAAGGCTGGCGCGTCGGGGACGGGCAGTGCGGTTGTCTTTGAAAGGCGAGATACTGGTTTATCCACTAGAGGAGGTGTGCTCCATTTCTCTCATGCTTCCTTGGGAAAGGAATACAGCTTTGCAAATTTCTTAGTGACTTAAAATTTGTGTTCAGGATTGTCCCAATACCTTGCAATTGAGCATGAGCGGGGGAAAACTACTGAACGTTCCGAGTGTCTGCGAAACAGACCTCTTGCCCTGCGAAGGAGATTCCTCAATCTTGAGCACCTCAATGACAGCCGCAATAAAGAGTGGTCTGGAGAGATGGAAGATTCATCACCTTCGTCATCAGAAGAGGACAATTCCCCTTCACCAAGGCATTCCTCATCTGAGGAGTCGGGAGAGGAGTGTGCTGCGGGAAGGGAATGTCCCAGAGGATCGGAAGATCCTGACGCTCTGCGCTTTTGTGGTCTCTTAGGAGACACTGGGGCATTAAGCCTGTCTAGCATCTTGTCTAGTGATGCTGCCGGAAGTGCAATTCCTTGAAGGGACCAAAGGGATTGGGAAAGAGAGATGGCCCGGGCTGGTGTCCCCCCAACTTTTACTAGGCAAGCAGAAGTGGATGCCGCTACATCCACTCATGCTCATCCAAGTCTGGCGTTGCAGGTCCTGCATTGAGTGTGGGTACTGTATGCTCAATCTGTCTGGCAGGTATGCAAGAAGAGAAAGGCGAGCCAGTTTTACCACACTTAAATTTAGTCCTGCAATGAGTGCATGCCAGGAAGCTGACCTTGGTTGCCTGCTTATTTGCTCTAGTAAATATGGCATCTTTTGTCCCTTCCGCCAGGAGAGTGGTGTGTAGGTGCTACTCAATGGTGCGCTCCCACCCTGGTTCCCTAATACCTGGGGGTTGGAGGAAGGCCAAGAGAGCGGAGGGTGCCGTTGATGCTGTGGACAGGTTGAGAGCAGAACCGCTGTGCCTGAAATGTGGGAGGTTGTGAGCTGTTGCGTGCTAGAAAATGCTGGCCACTACCTTTGCCTGTGCAAGTACCTGGATGGAGGATGACTGCTGCTGTGCCTGTCTGCATCCAGTACAGGCTAGAGGAAACTTCACGCTCTACAGTCCTTGAGCTTGCCTCACCGATTGTCCGTTGAGAAAAAAACAGACCTCTTTATTCTTTCGGTGAGGATCCCGCGGAGGGAGCTGACTCAACGAATGCAGTCAGAACTGACTCGGGTATTGCCCCGGATGCCCAGACTTCTCCTAGGGCCCCCCTGACGTGAGGACACAAAAAAAAGTAAGAGTAAGCTGGAGGCGGAGGGAAGCTATATAGAGGGGAGGATCCCTCCTTTTCTTCTTCTGTGTCCTGATGGGAGGGGATTTAACCCCATGGTTCCTGTGTCCCCCAGGACGTATGAGAAAGATGTTTGGTAGGAACTGCACTGGTAAGTCTGCTTTTGGTCTATAGATAAGGACTACAGATTTTTTATTAAAGTATTAAATGTGGAGTAAACTGAACTCATTTGCTTCTTCTCTTAGGATATGGGTAATACAAAACATCCAACTGATGGTAATTTGCATGCAGCTGCCATGGAGAAAGAACCTGTGCAAACAAAGAAGGTGCAGCCTTTAGTACAGCCAAAATCTAGCAGTGAGAATTCTGCTGTTGAAGAAGAAACAGATGCAAACGAGGATTCGGAAATATCTGAACGCCTGCACAGTGACCCTTCTGTATCCCATGAGCACCAGTCAAAGCCAGGACATAAATACACAGTCCGTTCCGATTACTCTGATGATTTTGAAGAGTCAGTGCGCACGGAGACCGCTAAAAGTATACTAGCAAAGTCAGACTCAAGCTCTTCCCTTATATCGTCATCGAAAAAAGGAAAGGGCTCTCCACATGAATCCAACCGCAACCCAAGCAAACATCATCGAACCAAAAGAAGGGCTGAAGAAGCACAGAAAATAACCTTAAAAGAGTCATCAGTGCAAACTAGTGAACCCGACCTTGGCTATTATTGGCCACTTGGTAAGAGGTTCAACTATAATTAACTTCAACTGGATGTAAAGTCTGCCATAAGTAAACATTTCGATTAAGCGGATTTGTTTTTTTCCCCCTCATTCTACACAGGAACAAGTGACCTCAGGCTCTCCTCGGCACCAGCGTTTCTAGAGCCAGCTTCAATAGCTAGGCACGCAGTCAGTCCTGAGGTCATTGAAGGTAAGAGAAATAAACTGGACATTACAGGCCACTTAATTTCTGTTGCATATTCCTCAAGTCTTTGTTATAAGAGGAGTACTTTTTTTTTTTATCTCCACCCAATGAAATAATAACAGAATAGGAAATTATTTTAAATTACTTTACAATATAAATTTATTTAGCACCTCCCTTAGTTTTTAAGTTATTTGTAATTGCAATTAAAAGCAGTTTTTGGCTGGCTTTTTACATTCTCTGCACTGCAGGTTGTAACTGCTGAAACCAGTGTAGCAGGAGTCGGCTTGATTAACAGACCTGGAGCAGAACAGACTTCTGCTGTATTATATAATCAAGGATCAGAATCGGAGAACCGAAAGGAATAAACAAATGCCCCTTTCAGAATTTAAAGGCAATCGAAAAAGCTTGTTCATCGTAAAGCCCCCCCAACGCAGATTGATATTGCAGTTTGCTACCTTGCCCAGGTTATAGGGGTTCTTCTTGTCCAGCCACCTAAAACGGTTTTCTTATGTGACATTTTTTTTCCAAGTTTAATTTGACATCATCTGCATTCCCTAGCTCTAACTACATACAGCCCGATGGCACTGGCCCTCAATGACATGTTAAAGCAACAGCTTCTCCTAACCCAGAATTTTGTGCATATGGCCCGCCAACTGCATCTTTCCACAGTGAGGTCCCTTGAAGCGGAGGTGTATCACTACACTACCTTGGAGGATACTAAGGAGGTAATTGCATGGCACCAATTTGAATTTAACTATAGCCATAACATTTTGGTAGCCATGGCTTATAGGAAAGTTTGATTATTGGTGTCGGTTTTAGAGACTTGGTTTACTTCTACCCTACAGTCACTGCATCTAGGAAGACCAGATCTATATTTCTAATCTGTAGTTCAAAACAAGTTATATTCAACATATATTTAAGCACTAACAAACCTTCACTGTTGAACAGATTTCTTTTTCTCAAATTAAAAAAGAAAAAAAACCTGCATCAAATCCATCTTTATGGCACAACTGTTAAATGAGTTTTTAATGTAGCTTTATTGTAGATTTAAGGCTTGGTGCTCTATTATAGGACCCCTTTTTCCAGAAAACTTCAGGCCCAAAGCATTTAAGATAAAATGTTCTCCGAATACAAGCTTATCTTAAAGTTTGTGTAGACTGTACATGTTTCTAATATAAATAAGTTAAGAATTCCTGACAACCTGTGTGATATTTATTTTCAGTACATCAGACATCAGAAGTCTCTCAAGATGAAGCAAGAGACATAAGCAGAGATCAGGTTCTTACGTGTGACTGGCATGGCAATGCTAAGCTTCAAAAATACTAGGCAATGATTGAATGTAAAGGGTTTATTGTAAAATATTTGTACTATTTATAATATTGAGTGTATTTATAAATAAATCATTTGACTGTTTAATTATTTCCTTGCCAAGCATGTAGAACCTATATATTGGCAATAAAAAAAAGGTGATTATGTTGAGCTCAGTGGGATATATTTTCTTATACATAAGCCTCACATGCTGTTTCACATTAATAGTAACAATATTTTCTCTGTTGTCTTAGGGGGACACAGGGACCTATGGAGGTTAAGCTCCTCCCACTAGGAGGCAGGACACATAAAAAAATGCCAACTGGGTGTACTAAACCAACCAGTTTTTAAGTGACCTGTATCCTAGGAGGACAGGCTCAGAAAGTGTTTGTTATTCACTTCATTATCATCAGTCAGCTTGGTGACACCTGGGGTGAGACCCTGTCCTACTGGTTTAGCCCAGCCAAGGAAGAAGCCACTAGGTCATTAGTAATCCTAAGAGGCTATACTGACCACCCAGATGCACCTGCTTTCCACTAGGAGTAGAAAGTCTGGCCAGTGAGATACCAGTTGAGGTTAAGTAAAGCGGTGTCACTAGGTACAGGGGTGTCCCCCGCCCTCCCAGCTCGGGTCACGGAGGGGGAGAGAGTAAGAGATTTCTGGCCGCCAGGGGTACTCAAGGCAGGTTTTCCACCTCATTCAGCACCCTGAGTGCGGTCTTAACAGCTCAGGCGGCAGGGGAAAGGAGTGGTTGGCAAGTCTTACTCTGGGTGGAATGCAAGGTTGGTTCCACTGGACCTTGTGCACACTACTGGGGTACGATGGGTGAAGCTTAGCCGCGCGCTCCTTAAAACGCATATGGGTTTCAGCTACCATTTTGTCCTCGCTCAGAGCGTGGGTTTTTCTCCTCTCTCTTCAACCATGGTGACGGGAGCTTATTGAGGGGGAAAGCAGCAGCCCTTAATGCACACATCCTTGGGCACTACTTAGCCATCACCAATATGGCTTTGGCTTCACCCCTGCACCCACTTCAGCACAGGTGACTTACTTTGCCTGTTCAAAGTGTCAAGCTAAAATTCCTGGGGGCCATGGGGAGCCGCTGTGCAGGTCCTGTTCTGAGGGACATTGGACTATTTCTACCCCAGGTGGCAACTTTGCCTTGTGAGTGGCAAATGCGCCTGGTGAGGACAACTCAGGAATGTCACATGGTCTGGGAACCAGCCCATCAGCAGAACCCACAGCACCCCTATGGACCATTCAACTACCTCAATCATTAGCCTCCAAGGACAAGCCTTTTGACCTGTTGGTCGCATCCAGAATAGTTGGACTACCGTTCTCCCTATTGTTTTCCGTTTATGGTTGAATGCATGTTATTCTTGTTCTTAGTTGGCACAAGCTGAGGTGTGTACAGGAGTTAAGACCAGTGGGCACATCACTTATTTTTTATTAGTGTCCTGCCTCCTTGTTGGAGGAGCTTAACCCCCATAGGTCCCTGTGTCCCCCTTTCGACTACAGAGAAACAGATTTAACAGCGAGTACAAAAATCCTGTTTTATTCCGCCTCCTGAAGGCATTCACATCACAACTCTAACGTGCTCCCTTATTAGTAATAATGATTTTAAATGTAAGGTAGCACCATGTAATAAACTTAGTCATTTGATTTGGCAGTATTATACTCTAAATTTATCTATAGCAGGGATCCCCAATCTTTTACCCATGAGCCACATTCAAGTGTAAAATGAACTGAGGAGCAACACAAGTCTGAAAAAGTCCCTGGGGATACCAAATATGGACTATGAGGACTGATAGCCCACAGGAGGCTCTTTTTGGCAGTATCTGGTTTTTATACAACCAAAACTTGCCTACAAGCTAGGAACTCAAAAAAGCACCTGCTTTGAGGCCCCTGGGAGCAACATGTCTGTCGTTCATGAGCCACTGGTTGGGGATAACTGATCTAGAGTCGCTTTCATCCTTTACTGGAAGAAGGGAATCTCCAAAGTATGCCTGGGTTGAGGACCCTTGGGATTGAACGAGGCCTAGAGAGTCTGTGGGCTCTTATGCTATTGTAGGACCAGGAAAGGTTTCAATTAGGAGTAGTGGTGGGGGAAACTCAATAGTCCTGGGACCCTGAGTGCTTGATATAGTGGTATATTGTGGTTCTACTTCTAGTCTGTAGGATTGAGAGTCCCTCTGATGTATGAGAGAAGGAAAGAACAAGAGTGAGTGATTAGAGACAAAGAGGCCACTTGTATGGAAATATTTAAGTAGAGCTGGCCTTCAAACAATGAAATAAGCATACTGAGATATTATACAATCACCCCAAAGGATAACTACCTGTACAAATTGAGCTGCGAGAAGACACATACAGTCTTCTGTAGATTCTAAATCAGAAGCAGTCAGAAATACATCTTTTTTTTTTTTCTTTTTTGCTCTGTGCTAATGGGAAAACCCTTACAGAAGCTTTGTGATATAAATGCAATGGATTCCATTTCTGTAAATAAATGGCAAAATAAAGTCTACTATTTTTTATTTTACAAAAGATGATGAGATGCACACATAGAAACAGAAGATGCAATATCAAATGTTACCCAAACACAAAAAACCCAGGCTCTACGGTGATACGAAAGTATCAGTATTAATGGATACAATGGCAGAATCATTTATATCAGTGTCTCTTAAAACTAGTTCATATAGCCATTTTTTACGCTCTCTAAACTGATTTGGGCCAGTACTGCTTTCTTATACAATTATGTATTAAGAGCCAAAACTTAAATTGCCATAAGGCCAAAAAGAAAAAAAAATCTAAGTGGATTTGAAAAGTCTGCTGGGAAAGGAGATAGGTGATGAAATTGTTGGTGAACTGCAGCCACAGAAAAGGTTAAGCAAGAGAAGTCAGTCTGACCTGTTCTCAGTCTAATCCCAGAATGCCTTGCAAGATGCTACATTTTTCAACACTGATGGAAGGGGTTCTGAGGCAGCTGTAGATAGCTTGTAGCTTGGCGCACATCAATGAATAAGCCCCATTTCGAAAATGCCAAGACTGCAAGAAGGTACAGTACTACTTAAGTACCTTGTAGGATTATTAAATTAGCATCAGTATTCATTCTGATGTGATATGGGAAATCTGTTTTGTAACATTGATCTTTTCAAAGAGAGCAATAATTACAAAATTTAAATGGTTAACAGTTTATCAAATGATCTGTGTCTGTTTCCAGTGGGGAGTTTAGTAGCACTTCCCAGTCACCCATTAGTATCAGGTACTTAATCAGGCTACAAGGAGTATTCTGCTTCATTCCTGCTCTGGGGGATCGTGCTCCTCTCGTTTCACTAAAGGGAAAAAAGAATAAAAGATTAAAATTACTTTTGACAATTCTGCTGGCTGTTTTATTTTCTTCTTCAGATTAATTTAGGAGACTAAGAAAATCAATGTGGGTAAGATTAACAAAGGAGTAATTTACAGCTGGCAAATTGCCCTATAAAGATGAGTTAATAACTACAAAGACTACAGTTACTGGCCTTTTACAGTGGAAGGGCTCAGTTAAAGCTAGCTGAAATCATGTTTTTATCTTATACTTTCACAACTTAAAGGGCACCAATCACAGCCAAAATCAAACACATATTAACAATCTGACCAGTACAACTTAAACATGTTTAATCAAGCTACATATACAGTTTTTTGAAGAAAACAGCAGTTTTTAAAAAATCCCATACTTTGTCAAATGGGTTCTCTCACTGATTTAGTCCATACTGTGACTACAACATGCAAATGAGTTCACGAGCATGCTCAGATTGTAGCACTGCCCCGAGTATTCTACCCAGAATGCCTAGCTTTAGTAAACTCTAGAAGTATCAAGAGAAGTGCACACAGCAACTTCCACAAGGTGGCAGCACTAACACAGAAGTTTGGCAGGTTTCAAAATAGCTTAGAAGGTTTATTAGGCAAGCAAGAAATTTCAACTGAGCATGTGCGAGATTTCAGAGCTACAGTTGGCTGTGAAGATATAGGTAGGAGGAGTCAGTGAAATCCAAGATGCCTGCCTCAGCTAGAACTGCAGTGGAGATAGGGGAGATTTTGCAGAATGTATAGTGAGCTGATCATTTACATTATACAAACAATTCTGTTTTAAAAATCGGATTTATTAAACTTTCACATTGTGTATTTACTTAGTAAATGATTTTAGTTATGATTTAAGAAATTAAATATGCAAAATATAGTTAAATAGTTTACCTTGAGGTGCAGAACCAGGGGGAAAGGGTCCACCTGCTTTGAAATCTGTTGATAAATTTATAATGAATATTGACAACACTACAAATGCCTGTAAATAGCTCTAGCACTAATGTGTAACAGTAAAGCAAGTCTCACAAAGGTACATGGCCAGGTAACTGTTTCAGTCAGGTTTTTTTTATAAAAACAGTACACTTTTATTTAATTAAAGTATATTAGAGATATATTAATTTTTCATAAATGAAGTAATTTTTTTGCCTTTACATCCTTTAAACATCAGCGGCACTCACTTTCATCCCTGGCTTTCATGCGGGCAATGAAGGAGTAGCTTTTGTTCCTGCGATAATTTTCATATGGGTCATCGAGTGAGACGCCAACACCCTTGTACTGGTCCCATTTGTCCCGAATGTCTCCTCCTTTAATGGGGTCCTGGATCCCCTGCTCATTGGCACCGAGGCCACCTGCCCCACTCCACCCTGGTATAAAGAAGAGAAGAATGTGTATGAAGACATTCCATTTAAAAGTGCCACTTCCTATGCCATATTGCACCAATGCTTTAAGTACGGAATTATTCTGGGAAGCTTCAGTGCCACAGTGAGGGTCTTATTTAATGCATGTACATTCACATCAAACTCATCATGCATGTTTTTGTTTTAAAGGTAACTTTTTTTATCGATGTTTATAGGGGGAACTATCGTAAAACTGAAAATTTCATATAAGAACAGATGCTGAGAGAGGAACAGTAAAAATAAACTTGATTATCTCAGAAACAGTACAGATTGTATTAATTGTATTTAGAAAGTTTCTTATTTCAGTATGCTGAAGCTTATATTAAAATTTCATTTTTGCAACAGTTCCCCTTTAATAATATACATTCAGCCAAGATCATTATAGTTCAGGGAGTGTAGCAAGTGGAAGCACACACTGATACCTCAGTAATAGGTGTACAGTGACAGTATTTCGGTAAGGAGCAATTGGCAGCGCTAGAGTGAATAGTTCACACCATGGGGTATGAGGTTTTCCTATTTGGACCTCTAGCATCATTGGTCAGTTTAATTAGGAGGATAGCCTTGTGAACCAATGGTTTCCAAGTCTTGACTGTTGGAGGTCGAGGCCCAATCCAGTGCATGGCTATGTTTTAACTTGCATAGAATAGTAATGAGCAGTATCTAGTAATGATCTGGATAACATATCTGACACTATGTGCTGGATAGGGACAAGCTACCATATGGAGCACATGAAAAACTACAATTAGGGTGGTACCACATGGGGCTGTATGTATGCAGACACTCTTCTGTCTGTATTAACTGGTGCTGAATAAGGATCCAAGCTGACTACATGGTGATTCTGCTGGATGAGAAACCAAATGGAGGTAGCACATTCTATGACTGAAGCCTTACTCTTTGTGGGACCAGTGTTATTACAAAGGCCAAAAAAAAATACAAACATTCAGAAGAAGGCGAGCACTCACAGGACTTAAAGGACATGTTAACCCTTAAAACAAGATGTTATTCAGTAAAAAGCCTAATTGAATCAGTCACATACCTAGCATTCCAGTCCTTTTTACGTTAACAACAAAGGAGCTTTATTGATGTAAGTGTCCTGCAGGTTTCCTCCACCATCTGCCACTCTCCCCCCTCCCTTCAGAATCAGCGCTGTTGCTTGGAGTTCTGATCATGCGCAGTTACTCATTCACAATTTAGCACATGCGAAGTGCAGGGGAATCAGCGTCCGAAAAAAACTTTGTGCCGGAGCAACGCTGACCTCTGATGACACGCCTATCCATGCTCTCAACCAATCTCGCCATAGCATTGGTGGTTGCTATGGCGACTTTAGAATCTCTGCTCCCCCAGTCCCTTGCTCATATTTCTGCTGCTGACTGCAGGGAGCTTGGAAGAGAGCCAAAGTCTTTAACTACTTCACTGCCGTTTCCAAACCAAGGCTAACTATGCAAGTGGTGCAAGTTCAGGCAGGGAAGTTTTTCTAAATTAAATCTGCCTTTCTTCATTTATTTGTGCACAATTATATTACACAATGTCATAGGTAATTTGCCATATGTAATGAAAAGTTAACATCAATGAAGAGGTCAAGCGGGCGGGACATTCGGGGCATGCGCAATAAATCGAGGAAGTGCATAACCCGGACAAAATGGCCGCCGGGTAAAAGCTGACTTCTATGAAGATACAACGCGATGGTGCAGGGAACAGGAGCGGAATTTCCGCGTGATTCTAATGCGGTTCGGGTTGGGCAGAGGTAACCTTTGCAGCTATACTAAAAGTGAAAAAATGGTTGACATGTCCTTTAAAAAAGAATTATGGTGCAATTTATTAAAGCACTAACGTATTGCTGGTTATAAGAAATATAAGTGTTGAGCTCTTCGTACCCATTTTCACTAACATTTGATGACCCTTGTTTTCCTCTCCCAAACGGACATTGGGCACAGGCCCTGCTGGTCCAGAACCTAAACCTGAAGAGGAACTAAATAGGAAGAAGAGAACACACAAGTTATGAAAGAGCAATAAAATACACAACTGCCAGAATTGGAAGGCAATAAATTTAAAAATAAAGTTTTAAAGAAGGATGCACCAGCAGACAATTTCCATTATAGCTGATTTTCGTGTTCCCAAAAAACATTATCTTAATTCCATGCAAGGACTGGACAAATCAAAGCCATTAACGTCCAGCAAAAAGAAAGAAATAATGAACAATTTGATTGAAAATGGTGAGACTAAAGGAAAACGTGCATCATTTCTGTATTCTACCAATTCATACGCTATGCATTCAGGCAGAATACAGTAAGTAAATATTAAAGGCAAGCACAGCATACTTACGGTGGGGTTGCACTACGAGATCTTGATCGCCGCCTTCTCTCCGGTGAAAAGGATTTGGACCGAGATCGGGACCTTGAGTGACTTCTGGATGATTGGGACCTGCTTCTGCTCCTAAAGCAGGAAGACCAACAAAACAATGAATAATTTTATTCAAGAGAAGGGGAAAAAAATAAAAAAATTTTAATAATTGTTGTGCCAATTTAAACTACCATAAAACTTTGCAAAATGTTCAATTATAAGCACAAAAATGATTCGCAATTAGTTTTTTGTCCTTAAACATGAGGACACAACGGCAACAGCCAGTGCTTTTGATCCACTTGTTAAAGCATTTTTGGGAAGCAGAGAGTCCTATTTCACCTGGATCTTGACCTGGAGTAAGATCTGGAACGGGAGCGTGATCTAGAGCGTGATCTAGAATAAGAGCGGGAGGAAGATCTGGAGTTGGAATGTGGAGATGATTGTTCTTGACTCTTTGAGCGGCTCCGAGATCTTGAAGTCCTGCTAAGAAACATAGCACTGAATAAAAACTTTGCTGTATACCTCCTTCATTAACCGTTCAATTACAGTTCTCTCTGCCTTATGAAATTTCAGTGTCAGTGATATTTTGCAACTTGCTGATACTTTAGAGCAATTGTGGGAGGATGAAAGTTAATCACATAACCAGTTCACTAGCAATGTGATCCCACAGATACAGTCAAAACCATAAAAGATTATGCACCATATGTCTATTAGATGTTTAATTTCCATTTGCATGCAATTCTTAGATTTACAGAACACTGCCAGACTATCTTTAAGATTAAATTCCCTTTCTCTGTTGCCTACCTGTTGCGTTTGTCTTGTCCTTTCCTACGTCGAGCTCGCATCTTGGCTCGGAAAAATTCATAAAGGCCATTTTGCTCCCAACCCTCACTAAATAAGGAAAGCACATTAAAACATCACTGATAAATTCAGAATGGAAAAAGAAAAGGATTTCTTAATAAACATTTTTTTCCATGTTTTTAACAAGTCACTGTTCTATCTTTTGATAAACTTGTAGCAATTACATGTTCCCGTACTTTGTCTGGGATCCTTTTATTTGCTTTACTTTAGGCACCCTGTTGCAGCCTTAGTGTGTGGAGAACGTGAAATCTGTGCCTGGGTTTGTGCAGTATCATTACAGACACTGCTATACTAGATTTCTGTCTGCAAAAAAATCCCAATTAAAGGAATACATTTTATGCAGTGCCATCACATTGGGTTTTTTCTCTGAGCAGGGCAGGTAGGGCATGTACTCACCTAAGCCCTCGAGGGAAGGAAGAGGCAAGCTAGCCCTGGATATAAGGTATACAACTAGAATCACTGTGGTGCCTAACAACTTGGCACCCCCAGTGATTTTAGCTTCCTTCATAAAATAGACAGGATATTCTAAGCACCTGTTAGTGATCTTTTAGGTATGTAGTGGATAATCAAAAATATAAACAAACAGTTCACCGTTTCATGCTGATGGACAGCAGTGCATAATATTACATCCAACAAGTAAAGTACTACTGGAATTGACTCCACACCTGTTACGGGGTCTGTCATGTGAAGGAGGACTGTAAAATGCCTCAACAGCAGCCAAAAGCCTCTCACTTGGAGGCATTGGAGGAGGAAGCCTAATATCCTTAGGGTCCAGGGGTTTGTATTCATGATCTTCCAACTGCAAAACAAAAGTCATCAGTTGTACAGTAAAGAAGAAAAAAAATCGACTTTCCACTTATTTTTACAGCTATGGCTATTCAGTAAATTTTTCTTCCCCAAAGAACTACAGCACACAAAGATTTCTAGCCTGTTGTTGCTCCATGAGAGTGGGCCAAGACTCTAGATGTCCCACCCATTCAAAGGAAATGGGAATGGCCTTCATGCACAAAACACAAAAACAAGCAATTTCCAATTCTGTTACAAAGCAAATACAGATTTTTCCTAAAAGAAACACTCACCTTAACTAAGGGAGCCATCAGACCAGCTGGTAAGTCAAAGTATGGTACATTGGGGACCAAACTGGGGTCATCATGGTTAATGTGTGGAGGGCCCTGTCTTCGTATGTGAGGAGGCTGTCCATTAAAACCATGAGGTGGAGGGCCAAAGTCTGGGTGTTGCGGTCCACCCCATGGAGGATGTTCACTCATATTGGGATGTGGCATTCTGTGACCTTGGTGATGATGAGGTGGGCCCATATCTAGAAGACAAAATAATACAATAGATAAGGTCCCTTTAGCAGGAGCAGATAGTTTTGCATTAATATTTATTGTCTATCTATAATGTGAAGCAGATATGGTATAATATTACAGGTCTTTTACATTACAGGGATTACATGTGGATATAAGAACATAATGCAAGAAGGAGCGTCTTGGTGAACATGGACACTTAAATCTTGGTGAGGTGGGGAAGGAAGCTTATATGTTTTGTTCTGTGTACTGTCCTGAATGGCAACTAAGCTGGTAAAAGGTATGGAAAATCTTAGCTACAAGGAAAGACTGGCCAAGTTGGGGTTGTTCACGCTGGAGAAGAGGTGCTTAAAGGGCAACTAAAGTCTAAAATAAAGCAATGTTAGAAATGCTGTATTTTGTATAAACATGAACTTACTGCACCAGAAGCCTAATAAGACAAATGATTTATGCTGTCAAAGTTGGCCATAGGGGGCTGTCATCTTGTAACTTTGTTATACATCTTTGCGATACCAAGACGACACACATGCTCAATGTGGTCTGGGCTTCTGCTGGAAGGTTAAGCTTAGGGATCGCCATAAATGATCAAAACAGCACAAGTCAAATAATATCTGCCATAGAAGTCAATACAGCAAGACTGATTAACAATGAGAATATACAGACTACACTGGGTCTGTGGATACACAGCTCTACAGTCACGGGCTGCTCTACAGAGAAACAAACAAAGCTGCTCCAGTTCTGGGAAGTAAGGTGAGAGCTGTGGAATTCTCTCCCTGAATCGGTTGTACAGGCTGATACATTAGATAGCTTTAAGAAGAGTTGGATGATTAAACGAAACATAATATAAGGGACGGGGTCACCCGGGGTGGGTGTGGAAGGAGAGTACAGGGCAGGAGGAAAGGAAAGTGGTGGGTCGGTGAGTGAATCTGATATTTAAAAAGTATTATAGACTATTTTGCATGACCCACTTTTCTAAGTAATAAAGTCCCTGTAACACAGAAATTAATTGCGGTCCTGTGCAAAGTTTAGACCTGTAGACCTAATGTGGACAAGAACTTAAAAAAATAGTGCATTTGTATTATCCAGAGACTTGGTTTTGGTTACTTCAACATGCTAAATATGTTTAGAGGGGTTGATCACCATGCAACATTATTTTAAGTTCTGTTGTTCACCAGAAATAAAGAATTTTTTTTCAATTACTTTCTATTTTGTATTTGTGCCTGCTTTTCTGATATTGTAATTTAAAGTTTCATTTTTCACCTTCTTGTGTCTTTTTGAAGCAGTTCTGGGAGAGGACTTACAGACTCTGTAACCAATTCTTAATGGATACATTTTAGTCAATACATGGCCCTGCTGAGCAGAATCCCTGAGTTTCATTACAGGCAGCTGTTAGAATTGATACAATAAATGATATTCCACAAATACTGCTGAGAAATGTATCAACTATGTAACAGTTCAGAATCTGCACCTGGATTACCGAGTTGCCAGACAAACACAAGAAAATAACATTAAACTTTAATCTTCAATTTTGGAAAAAATGTCAAAAATAAAAATGGATAGCAATTGAAAAAAAAAATCTATTTCTGGCGAACAATCTGAAAACTGAACACAGAGAGCGTTTGGAAAAACACTATAGAAAGCTCCTATTTCAGATTTCCAACACTGCAATAACTTTTAACCGGGAAAAAACAAACCTAAGAGATTGGAAGGTGAACAAAAATAAATACACTTGAAATAAATGGTGTAAAGATGCTACATAAATAATATTCAAACATGTGCCATTGGGAATTACCTGCAGGGAAATCCCCCTGGGGAAAATCAAATCGATGTGGAAAAGGTGGTCTTTCAAAAGGATGCCGTGGTGGAAATTCTTCCTGCATGAAGTGTGGGGGGAAACGATTGAAGTTATGAGGGTGTGGAGGCTGGTTGAATTGAGGGGGGTGCTGTTGATGAGGTGGAAAGGGTCCTCGGAAGTGTGGTGGCCTTTGCATGCGAAAGTGGGGATCCCTTTGCCCACCTCCACCCCAAGGAGGCTGCTCATGCTGGTTGCTCCAAGGAGCATCAAACTGATTATTCCATGGGGGCTCTCTCTGATTGTTCCAAGCTGGCTCCGGCTCATTGTTCCAGTTGGGGTCACGTTGTTCATTCCACATGCCTTCGTGACTGTTGCTCCATGGTGGACAATGAGGAGGTGCTGTATGGTGAGGGAATGGTGGTTGTTCACAAGGCTATATAAAAAAAATATATATATTTTATTATTAAATGTGCATAGCTACACAATGCCCAGTACATTTCTATACCAGAAGTGATAGATAGTCTTTCAACAGCTATTACATTTAGCAATAACTTTAAAACCAATGGAAAACAGGATTTTTGTACTTACCGTTAAATCTGTTTCTCTGTAGTCGAAACGGGGACACAGGGACTGATGGGGTTAAGCTCCATCCTCCAGGAGGCAGGACACTTGAAAGA
>CM044431.1:124185256-124199479 GCA_024363595.1 Xenopus borealis
AATTTCCCTCTAGTGGCGGAACTTCACTCTTTGATAAATATACCCCATTGTTTCTGCTTGGGTGCAGGGAGATGCTGTAGATTTTGGTGCTGAAACGTTTAGCATTTCTTGCTGACAAGGGGTACAGCAGGGCAGCGGATTCTCAGTCACTGCTTTCGTGAGTTTTGTTCTTAGATCCTCTGTGGGAGTGCATGACTTGACAGAGCCCATTCTTAAGATGGCCATAGACGCAACGATCCGATTGTACAAATCCTGGATTCTTACGATTTTCAGATCGTGTGTGGAGTGTCCAGACATTAGTCGTGCCATGCCGATCAGTTGTTTGGTCGATCGGACAGGTTATAAAATTTCAGCTGCCGATAATAGCTCTGCGTGTATTGCCAATTGTACGATTTTCAGTGGGAGACTGTCACTAGGTTTTGTCGGACACAACTTTCGTACGATCCCTGTCAGGGGCAGAACATAGACTGATCTGTGCTTTTACAACTTTATTTAATCTGAAGGTTAGTGGGCAGGTCGGGAGATGGAGATGTCCGACCGTACGATGATTCAACGATCGGATCTTTGTGTCTATGGCCAGCTTTATTCTCTTTTGTGTCTGTACTAATGAGACCAATATGAAGCAAAGAAAACGCACAAGACACTACTTGAAGCATCTAGTGTTTTCAGCTTTTCACCAATACAAGGCCCTATAAGAAATAATGGGGTTTGGAATGCAGAAAAAAAAAACCACTGCACAGGAACGTGAATAAAAACACCATAAAATCGGTGAACACCCTAAAAAAAGGAAAACAAATTACTACACTACATGGATTATTACAAAACACAAAAAGAACACTGGTAAAAACAGCAGAGGTAGCGATGCACAGCTTACACTTGGCTGATGAAAAATCATTATCCATGATTTATTTCATTATATACAGATGTTTTTCACACATGCAAACAACAAATCAGCTTGATATTATACAATATTCTTGTTTAGAATACTCAAAAGGTTTTGTGCAGAATTCACACCACGCATTAAATAAAGCAACTTATTTTATTATTCCGATTCTTTCTGGACACAGCCCAAACACAAGCAATTTAAAAGACATATTTCACAGTTTTCTTAAACCTATCCCCCTTTGTGGGAGAAAAAAAAAGTCCTTTATACAGTACACAGAAGAATCTGTTTACTAAAACCCTACAATGTTCTCCAAACAGCTACATTTTCTTTTGTGACATGATTAAGGCCCATATATACAAACACATTGTACAGTGAATATTTATGTACACTCTTCTAATAAACAAAATCATTCCATATTCCATATATAAAGCCAGTGTCTTATCAAACCATGGGATTCGGGAGAGGAATTCAAAAAGATGTAGAGGAAAGGTAGCAAGCATGTGTTCTAGAATATTATTTATGAAGTGCCATCATATTACTCAGCTCTGTACAAAGGAGATTTAGATGTTCGCATCAGTCCCTGTGCCAGTGGAGCTTACAATCTTATCTCACGGACACTTAAATATATACATACACAAGGGGCAAAGAAACCTACATTTTGCTTTATGGCTGGGGAGGAAACCAGAGCACCCAGAAAAAAACCCACATAAACACCGGGAGAACGTGCAAACACCGCATATTCTTTATGAATATGAGCAGATGATGTACTTTGACTGCACCATACATTTCTGTATATAGCCTATTACACTTATTTCGAGGGAAAATTGGGACTGATTTACCACATTTATAATGTGCAAACAGATTCACACGTAAAGAGAATAGTTTTTAATCCTAGCACTTCTAGAAAGGAATTCATTTGTATATTGAAAAGACGTCTGGTTTCTATTGTAAAAGCTCTATGAACATCACAAGATTATATGGAAATCAGAGGCACATATGTATGTCAATCAATTACATGGAATCAAGTACAACTCCTTCTTGCTGAATTTTCTAGAAATGTGCAATTTTTCATTAGATCTGGTATCCTAATTTATATTAATAGCACTTGTTCCCAGCATTCTCAAACAGCTGGGCATGAGACCAAGGGCTAACAGACATCTAGGGCACTTCCAATTAAAACACTCTCTACAGAAGAAGTATTCAACAATGGTTTTTTTAAGGTAACATTAAAGGGGTGGTTCACCTTCAAGTTAACTTTTAGTATATTGTAGAAGGGCCAATTCTAAGAAACTTTTCAATTGGTCTTCATTATTTATTTTTCATTGTTTTTTAATGATTTGCAGTTTTCTTCTGTTTCTTTGCAGCTTTCAAATGGGGGTCACTGACACCATCTAAAAACAAATGCTCTGTAAGGCTACAAATGTATTGTTATTGCCACTTTTCATTACTTATCATTCTATTCAGTCCATCTCCTATTCATATTCCAGTCTCTTATTCAAATTAATGCAGGGTTTCTAGGGTCATTTGTACCCTAGAAACCAAATTGCCAACACTGCAAACTAGAGAGCTGCTAAATAAAAAGCTAAATAACTATAAAACCATAAACAATAAAAAATGAAAACCAATTGCAAATTGTCTCAGAATATCACTCATATCTACATTATACTAAAAGTTAACTCAAAGTTGAACAACCCCTTTAATTTCAAGATTATTTTATTCCATTCACAAAAAAAAGTATTTGCATTGCACCTCGACTGATTATGTCCCAGAAAAAAAGATGGGTTCTGAAGAGTAAATTTTTAGACTAAACATATGATCTAAGCCATCACTAACAGTTTTTCTCTTGCTTTTTTAAATTTTGTGTTTTATACATTTTTCCTACTATACAGCTAAAAAAAACATTTGGAAACATAAAACATTAAAATATTACATTTAAGTAGACAAAATATGACAAATTACCCAAAATGATTCCCATACTTCTTATTTATTGCACTCTTACATTAACAGTCCTCTGTATATGTATATGCCACTATAAATAGTAGCTCAATGGAAAAAACCACTGATAAACTGTCCACTTCTTGACATTGACAGAGGGAAAAAACACGTAATTTCTACCTATTTCAGAGGTAATGCAAGTTTACTTTGACCTATTTCATCGACGTGAAAGACACAGATCTTTATTCAAGTATGCTAGCAGCAAAGTGCTAGGGGCAGATTTACTAAATTCGTGTGAAGGATTCGAAATTCAATCGAATTTTCAAAAAGATTCAAATTCGAATAACTTTGACCATCAAATTCAAAAACTTTGATCGATTCAAATAAAAATCTGTTAGATCATTCGATGGTTGAAGTACTTGCCCTTTAAAAAAAAAAAAATTAATCCCTAGTTCTCCAGATTAAACCTACTGAATTGCTGCATAACCCTATGGGAAGCTCCCATAGGGTCATTTCAGCATTTTTTAGATCGAATAAAAAAATTCGATTGAATGGTTAAAATCGTTTGATTGGAACTATATAATCGTTTGATCTAATGAATTTCGCTAAAACCCTTAAAATTTTATTAATTTGAGGGTTAATTAACCCTCAAATTCGACCAATAGTAGGTCTGCCCCCTAGTGTTCACAAGAATCTGACTTCATTCAAGATGTTGAGCTTTTTCCTGCCATATACTGAAATAAAATGTTTTTAAGTAAGTTCTAAAGAATCCACAGAAAACTTCATACAAAATATGTTCATTTGTTGTAACAAGTGCAACAAAACAATCTTCTGCTAAGAATTTTAACACATACAGTTGCAGTTTCTAAGGGAGAGAAATAAAGAAGAGCACATCTCTACAGAATTTGGATTTCTGGTTGGTGGGTTAAGAAGAGGGAATGCAGGAAGCTCAGAAACATAACTGAAGATGAAAAAACGCACACACATAGGCCATTCCCACTAGGGAATTATGTTGGACATTCCTAAATAAAATACTAAAATTTCCTACCACTTGTATCTTTAAATTTATTAGGGCTGAGGACAACCTATCCTAGCTCTAAGTGTTGTTAAATAAACCTCTCCGCATCCTCAGCTAAATGATGGTAGATGTGAGCTGCAGTTCATGCAGTTGAGCACTACATTTACACATCTGGATAAATGTGAAATAACGGTCAACTGTATATGTGCATCATACACGGAATCAGATTAGAATACACTGCAAATGCTAGATCACATTTATAGTAAATTTGCTAAACGCATAAATCATTAAGGCAAAACAAATGGTGGTCATTGATGTATGGTTTGAAAGGTAGGATACTGCTGTCCCTTTTGTGGATCGCTATAAATCGCATAGTTGTAATGGAATTAGTTGGACAAACACAAGCCGATACAAGTCTCATGCAGCACGGAGAGTGAATGGATTAATGATCTTACAAACCATTCTCCCAACAAATATGCTTTGCAACAGGGCAGTGCCTACCCAAATGAAAAGACTGCCCAATTTTCTACCACCTTCCACCCACTGTTCCTTTCCTATAATTCAAAAGTTAACAGGAGGACCCAGCAATATTGTATCAGTTAGAATTTGTAATTTAGATGAAAAAGAGAGTATTTTCTGTAAGACTAGGCACCAGGGGCATCATCCA
The DNA here is from genome assembly GCA_024363595.1 of Xenopus borealis. Taxonomy (NCBI): domain Eukaryota; kingdom Metazoa; phylum Chordata; class Amphibia; order Anura; family Pipidae; genus Xenopus; species Xenopus borealis. The sequence goes on from CM044431.1 coordinate 124,189,763, forward strand.
GTCTGCCGTAGAGTATTACCACGTTAAAGAAACAAACTGCCCATTACATTTTGGGCCATTCTAATAGATCAGTGTCTATGGACTGTTACTACAGAACATTTAGAAAGGCATCAGCCTTACCAGAGATGAAAAACAGCCATACATTGATCCTGTTTCTCAGTCTCATGGCTTGAATGACCAATGTGGATAATCATGTAGTAGGCACTACTTTATCATTACAGAATTATTATCATTGCTGTTAATATTACCCATAGCAAAGAAGTGTGTGTACAGCTGAGAGATAAACACAAGAGATGCAGACATGAACTGAAACTAAAAAAAAAAAGTTTAAAAAAAAGTTTATGCAATAACTAATTATCTGTTAAGAGTCACATATGTATGACTTTCATGTTGTGTTGTAGAAACTGCATGTAATGCATTAGCGTGTATAAAGTTATAGTCACACACAGTAACCACTTGCCTCAAAGCTGCAGGGATTCTCCATTGACAACACTTGTCACTAGAGAAAATCTAAAGTGCCAAAATCAATTTCTGGTTATAGGCCACACTGCATAATGGCTAGGGTAGGTAGTACAAAGAGATTTGCAAAGCAACCTTTCACATCGAGCCTCCTGAACAAAGAGTGTTAAGAACAAGACTCCTCTCCATGTGGAAGACCAAGACATCCTATTCTAGTACACAATACAGTAGATGTACATCACTCATGGTTACATTACTTCCTAAATATAGTTCTGTGCAAACTGCGCAACTTTAAGCAATCTGTGATATGGCAAGTGTCATTTTTATCAAATCAATATGATGTAAGGCTACTGCCACAATGGAGTGACGCTTGGCCTACTTATGAATGCAGACAGCAGCCTAAAGATCTTCAGCCAATTAATAGGCCATTAATGAAAAAAAAAAAAAAAAGTATTTACTTTTGCCTGAAAACAGCATAATATTGTGTAAATAAATGTTTTCCATTTCTGAAATTTATAATCGCTTCCTGTGTTCAGGTAGAGAAATCACTTTTCTATTACTCATATGATTAGATTATAGGAATATTATACATCATATGGTTTCCTTCTGGCTAAGAATAGACCTTCTGAAAGTGATAAAGCCTCTGACATTAAATACACTTTCTAATTGATCCTGGCTTGTAAAAGGTAAGCGTTTACAAGATAGATTTGCTGTCTCGCTTGGTTCTCTCTGCTAGACCCCTGCTGAGTGCCAAAAAGGCTGAAGGGCTACTTGTGCATGCTCCTTCATTTTCATTTATTTGCATGTCTGTAATACAAGTGAATCGCACAATTCAGCCAAATGGAGGAGTGAAAAAACAACAAAAAGGCACATACTGTGGGCAGAGTCCACTGCCCCAAGGAATCAGAGAAACTTCAGAAATGACAAAAAGCATCTACAGAAATAGATATATTGTCAATGCTTCACTTTTAAAAAGCAGGATGTGTTATAAAAATGCTTTTAAATGGCACAGGCTATACACTATTGAACATTTGTCCCAAGGTGAACATCCCCTTTGTCAGACCCCGAAATGGAATAATCTAAAAAGAATTCTACAACATGTGTTTTGGAAACAATATCACAAGGAGAATTATGATAATAAATACACACAAAAAAGCACATGCAACATGTTGCTCTCCAACCCCTTGGATGTTGCTCCTAGTGGCCTCAAAGCAGGTGCTTGTTTTTGAATTACTGGCTTAGAGGCAAGTTTTTTTTTGCATAAAAACCAGGTGTACTGCCAAACATTCTCTCCTGTAGGCTGACAGTCCACATAGGGGCTACCAAATAACCCACCTAAGTACTTATATGACATCCCCAGGAACATCATTCGTGCTTGAGTTGCTCCCCAACTCCTTTTACATCTGAATGTGGCTCACAGGTAAAAAAAAAAAGGTTGGGGACCCCTGTCTTATATAAACAAAACAAATTCCAATTGTGAAAGGATTTGCTCATTTTCTAAAAAGAAAGTCATTATTAGCATTGATTTTTTTTGGTTGTAAAATAGGATACATGAACTCCTTTATCCTCCTTAATTTATACAGTACCAACATATTCTACAACACCTGTTTCCAACTGTGTTTTATATACTTCTTCCACTTAGGACATTTAAAGGCAAAGGCAATCCTTTGTTTTGGGCCAACAGCTTGCAATCAGCACCAATGAGAGACATTCATTGACATTTGTATCTGTGGTGCAAAATCGCCATTGCTTTTGTCTCTTTGCACAAATACAATACTGGGAGAGAAAGCCTGGCAACGATAAGCAATAGATTACATGAGGTAGAGTGGGATAAATTACAGCCCACCTTCAAACTCAGGGCTTCAAATAGATGTCAACGTAACCAATATGAAATGAGTTGTGATTTTGCCACCACCATGATAAAGTTGTAAGCAATATAACATTATATAGCTAAATAAAATTATTTTTTTTCTGCTTGGCAACTACGAGGCAACTGAAAAAAGAGGTCTTTAAAATCGTTAGCTGCCAAACTTCAACTCCCAGTATACCTTGGGTGGATACATGAGAAAAAAAATTGAAATATCATAGCATTTCTTTTCTTTCTCTGTTTTAACTTTCTTTATTTAAAAAAAAAAGGAACATCCTTCAGAAGTATAATATACAACATTCTAGGGAAGGTGGATGGAACTAGCAGCATAGGAACACATTCTTGTTTACCATACCCTGTATAACACAGAACGGTATCTAACTACTTAAACCCTTGCACAGTTCTTGGATAAGAGAAGGAGGTGTGGAGATAACGATAAAAATGGTAGAAGTCTGGCATACTTGAATGGGAAAAGACAAAGGGTAACTTAAAGAATAGAGTCTGTTAAAGACAGGATATTAGGTTTGCTGCCCTACAGCTACTGTGTACTGTTTGGCCACTACTTGTGAGGGGCACATTTGCTTCACACCTAGCTCAGGAATTTGAACAGTATCTGCGCTCAAGCTAAACCAAACAAGTTAATTCAAGTGTTATAGTTTCTAATTAGGCACAAATAGCTTCAGAATACCATTGAATATTTTTAGATATTAAAAAAAAAAATACATCAAATTAAAATATGGTTTAGCCATTTTCTTCTGTAGCACAAACACTGTAAGCTTGTTGCAGACTACAGAAAAGATCTGCCTTCCCCCTCACCCCAGCAAATCATTTTGTTGAAGTGGGACTGCAACAAAATGCAAGGGATAAATACGGTCTCTCAGTGCTAAGGCTCATGGACATTTGTAAGGTGACTCAAACATGCCTGATGAGCCTGGCATTTGTTTTAAAAGGAAACCCCTGTAACCAGGCGGTTCCCATTAAAAAGACACACATGCACTCCATCCGCCAAAGAGCACCACAGTGTAACAGCCAATATAATTCAATAGAGCTTTATTGGGAGGAGGCAGTGGTATAACTGGAACTTAGTGGGTCTACAAGTTACTCCAAACCATCAGTTTTGTTCATCAGTCAGGATACAGTTTACTGTCAACTTCTGTCCTCCAAAGAGTAACGGAGTCTGCTGTCCAAATTGTCCCACCCTGGTGCAAGCTCTGAGTAATGGAAGCATAAGTATTTAATTCTGGGGGTCCAAGAGCCTTGACTTTGAGACATCACTCACTCTGTGGGGGCCAGGACTGGATTACTTAATTATTCACTTATGAGAGTCTGAGAGGCTCCCTGTGTTAGATTCACATTATGCACAGGACTTCTCTGAACTTACTAAATGCCTACTAAAAAAAGGGGAAAATAGGGCACACGTGGAAACATCTGGTACCTCCCAACTGATATATCATGAACAAAAAGTATGTGGATCAATTTGCGATCAAAAAAGTGCATGTTTATTTCAAGTCGTTGCATGACACCAAAATTCCAATAAACACACACTTTCTTGATAGCAAGTGGATCCATGTACTTCTTTTGATAATGTTCCTCATACGAGTTTTCTTTAGTATAACATATCACAATTTTCTTTCAAGACTTAAGTGTGAGGTTGGCTTATAAGAAATCATAACAATACAGGTTCCCCCCCTTTATTTGAGATGGCGCAAACACTGCACTAGAATTTCCACAGAAATTTCTGCTCAACTTGCAGAACCACCAAGCAGCATGGATCTATAATGCTACACATTTCTCATTGAAAAATACTTTCTAATGCTCCTAAGATAATGCTCTATGTAGTCCCAAAAACAGCAACTACAGCTTAGCAGCCATTTTATAGCCATTTTAAGCACAACTATACAGGGATACAGAGGACTTGTATGTACAGATTTAAATTAAAAGATACTTTTTGGCCATCATTTTGTTTATCTAAAACAGCGAGGTGCCCATAAAAGGGTTAAGAAGAGAAAGGAGGGTAAAGCTGAATAGGCATCATTAAAAACACATGCGACATTGGCAGACAGCAATGATTCCAGGGCAAAAGCAGGAGAAAACAGCCATACTGAGAATGAACCTGAAGTGATTAACACACATCCTGCTGTTAGCCATCAGTTCAAAATATGGTATTCCAGGAGCAGATATCAACTGGTCTCCAAATACATAGTTGGGCCATATTTTGTAAACAAGAAGAGTGCATCTTGAAGCTGCACTTCCCAAGCTGTCGTCTTTGCTCCTTAAAATTGTAGAAATTCCCAGCATGCTATAATTTAGCCAGAGCATGACAAATTAGACCATGGGCATTATTTGGATCAGCTGGAATGGGTGAAGAGAGATAAAGACAATGCTTTGTAAAAAGCGATGTGGGCTTCAGATATCATAGCGGTTGTGTGCTGTGGGGTGACTTTGCCTAGTGTACTGAAAGTGGTCAGTAAGCACATTGGTCCGACCATATTGGTAGTCTCTTCCAGGTGAGAAGTTGGTCATGCCATTCTGCAGCTTCTCCGGAGGGCCACAGTGATGGTCCTGGAGTTCGCCGGACGTAAGTGGAAGAAGCTGTTTCTTTGCCTCTTGGTTTGCATCATATTTTGCCTGGGGGAAGAACAAATTGTTGCTTTAAGAAGCTACTCAAACTTCCCCTAAAGCTGGCAGTAAACAAACCACATGACTCAAACTCAAAAAATCATTAATTCCTCTATGCATACAAGAATGATGTAACAAGAAAGAGACCAGCACGGTCTGACAGATACCCACCTTATTATAGAGGAACACACCAAGTATGGCAGTCATCATGCCCAGGACGTTGGTGCCACTAACAGGATTACGAAGCATAATGAGTGAAACAGTGATAACCATGATCCTCTTAGTGGCATTGGCTACAGAGTAACTGAGAGGGCTAATCAAATTCAGGATGCTGAAGGCAATGAGGTTTTGAGCAAAGTTGCAAGTGCCACTGATCACAAGAAGGAGTAGTGTCCATGGCCAATGTGATGAGGAACTCTATGGGAAAAACAAAGGGTCACAATGAAAGGATTAAGAAATAATATTTAAAAAAATTAGTTTTCTTTTCTTGTAAGTAGAGGCTGTAAGTGCCTTTTGGATACATAAATTAAATATTAGGTATTGATAGTAAATCTAGAGACACAGATATTCCAGGACTAAATTTTAAAGACATAAGTAGAACACGGAGCCCCTTTGAGAGCACGGACAAATCTGTAAAAACTGTAATATCAGGAATGTAAAGCAGGACTATAAAGTCTGTCCTCAAGTGCTGCTAAAATGTGTCTATGTGACTGTTTAGAACTATTTGCCATGTCTTTAAGGATAAAAAGACAAAATAACAAAACATTTCTTGCTGTTCATAAAATAATTACAGCAACGCATAGCAGTTTCTTTAGCCATGTTGGCCATTATTAGCATAGCATTTTAGCGGCAACACAATTTCGAAATATATTTCATAGATTCTTATGAGAACAGCTACACTAATAACGCACTATCCAGCAGTTTAGATAGCAATTGTCATTTTTAAACAATGGGCATGTCAAAACTGTAGCTCTACAAGTCAATGAATTTCACAAGTGACATACTGCATGAGTCTACGTGTGAATATTTTTTATCAAGTTTTGCATAAGAGAAAGATCCCCAATAAAGACTGCCACAATTAATTGCTTTGGATTGCTGCATAATTACATTTTCTAAAAATTGGGTTTTATTAAAATGGGTTTTTAACAAAACTTAAAAGATCACAAACTAAAACCTGATAGGTGTGTTACTTCACTTGAAACAAACAGCCATTTTTTAAGCAAGTTAGAGCAATCAGCAATTGCTGAAAAGAAAATGGCATGAATTTATATACAGGTATAGGATTTGTTATCCAGAAAAACATTATCCAGAAAGCTCAGAATTACAGAAAACCCATCTCCCATAAATTCCATTTTAACCAAATGTTAAACATTATTTCCTTTTTCTCTGCAATAATAAAATTGTACATTGTGCTTGATCCAAACTAAGTATAATATATAATATAATTAATCCTTACTAGAAGCAAAACTAGCCTGTTGGGTGAATTTAAGGTTTATATTGGAGTGCCCATACTTTACTAATAGGGGTTCTGTTTTTTGTGATATTGTCCCATTGTGATCTACATTCATAAAAGCATTGTTACCATTCTGTCCTACTAAAAATATTACTTAAATATATGGATTAATGAGTAAATATACATTGCTATATTTAACAATTTTTATATAATCTTAATAAATAAATTGTAATACATGTCTTAATAAAAATAATTAAACAGAAGGGTGATTTAGACAAGCTGTTTGTTAACAGTGTCTTGAGATCTACTGATCACCAGCTAAAGGTCGACTGGTAGATCACCCCTGGTTTACATGATTTTCTAGTAGACTAAAGTATGAAGATCCAAATTACTAAAAGATCAGTTATCCAGAAACCCCCAGGTCCCTAGCATTCTGGATAACAGGTACCATATACATGTACTGTTTTGTTGCATGTCTCCCAGGGAAGGCAGGAAGGTGGAATACAAAACCCCAAAACCATTCGGGTTGATTAAACGGATATGGGAGCTGAATCATTGCAACCGTTACAGAGGGTGGTATAATTAAAGAAATCGTAAAACGGTGAGAAAATGCTGCATTCATTTGTATACACTGTTTGCAACATTTCTGAAAATAAATGAAGACATATATATTTATTGTTTCTTTTATTTGCCAAGACTCTGGTTAATGCAATGAAATAAAACATTATCTAAAGTGCAAATGAAAATAATAGTTCTGATACCAGATTAGTGGATATTTCAATAACACTCAAGGATTTCTACAGATTTCAAGGCAGAAAAGCAAAAAATAGTGCACACAAAAAAAACCAAAAAGTTGCAGATCTGAAAAGCACTCTTACCAAGTCACTCTCTACCAAGAATGAGGAGAGGTCTAGTAGCACCCAGGTGGGTATCATAAAGAAAATAGCATGACAGCCCAGTAGGTTCAGTAATCGTAAATGGTGTATCCGAGAGTCCCGCAAGACCTAGATTAAAATAGACAAAATATCAGTATGAATTACTATGTTTATTGGACAGACAGATATGCCCATGTGTACCCAGCAAACTAAAGAGGGCTGAGGGAAGTGAGGCTGCAGAATGCCCTATCAGATTAAGTTTTTTACGTGGGTGTATGGATAGGTTGGAGTGTATGTATTTATATATGTATGTGTGTATGTAAACTGGGGGAATAGTTTGGAGGGGTTGAACCTGACAGGATTTGGTCTTTGTTCAACCTAACTGAACTATGTAACTGCCAAGACTACACGCAGAACAGTAAACTCACCATAATGCAGAGAAGAAAAATATGGCACTAACAATGGGAGCAAAAATAAAATGTGCGATAGCTATAACTACTTTTAAACATAAACCGAACATAAAATAGGTTATTTCCTATAACCTTCTTTACTGGAGTCAGTGGAGGAGTTTTACCTGCTTGCTTGGATAACAGTATGGCAGCTCCAACCTACGTTTTAAAATATGCAAATAAAATGCAAAAAGATTACATTTAAAAACAGACCTGTATCTTTGTATTAATGGAGTGCTCTAAATACCATCTGTTCTAACCTTTTTGGAGAAAATGTTTTGTAGAGAAAAGCAGAGGGTGGCAGCCAAAGCGCTGATCAGACCCCACATGTCAAAGGAGATCTCGGTTACTGTTGCCAGCAGAACACCTCCAATAATAGGGACGAGAGACATATACACCTGGAAAACAGAGACAAAAAAATATTCATGTAATGATGTGAGAGTTATTTTAATCACACAACCCAGAACATTATGCATACCACTACACACATAGTAGTACAACTCACAAAAGGTGGCTTTACACGGGCAGATAAAGCTGCGGATATTGGTCGTTTAGACCGATATGACAGCTTATCTGCCCCCGTATGGGGGCTTCCAACAGGTCTTCCCGACAGATATCTGGACACGATATCGATCGGGAATTGTTCAGCCAAAGGGCCGAACATGCAGATTAACCAGATATTATTAGTGGCATATTGGGGAAAGATCTGCTCGTTTGGCGATGACTCCAAATGAGCAGATCTTTGCATCTATGGCCAGCATTAGTTGGTAGTACATATGGCTTTATCAGCAGCAGCCAACCAAAAATTTGGCTGCTGTATGGAAATAAAGAATTTAGGTCTGAAAAGCACCAATATATAAATGCTTATGGAGAATTAGTTATCAAAATTAAATCCAAAAATTTTATCTAAACTAAACAAATGTTGATTATAATAAAGGATATTCTATCAAATATAAGTTGCATATCAACTGCATTCGACAACTGCCTGTGCCATGTGTATAGGTTAATATGAAAAACTGGTCTACATTTCCCTGTGTTGGAATGCATGAAAGATCCAGCTCAGGGAAACGCAGGTCTGGAAAAGCTCTTAAACAAAACACACAACTAGGAACCTTAGCATTGTAATGGTTGTGAGTAGATTGTGTTATCTCTCCACTGACCACAAAACTAAAGGCCCCACATACATGGGCCGATAAAAGCTGCCGACAGCTTACTGGCCTGTGTGTGGGGTCTGCCGACAGGCTTCCCTGAAAGTCGACCAGATGTCGATCAGGCAGGGTAAAAAATCCCATCAGATCGCTGCCATGTCTGTTCGTCGATACGGTCCCGTGAGCCATTCACCCAGTATCGCTTCCAACCGGATACCATCGTTTGGCCCTAGGGCCCAACTCAATCCGCCAAACAAGAGGATCACCCTTTGTATGACTACCTTAAATCCACAATTACACCCCTCCCTTCAACAGTGCTGATGTGTCAGATATGTTTGCATTTCCAAGTGTGTAAGCCTGGGGTTGCAAGGATAAACCTGTTCTTGCATCCTATTTTGAGGAACAAAAAACAATAACTAATCTAATACTTCCCATGTTACACTGTACAGGGAAAATGACTACTTAAATGTGAATAAAAAAAAAAATAATGATATATCAAATAAAGTTTTATCACATATCACAGCTAATTTAGTCAGGGACATTACAACGGAGAAAGCAGACCCAGCATATGCAAAAGTGTACGAACATGTCCTGACTATTTGTGCCAATTGGTGAAGAGTTTTGCAGCGTAAATTACACCCAGAGGGGCAAATTCACTAAAGCGTAAAGCGTCCAACACTAGCGCTAATTCGCCAGCGTGACGTCATTTCGCAACTTCGCAAATTCACTAACACGGACTCTGGCAAATTTTCGCTAGCGAAGTAGATAGAGGGTAAGGGTGCGAAGTTTGCGCACTGACGAAGGATCGTAAATTTGCAAATTCACTAAGATGAGCATTTTCCTCTAC
>CM044431.1:124199811-124210935 GCA_024363595.1 Xenopus borealis
AAGTAACACTAGCGCAGCTATGCTACCGTTCGCCGACCTGAGTGTAAATTCGCACTTTAGTGAATTTGCGAAGCGCGACGAACGCTAGCGAAGCTAACACTAGCGACTTTTCGGATCTTACTGAATTTGCCCCATAGACACAAATGGGTGAAAAAAATGTTGCATGTCAAAAATTTGTCGCACACAAACGGGTCAGGTTTGCCCATCACTAGTGCCTATTTAATATATATTTAATATATGTGTGCAGTTGCTGGCCTGTAGCAGCTAGCAACCTCCAACTGAAAAAAAACATGACATTACTGGTTGCTTCCTGTAGTTAATAATGTTAAAAGGTTAAAAACCGATCGACATTTTATGCCAACGTTGGTCTGTACATTATTCAATAAGAAATTACGAATAGGTTAAAATCCAGCTTTTTCAAAACATCAACTACCAGCATATACGTCAGTAGTCCCTATTTCAAAGCTGGAAGTGATGGGTTTCCAAGACCACTTATGGCTGATGTTGCCAAAACCTGCAGACAAAAACAGCTCCTTCTCACCTTGGTGGTTTGCTTTTCCTTCATTATTATCCGGGACAGTAGCACCACCCATATTGGCATTGTAGCCTTTACTGTAATATAAAAAGAAACATGTCACAAAGCAGAAAATAAGGGTGTGTGTGTGTGTGGGGGGCACTTCAATCTAACAGCAACAGCAACCCCCCCATTATTCTTTTATTGCATACTGCAATGTCATCTGCTCACAGATTGCCTGGATACAGGTGTACCTCACACAGTAGCAAATACACACACATAACTTTCCACAAATATTATCTTCCATTGTGCAAGTGCTCTTTCCATCCCACATGTCCTGGTTCACTGTAAACAACAGCTTCACGTTTAAAGGACATGAATGTATTCAGGTGAGGTTATGTGCAAAGAGCTTATGTGTGACAATTTGTGCACCACCGACTATGTTAAGCAGAGGGAGTTAAAGCCCCAGAATGTAACACTTTTACAATGAAACAATGTAAGGCAGGGGGTTGCATGTTATATTTATAAAATATATATATTTATCTGGTAGTTCAGATACTGTTTATGCTCCTTTTTTTTTACATAAGCCCAACTGAACGAGCTCATGTAAAAAAGGGAGGTATTTTCTTTTTGAATGAAGATTAAGTAAAATTAATATAACAGAGGGGAACTAAATGTTAGTCATCCCCAAGTGATTAATAGCTTACTCAACACCCCTGACTAGTTCCCCTGTTATCAGAAAACTGTACTAGCCCTGTGTCCTTCTGTATGAGATATGCAAGATGATCTTCCTGCACTTCTCCATCCTTTGATGGCTCTGGGCTGACACATACACAGTAGTAGAGTAAAAACGATGGCTTTCGCTTTACTGCACATATGCAAACAGGCACAACAACTAAAGAGGCTGCACTGCTAAGGATGATAAAAGCCGCTTGTCTGGGTTTATTGAGAGGAATCACACACTATCTCAGGGTGATGCACACACACACCTATGGTAGGGCTCCACCCCAAAACTTGTGTAGTTTAGTGATGAGAAGATCAGACACTTTTCAACCTGAACCCAACCCACAACCAATCCCGGCCTAAAGTCCTCTTCTGCTACCTATGACATGGACCTGACCCATCTATCTATACATGTACAAATATAAAAATCTGTTTATATTAGGGATACACTAATGATTTTGTTTGGAATGTTGCCAAATTCTAACAGTTTTGCAATAATTTAATTATATTGAATAAGAAGTGCTCAGCCAAACTGAATCCAACCCCATAATATATGTTACTTTAAATCCACGAAAGCTGTTTTTACCTATAATTACAATACTGGGATGTGGGTTCATATTCAATATTAGGCCAATTCCATTATGGATTCAATGCACCCCTAACAAATATAAAGCATGTATACATCATCAACAATTATATAAATGATTACATGCATACAGTGTGTGTGTAACAGTACAGTGTGTGATTGATGCAACAGGCAGGTAGAACACACTAAAACAGTAGCAGGTATATGCATCTAATAATTCCCACATTGTCCTGTCAGCCATCAGAGGGGACTATTGTTCCTGGCAAAGTAAATGTTGACCCAAGGGGAGGAGAGATGGGGAATGAATACTTACAGAATACTTATGTTAAACATTCCATAACTTATGTGGAAACTTTCATATGAAGCAAAAGCAGATTAACAAGGTCAGGCTTTAAACCTCCAATGAACTAACTTATTAGTGTATGAATACGTTGACCTATTTATATGGACAACTTATTATAGGGAGTATATATGGTAACCTATTTACTGAATTATATGAGCAATCACATTTTAATCACTGGTATGGCTAGTTATTCATCTCACAGTACAACACAAGAGCTGAATAAATATTGCAGCTGCTTATCAGTTACAGTCCCTATAGTTCCTTGCCCCCCGTGCAGTTGAAGGACCTGTTTACTCTGTAGTTACACCCCTCCTCCTTAATAAAATGATTTGGGAATTTGTAGCATGATAGCTGTGGTTGACAAATAACCCACATCCATCAGGTTCACTCTTATCCAAGTAAAACCTGCCTAATTTACATAGTGCCCGGCCACTTGTGTTTAAAAATAAATAACCTGTGGGGAGGCGGGGGGCAAGATTTCTGATGGCAGCCCTGTCTGTCTCCAATAACCAAAAATACAATTAGCATTGGGAAAAGGCCTTTTATACCCAAAAACATATTGTGTCGGCTCCAGTGCCAGACTTGAAATCTGTGAGTTCTGGCAGCCAGAGGGGCTGCAATGTCATAGACTGTGACTATTTAGTGGGCTGGTGGGGCGCTGTTTGAATTTGAGCTGTGCACTTGAAATGCCAGGGCCTATTTCGAGTCTCGATCCACAAATTGTAGGCTTCTATAACTCAGCACTTTAAGCAGCAATGCTTTATTATGTCCTGGTTCCATCTTTCGCTACATAACCTAATAATGCAGCAGGAGCGTCATACCCAGAGTCTTGGGGCATCTTGTTAATTTAGAACACACCACAGAAAAAAAACTCACTTTCTATTCATTTCTATGGGATTTTTAAAAGCATATTTATCAAACGGTGAACTCCATTGATACATATGATTCTAAAAATCCCATAGGAACGATCAGAAAGCAGGTGAGTTTTAATCTGGCGAGTTCTAATATCACGTTTTGATGAATCTGCCTCTAAGTACCTCTGTATAACTTTAAGTAAAACCTTAAGGGCTGGTGCAGACAGGGATATTCGGGGAGTTTCTGTCGACTGGCGATTCTGCGAGGCGACAATCTCCCCGAACTGCCTTCTCCCTGTCCGCCGCCTGTTTAAGTCAAAAAGCGTCAGCGCCAATGCACATGCGGAGCAGCGATTTCCAGAATCATACGAAGTTGCTTCGTGAGGAAACAGGGCGATTCTGGAAATCGCCACGCCTCGTGTGCATTGGCACTGGCGCTTTTTGATTAATCGCCAGGCGACAGAATCTCCCCGAATCTCCCTGTCTGCACCAGCCCTAAAGGGTTTTTTCACCAATCACTTTTTTAAAGTTGTTTTGAGATTGTTCCCCAGAAATAAAGACTTTTTTTAATTACGTTCCATTATTTATTTTTTTACTGTTTTTCAAGTTTGAATGTTTTAGGTATCTGATGTTTGAGTCTGAAAGCTCATTAATTCAGTTGCAGACTGTAAACAGTTATAATTTTTGCAACATTTAGTTGATACATTTCTCAGCAGCATCTCTGGAATATTAGCAACTATTGTTTCAATACTAACAGTTGCCTGTAATGAAATCCAGGGAGCTCAGGAGGGACAAAGATAAGAAATGCATTCATTAAATGTATCAATTTAGAACATTTGGGGGGTGTCAGCAACCCCCCCCCTCAAAGCTGCTTTAGGGTAAGGGGCACACAGGCAGATTTAGTTGCCTGGCAACTAAGCACCTGATCTTCGGGGCGACAATCTCCCCCTGCCTACCCGCCTGCTTGAATGAAAAGTTGCCAGCAGGATGGCACTTATGGCATTTCGTTTTCTGAAATTTCCCAAAGTTTCCCAGTGAGGAAGATTTGGAAGACTTTGGAAAACGAAGTACTGCAAGTTCCATACCACTAGCTATTTCACATTCAAGTCGGCGGGAAGGAAGAGAAAGGCAGTTCAGGGAGATTGTCACTCCGAAGAATAGGAGATTTGCTGCTGGGGAGACTAATCTCCCTGTGTGCCCAGACCCTAGAAGGTGAAAAACGACACTTTACACTTCGAAATTAGAAAGAAAAAAAAAAGTCACAAATAGAAAATAATTGGAAAAAGTAATGATTTCTGGTGATCTATCTGAAAACAACTAGTTGTTTGAAGGTAAACAACCCCTTTAACACATAGCCTAAATTTTCTAGTCCCACTCATGTGCACCTAACTCTTGTTCCAACCATAACATCATAAATATACATATAGACTAAATGCATCTACCAACAACTCACTTACATCCATGGCTGGGTATAAGCATGCTTAATGCAGAGATCTCATCATAGTCATCACCACATCATTTTCCATTTAAAGGAGACATATTGTGTCTCAGCTGGGCGGGGAGGGAAATTGCATGCTTTTTGTCACAAAACAAGGAAGTAAAAAATGTTTTCTCCTTCCCACCCCTAATTTGAACATTCGGATTCAGTGTTTGGACGAATCTTTCTTGAAGGATTCAGCGGTTCGGCAGAATCCAAAATAGTGGATTTGGAGCATCCCTATTGTAGGACAGGAACCAATCAGTAGCTAGCAGGACCTGATAGGGAACTTAAGCCTGTCTTTGCTTGTGTGACTGCAGGGCTGTGATTGGCTGTCCTCTCCTCCTGTGCTTCTGGCAGGGACCGTTAGGACACACCCACCCCCATTTGAAACACAGACAGGGACCAGAGAACATCTATAGGGAGCTCCAATAAAGGGGCTATTTTTAAAGATAATAATCATATTTAGCACCATGTAAAAGCAACACCATAAATTACATATAATTGCCTACAAAATTTGGGTTTTCTTCATTTATCGTATATGTCTCCTTTAAGGACCTTTTGTCCCCCCGCATTTCACAGTGTGGGAACTAACAATCAATGACATCTTTTTATATGTATAGCACTGACTCACGTGATCACACAATGAGCACTGCAGATCAAACCACTGTTTAAACATCAGGGCAACACGAACCTGAGATCGGTACCAAGCCTTTTATAGCGGCCATACAGACAACAGCATCATAGTCTCACCTGTATGTGCGTAGGAGACGGGCACCTTCCAGATGCTGAAATGTGCAGACACGGAGGCGAAGTACTTGCCGAAGGCCAGCGGGATGATGTACCAGCGGTAATAGCGGGCTGGCAGCTGAGTGTGTGGGACTCCCCATGCTCGGAGCAGCGGGGGAAGGAAGCAGCAAATGGCAAGAATGTGAAAGAGTGACACGGTGACCGGATAAGGGAACCCATTCAGAATGATCTTGTTCACCACGTTGCCTCCCGAGCTCACCGAGTACCAGAGAAGGCACAGCACGGCTATTCGTACCCCATCACGAACGCCACCTCCTTGCCCGGATCCCCCTCCGCCTGTCCCTGATACTGCAGCCATTGTCCCCCAGGTACCTCCACTCCCCCACTCGGGGGGGAAGCCTAGTACCGGACAGGGACACACAAGAGAGACGTGGAAGTGCGGACGTCAAGAGAATGGGAGGGAGGGTTAGAGTGTTTTCATATTCGCGTCACTTCCGCTTAGGGTTATTAGCCATTGAAATCCGAGCCTTTCCTTCACTTGGTAGGCGACAGTAGGAATCCCGCAGAACTGTACAAGGCGTATCTGCGAAAAAGACTGGGAAGCTCAAGTTTGCACTAAATATCTGGCCCCATTGGAGCAACAAAGGCCGATGCCTCAGGTTTTTATTGAAGAGAAAATATGGGGGATTACGGTCATGGGAAAACGTTTTTTTTTCCCATCAACATCAATTAATAGTGCTACTCGTGCAAATTTCTGCACTAAAATCCATTTTTTCAAAAGAGCAAATAGATTTTTTTATATTCAATTTTTGACATCTGACATGGGGCTATATATTTTGTCAGTTTCCCAGCTGCCCCCAGTCATGTGACTTGTGCCTTCAGGATGGAAACTCATTTCTGGCAGGCTGTTTCTCCTACTTAATTGAACTGAATCAGTCTCCATGGGTTTTTACTATTAAGTGCAGGGCCGCTCTGGCCATGAGGCAAGGTGAGAAACTTGCCTCAGGCGGCACGGAGCGGCCAGTTACCAGGGGTAGCAAAAAGCCGTCTCTGGCAACTTTAAGAGCCAAATTTCCATTTTTTAAAATGGAAATTCAGCTATAGCAATGCGGCCCCTCCTCTACCTGCTCTGACACTAGAAGCGTGGCGCGGGAGGGGTGAAACGCCCCAATTAAGTGCTGTTCTTAGATCTACCAGGGAGCTACACAGGCCAATAAAAGCTGCCGACAGACAGAGTCTGACAGTCTTCCCCCTTCAATATCTGGCCATCTCGGGCAGGTTAAAAAACCCAGTTGGATCGCGGGCGCATCTCTGTGTGTATGCGGTCCTGCGATCCGACTGCCTGTATCGCCTCCATTCTGATTAGGGTTGCCACCTGTCCGGTTTTGAACCGGACAGCCCGGTATTTTGAAGGGCTGCCCGGTTCAATGCTTCCTGCCCGGTTTTCCATATAAGGAAAACCGGGCGGGATTAGCTTGATTGACGCCGCGATCGCCGATTGGCGATCATAGCCCCGCCCCATGACCGCCCACTGACGTCACGGGACCACCCCCCTGTCCGGCTTGAGCCACAGGGAAAGGTGCCAACCCTAATTCTGATCTGATCATTGGGCCCTAGGGTCTGATATTGCCTTCATCGCCAAACAAGTGGATCTCCCTGTCTATGGCCAACTTTAGGGAGCTGCTATCTGCTTACTTTCCCATCATTCTTTTGTTATGCTGCCCGGGGTGTGTGATCTCACTCAAACTTGCAGTACAGCAGTAAGGGTAGTGACACACAGGCAGATTCAGGGAGATTTAGTTGCCTGTCGACTAATCGCCTCTTCTTCTGCGCGACAATCTCCCCGAACTGCCTTCCCTCTGGCTTGAATGAAAAGTCGCTAGTGGTATGGCACTCGCGGCACTTCCTTTTCCGAAGTTGTCTCACAAGGAAACTTTGGGTGACTTCGGAAAACTAATCGCAGCTGGTGCGATAGCGACTTTTCATTCAAGACAGCAGCCCAGACGAAGAGGCGATTAGTTGCCAGGTGACTAATCCTTGAATCTGCCCGTGTCACTACCCTAAAGAGTGACTGAAGTTTATCAGAGCACAAGTCCCATGACATATTCAAAATTGAATATAAAAAAATCTGTTTGCTCTTTTGAGAATTGTATTTCAGTGCAGACATCTATTGGAGCAGAACTATCAACTGATGTGTTTTCTCATTACAGTATCCCTTTAAACAGGTTGTTCATCTTTAAATTAACTTTTAGTGTGATGTAGAGACTGATATTCTGAGACAATTTGCCATTGGCTGACTTTGTTTATTATTATTTGTGGTTTTTAAGTTTTTTAACGTTTTATTCAGTAGCTCTCCTGTTTGCAGTTTCAGCTATCTGGTTGCTAGGATCCAAATTACCCTAACAACCATGCATTAATGTGAATAAGAGACTGGAATATGAATAGGAGAGGGCCTGCATATAAAGATTAGTAATAAAAAGTAGCAATAACAATATATTTGTAGCATTACAGTGCATTCCTTTTAGCTAGGGTCAGTGACTTTGCATTTGAAAGCTGGATAAGTTAGAAGGCAAATAATTGAAAAATTGTAAAAAAGGAAAATTGAAGGCCAGCTGAAAAGTTGTTTAGAATTAGCCATTCTATAACATACTGAAAGTTAACTTAAAGGTAAACCCCTTCTTTAAATGGTGTCACAGTACTTTGCCCTATTATTCTATATGGTTACATAGTGAGTCAATTAATAGCGCGATAAAAACGGTCAGGAGCTCAGTGACATAAGTTAATCATTAGTTTCTATGGGAGCCGCTCCAGGTGGGGAATTATTGACTATGACGTCATTTCTACAACACACCCACTTGGAATCAATTTAATGATGCGACTTAGCACAGGTGCACTTATCTTCGATGAAGGAAGATATGGGGAGTTTCATCTTTCGCCACGTGACGTCCGGCTTGGCTGGAAGCCTATGAAGAAACAATGCTGTAGGTGTCAGAGATGCTGTTATGAAGAGGAGTCTTGTATAGAGCTGAAGAGAGACTTCCATACCTACCATATACTGGCAATGACGTTTCATACCCGATAATTATATCAAGTACTGTAGTTACTCCTTGTGTTTAACTGAGGCCTGGGATCCCATAATGTGTTAAAACACTTATATGGGTGGAAACAATTCTTCCTTTCTTTGGGAGACTTGTTTATTAAACTTTTTAAATAATTATGTGATCCACTTGCAATATTTGTAGAATATTCTATACACTTTGCACTGGGTGTACCTAGCAGTGGACAGAAAAGCTATTGCTGCTTATGTGTGTTCATGATACAAAAGCTATGATGTGGGTGCCAGGCACATGAATGTGGTTCTGCTGCATATGCAACAATTAAGACAGGTGGCATTTTATCCCGTCCTGCCAATGGCACCAGAGGGCCCGCTCCCTAACTGCCACCCTAGGCACAAGCCCTCAGGTGCCTACATAGAAAATACTGCCATGGGATGTAGCAAATCCACTATTTGGGATTCGGCCAAACCCTTTGTGAAAGAGTTGGCCGAATCCCAGCCTGGGAATTCAGGGAGCAGGAAGTGGGAGGGATCATTCAATAAATCAGCCTAAAACACTACTTTTTAAAGCACAATTCTTCTATATCTAAATGAGTATAATGCACTGGCATATTCTTATTTTTTACACAATATGTCACCTTTGATGAACCAAACCATGTTGGATTTGTTTATAATTGAGGGATAAGGCAGTCCTAACCAGAATGCTATGGTGGATTTTTCAGTTATACGTTTAAGTTCATTCCCAGTTGCCTTCCTTCAACATATTGTTTTCCTTAGATAAAAGTCTTTCGGTTCATTGCTCATTATTATTGTTTCAAACCTCAAGATCCATGGCCAATTAGCCAAATGTTTAAATGCAGTGATCCCCAACCAATAGCTCGTGAGCAACATGTTGCTCTCCAACCCTTTGGATGTTGCTCCCAGTGGCCCCAAAGCAGGTGCTTATTTTTGAATTCCAGGCTTGGAGGCAAGTTTTGGTTGACTAAAAACCAGGTGTACTGCCAAACTGAGTCTGAATGTAGGTTGACAGTCCATATAGGTGCTACCAAATGGCCAATCACAGCACTTATTTGGCACCCCAAGAACATTTCTCATGCTAGTGTTGCTCCGCAACTCCTTTTACTTCTGAATGTTGCTCACGGGTTCAAAAGGTTGGGGATCCCTGTTTAAATGTATAATTAACATAGAATTGGTTGGTGATGCATTTTGCTCTCATGGGTATGCTCTCCTCAAAAGCTAAAGCTAACATATTATTATAATTACTTATATGAATCCATGTTTAAAGATTAGTTAAAGGAACAGTTCAGTGTAAAAAATAAAAACTGGGTAACTAGATAGGCTGTGCGAAAAAAAAAAAAATTTTTTTAATATAGTTAGTAAGTTAGCCAAAAATGTAATGTATAAAGGCTGGAATGACTGGATGTCTAATATAATAACCAGAATCCAAATTCCTGCTTTTCAGCTCTTTCTTTTTGAGTTAGTCAGCGACTTGAAGTGGGGCCACATTGTACATAACTGTTCAGTGAGTTTGCAATTGATCCTCAGGATTCAGCTCAGATTCAGAAGTAAAAGTTATGACCCATGTGCCCCCCCCTTTATAAATAAAATTTTTAACTAACTAAATTAGGGTAGTGACACACAGGCAACAGCCCTGTTCTTCTGGGCAACAATCTTCCCGAACTGCCTTCACGTGTCTTTCCTTCCCATATAATGAAGTCACCTTCGGCAAGCACACGTGGCACTTCATTTTCCATTCGCCTCATAAGGAAACTTCGGCGACTTCGGAAAATGAAGTGCTGGGTGTGCTTAGCGCAGGTGACTTCATTTTACAGGAAAGGAAGGCAGTTCAGGGAAATTGTCACCCAGAAAACAGGCGATTAGTCGTCAGGGCACTAAATCTCTCTAAATATGCCTGTGTGTCACATGTGAACCCCCCCGCCAATATTATAGCAAAAATTAATACTATATGGAGCTGGTTTTACTTTGGGCTGAAAAAAAATGAAAACTTTAAAAATAGCCCCTTTATTTTAGCTCCCTATAGATCTACTACAAACAATGTGCAAGTTGAAATGATAGGAAGGAATCTCCTACCATTTACTCTACACTACACCGCATACAGGAGAGCACAAATCATTGCTGGGACAATCAGAAATGGCAACATGGGACTCAAAGGATAGATCTCAGTCCAGTGCACCTTTAAAGGAGAATTCAACCCCTACCATAAATTAACCCTATCCCCATACCCTACACAGACCCCAACCAACCCCCCCCCCCCAGGGCAAATGCCCCTAATTTTCTTTTACTTACCCTTCCATGCAGATTCTGTCCTCAGGAGTTCACAGGCTTCATCTTCTTTACTTCAGAATCTGAGCAGAGTTTCAGCGCATGCGCAGTTGAAGTAATTCTCTGGTCCCAAACAACTGTGGATGCGCTGAAAGTCAAAAATTTCTGCAACTGCGCTTTAATGAAGAAAAGAAGATGGCACCCGTAAACTCCTGAGGACAGAATCTGCACAGAGTAGTAAGTAAAAAAAAAGGGAGTATGGTAGGGGTTGAATTCTCCTTTAAGCTAATAGGAGTACCAGACTGGTGTTTAATAGTAGGGGGTGTTTGAATGAATGTGTTGCTTAACTAGTGAATTTTACTTGCCTTGTCCTTTAATAGGAAATGTTCAGCCTTTTACAGGGGGGATTTTAAACCCTCATCACATTTAGAAATATGGTTGTTTTATCATTACTCATAATATATGTTCTATAGTACCAGTGTAGCAAAAAACAAAACACAGTATTGCAAAATAAGAGTTACCAGGTTAATAAAAAAATT
>CM044431.1:124220927-124231557 GCA_024363595.1 Xenopus borealis
TTGGATTTCATGTTTAATTTGAAAAGGACTTTTATTATACAGATTTGTGCGTCTGGGTGATGGGTCCACTTTAATACAGGTCTGGAACCGGTTAACCAAAATGTTCGGGACCTGGGGCTTTCCAGATAATGGATCTTTCTGTAATTTGGATCTTCATACCTCAAGTCTACTAGAAAATCATATAAACATTAAATAAACCCAATAGGTTGGGTTTCATTGCCAATAAGGAATAATTACAGTATATCTTAGTTTGATCAAATACAAGGTATTATGTTAGTACAGAGAAAGGAAATAAATACATTGGATTATTTATACAAAATGGAGTCTATGGGGATGGTTTGTACATAATTTGGAGCTTTCTAGATAACAGGATAACGGATCTCATACTTGTATGGTCAGCTAGAAAGCCTTGACAACTGCGGTTATACAAAAACTCATGAAAATTGTGGGAGTATGTTTAATTTTTTTTTATTCTGAATGGCAGTTTATGGTTTATCAATTAACTATTCCTTCAATAACTTACAGTGCATACTATCCTGCAATCTGCCTAGAACTAAAATCAAAGTTTTTTTAATTGATACATTCAACAAGATGAAGAAATAATTGTGAACCTGTTTTGTAAGATCTTGCAACTTCTTTTCTGAGCAATTTTGCCAGATTCTGAGATATAAGCACTTTTCCCCATGATCGGTAACTGCCTTGTTTAGCATAACAACATAATTAACCCTATATGAAAACTCACCTCCAATGCCTCTTTGGTAATGGGATACTTCTCCAGACTGGAGATTACTTCTAGCACAGCAACCATGTTCTGAATCTAAAAAAAAAAGCAAACCATGTATTTACTGGCTTCTCCTGTAAAATCGTTTGCTAAGACTACAAAGGGAATTCATCATAATATACCCCAATTGATTCTACAAAAAGGGATTTTCCAAGCAACAGACTAGAAGACTGCATTAGCATACACTTAGTACATTTCAAAATACATTGCACCACATTAAAATTTAAAGGAGAAATAAGATGCATAAAAAAAAACAATTTTTTAGGCAATTGTGAGTAATATATGCTGTTGCTTTTACATGGTGCTAGAAATGATCTTTAAAAATAGTCCTTTTATTAGAGCTCCCTATAAATGTTCACTTGTCCGTGTTTCAAATGAGGAGGGCGTCAGAAGCACAGTAGGAGGGGGGCAGCCAATCACAGCCCTGCAGTCACCCAAGCAAAGACAGGCTTCAGTTCCCCATCAGGTCCTGCTAGCTGCTGATTGGCTCCTGTCCTACAGTGCAGTGAGCAGAGTGCTGCCGACTCCCCTGCTCAGTCTGGGAATTCAGGGAGCAGGAAGTGGAAGGGAGGGATTATTAGGATTTTTTGCAGAAATCTTCAATAAATTAGCCTGAAACACTACTTTTTAAAGCACAATTCTTTTATATCTAAAGGAGTATAAGGCATTGGTACATTTTTTTTTTTTTACACAAAATGTTACAAAACAAGCTAGTTAATAAGTGGGAATCAAGATCTCACATTCCTATACAAAAGTTGTGTTTACAGCACTTTCTCCTGTATACACTCTTGGGAACACAGACAAAATTAAACAGCAGAAAATTAAAGGAGTATATTGGTACCACATTCATATAGAAGTAAAAAAAAATTCTAAAAGAAGCAAAAAACATTTTTAGATATCAGACACTAGGGTTAACACACTATATATATATATATATATATATATATATATATATATATATATATAATGTAGAGAGAGAGAAAGAAGAGATCCTACACAATTCATAATATTTCTTTGATTGCAAAAATATTAAAAGGACAAGTTTAACAGAAAAGCCTTAACTGCATTATTTTCACCTAGTAGTTATTGGTTACAAACAAAATATAAACACGTAGCACCTATGTCAGACATCTAAGTTAATAAGGTAACTAAAATCTAGAATCTGTAAAAGCCAGAGGATTTTTTTTTAGATTCCCTTACCTAGAACCGGTTATCCAGAAAAATTACGAATTCCAGGAAGGTCATCTCCCATAGAATCCATTTTAAGTTAATTTTTTTTTTTATTTCCTTTTTCTCTGTAATAATAAAACAATACCTAAGCTGCATGAATCCATATGGGTCCTATGCAGTTTTTTTTAATATTTAAATGATTTTTAGCAGGCAGCATAGAGATCCCTTATGCTGAAGACCCCAGATCTCAGGCTTTCAGGAGAATAGATCTTACGGTAGTAAGATGTGGCCAACTAAATATTTAGTAAAATACAGTTAGATACACCCATACATTATACAGGTATAGGATCAGTTATCCGAAAAGCAGTTATCCAGAAAGCTCCGAATTATGGAAAGGAATTCCCCCATAGACTACATTATAATTAAATAATTCAAAATTATATAAATAATTTCCTTTCTCTCTGCTATAATAAAACATTACATTGTACTTGATCCAAACGAAGATATAATTAATACTTATTGAATGCAAAACAAGCCTATTGGGTTTATTTAATGTTTAAGTGCTTTTCTAGTAGACTTAAGATATGAAGATCCAAATTTCGTAAAGATCCATTATCCAGAAAACCCCAGGTCTGCAGCATTCTGGATAACAGATGCCATACCTGTAAATATAATAAATGGTGTACAATGTATTAAAAAAAAAAATTTACGGAGAACTTCCATCTTACCTAAAATTCTCAGACCGAACAAGCAACATGTAGCTATGGAAATGCAACAGGGACTAGTGATGATTTCAGAGGCACCCTCAGTGAAAGCACCCAACAAGAATAAATTACTTGCAAGGGGCTGCATTAAACATTTGCAATGGCAGAAGTTGGTTAAGCTTTCAGAGTGCCGTGTTTACAGTTCAGGTCTGTGGTCTAGTCATGCCCCTGATCAGTCTACTATAAATAGTAAGTACAGCTCTATTCATAGGCTGCTTGTCAGGAAAGTGATCAGGTTATAACTGATTAGCACAGACAAGTGACACGGCATCAGAGCTTGTGATGCCCAGTTGGAGCACAAGGGCACAACTGTCCAGTAAAGGTGTCCTTTGGGGAGAGAGGGAGCTGCTCTGACAAATCAAACATCGCTGATAACCAAAAGAAGCTCAGATCAGATGGGTATAGGGGGTACAACTGCAGTAGTCCCCATCAGTCCCATACCCTGTTCATTAAGACAGCACGTTTCCTTTGTGTGCACCCTCATAGGAAGAAGCTCGTTTCTGATGACTTTACTAGGGTGTTTATTTGCATTGAAAAAAATGTAAGCATTGTCAGTGCCAAGAATCAGTGCAGGTAAAACACTCAAATTTTGCAACTAGAATTTTGTATTTGTTTACATGAACAGGAGCAGAGTGCTTTGCCTGCACAGACTCTCAGCATCTAAAGCAGGGAATTTCTGGAGTTTGGTCATCGCTCAACGCCGATTGCCTTACGGTAATGGAGGGGCAGTTTCAAGTGGAACTCTTTACCAAGCCTTGAATAAAACAGGGAGCAAAATGTTTGCAATCAAGCATGCCACTGCGCTTTAAAAAAACCAACCACTTTTACTTTATTTTGTTTCCTTTTTTTTTTTTTTTTTTTTTTCTTTAAACAAGCAAAATGTTTTCAACACAAGCGAAACAATTTTATAATACATAAAGGTTATCTGGACAGCCATCCCCTAAATTTCATGGACCTGGATTATCCAATTAGTCAGAGACACTACCCTCCCCCTACTATTATGAACACTGCAATACTTTAATTATACATATTTCTGCCATGTTACCACCAGCACATTTTCCACTTTAGAACTTGTGTTTTCCTCGTAGCCAGAGTAACTTATAGCAACAAAGAGGTTTGTTAGGTTATATATTGAATAAACTCAACTCAAATGGTTTTTGATAAAAAAAACTTGAACACAAAGGCTAATAAAAAAATTTTTTTACGTTTATGCAACCCAGAAATTTGAATTTTTACTGAAAACTTTTCCTTGAAAACAAAAACTTTTAGGGTAAGAATTAACTTTGTTTTGCCAATTTTTTGGGCTTCTGCAAAAAGTTCTCTTTAATGGTGGGCTATGTGCACACACTTTAAAGGGGTTGTTCACCATTGAGTTAAAGTTTACTATGATGTAGGGTGATATTCTGAGACAATTTGCAACCCAGTTTTCATTTTTTGTTTTAGATCCCCAGTTGGGAAGTTCTGCAATCTGGTTGCCAAGGTCCAAATGGCCTAGCAACCACACACAAGAATAAGACTGCGATATGAACCGGAGAGGGACTAAATAGAAAGAGGAGTAATAAAAAGTAGAAACTGCAAATTTGTAACATTAGGGCAGAGACTCGCAAGGAAACTTTCCAGTTTCTCCAGTTCAGGGAGAGTCGCCCCAGAGAACAGAAGATTTGTCGCCGGGCAACTAATCTCCCCAAATCTGACCATGTGTCTCTCCCCATACAGAACATTTGCACATTATAGGTTGACTTCTTTAAATATGGCTGCCCCCTCAGAGGAACATTGGGGATCAGATGGGTAATGTAAAAGAATCTGAAAATACTTTTATGGCATAATTATAGATAACATGGAAATACAATATTATGTAAAAAAAAAAAGTTTGATATCTGGTGTCAGTATCTCTTTAAATATCAAAATTCAAGAGCTACATGACTAAAATTAATGTTATGTTAACTCGCAATGCTTAAAGTGTTTACATGTTAATTGGATTATATTCCCTATAATTCAAATAATCCAACAACAGACTGTTAAGAGTTGTACATTACAGTTCAACAGATGGCACCAGAGATCAGAATGGAAAATACAGCAAGTTGAATGCAAGTCATAGAAAAGTTTTAAAAACAAATGTGGTTTCCTACATCATTATTTTTGAATTAAAAATAAAAGCCAATTTCCCAATAGATCTGTATTTGTATTGCCAAATGGTAGCTCACACAGCAGTATAGACCCTGGTCTAACGGTTGCAATCTGTGGCAAGAATTTAGGGTTGGCTTCTTTGACCACTCCCCATTTCAGTACACTAATGAGAGAATTAAGATGGCCATGCATAGCAAGATTTGGTCTAGCAATTTGGTTTATTTGGAAATATCTACACATGTATGTTATCTTCAACAGACAATCGTGTAATCCTTTCTTGGCAGATGGATTAAGTAAGGCAATAGCAAATAGCAGAGAAGCCAGAGCTCCTGCTCATCTACCATCTGATTTTTGGGCCAACGGCCAAACAAATTGAGTACTGATAGTTGGCCATCCATGGTTAAAAAGAAGACTCAACCACAGCTGGATCAGGTGCTCACTAGTCCAAATAACTACTCACTGTCTACAACTCACCTCCTCATACCTGCTGCCTATAAGAGGAGGCAGAGCTAGTAACTGAAGCCTGGCAATGATTGTCTCACTTGTTGGTCAGTGCCCTCTATTCTCAATAAACAGTTCTCTACTCTCCACTTTTTTAGTGTAATAATGTTATTGAGGACAAGAATTGCAGGAGGTAACTATGAAGTACAGTTTAGCACATCGGTAATAACCAAAGCATGGCTTTGTCCACTAAGCAGAGCCAAAGCTGGTCGCAACAGGCATCAGCACCTGCAACCGTTTAAGCAAATATAAAAAATTGCATGTTATCTACCAGAGATTTGAAGACTGTTCTTAAAAGGGTTGTTCACCTTTTAAACACGTTTGTCTTTAATAGGCAAAAGATTTCCTTGAAAGTAAAACCAGTCTAGGGGGTTCTACCTTGCTTGACCAATACCTAGATCAGTCTTTTCTTTGTACAGTAGTGCACGGACTATTCTGGTCTGAATTAGCAATGACCGCACTTAACACGAGGATCAGGTAAGCAATTGCTTATAAGCCAATAAAAAGAAAAAATGTTTATATATTACCAAATTGCTTATTTTGGTAACAGGGAAAGCACAGAGATAATTTTCACACAGATGAGTATCTACTTTAAAATTTTGTACATCACAGAAGCTTGTGTTTTATTTAAAAAAAACGACAATAGAATAAGTCTAGATATTCCTTAGTATGGGAATATTCTTATTCAAGCACCATATACGCTTATAACAGCAAACTCATATCTATAAATAAAGTCAGCATCTTGCTTGCAACAGCTTAAAGGGGATGTTCACCTTTAAAGTAACATTTAGTATGATAGAGATGCATATTCTGATATAATTTGCAATTGGTTTTCATTTTCTATTTGTGTGTTATTTAGCTTTTTATTCAGCAGATCTCCGGTTTGCAGCGTCAGCAGTCTGATTGCTAAGGTCCAGATTACCCTAGAAACCATGCACTGATTTGTACAAGAGACTAGGATATGAATAGGAGAGGCCTGAATAGAAAGAAGAGTAATAAAAAGTACCCATAATAAAATTTGTAGCTTTACAGATTGGGGTCAGTGACTCCCCATTTGAAAGATGGAAATGGTCAGAAGAAAAAGGCAAATAATTAAAAGGTGTAATATATAAATAATGAAGACCACTTGAAAAGCTGCTAGGAATTGGACATTCTATAACAGTGGTCCCCAACCAGTAGCTCGTGAGCAACACGTTGCTCTCCAACCCCTTGGATGTTGCTCCCAGTGGCTTCAAAACAGGTGCTTATTTTTTTTAATTCCAGGCTTGGATGCAAGTTTTGGTTGTATAAAAATCAGGTGCCAAACAGAACCTTAATGTAGGTTGACTATATACATAGGGGCTACCTAATGGCCAATCACAGCACTTATATGGCAACCCAAGAATATTTTTCATTCTTGTGTTGCTCCCCAAAGCCTTTTTCTTCTGAATGTTGCTCACGGATTCAAAAGGTTGGGGATCCCTGTTCTATACAATACTAAACGTTACTTCAAAGGTGGACCATACCTTTAAGGAGATTATATTTTCCAGCTTGTCAATCCAAAAATGTTGTTCATGTAGTTTATTCTTTGCAGTTTTCTTATAGATGATCCTACCAAGCCACTAGCATTTCTAAAATAGTTTGATATTCCAATAATAGGATAATGCACTGCACACTTTCGTCACACAAACAATTCCCATAAAGGCCTTAAGATAACACACAGTTGTGACATTACTCAGCATTATACCATACCATTTGTATGACCCAAGTCACCCAGGAGCCTCATGAACTCTAAACAAAAACATATAAGCCATAGACAATGCCTCTATACAGAAAACGATGCAATCCAATACTTTTGTAATAAACATGACATGGTAGAATCCAGATTTTATGGTTTTCAGGCATGTGATATCTTTTCCCCTAACAGATCAGTTTCCCAGAATTTACACCGTTTTGCCATGGTCCCCTGGGAAATGTAAAATTTTGGTACTACTGTAATAGCATCACTGTGAAATGATATCTGTGACCTGTAGAGAAAGTATGGCCAAGTAAGTCTGTTGTGACACCTCACATCTTTATCAGTTATTCTAGGGGGGTACAATTTAAATGTCACACTAAGGGGCCGATTTACTATATTCACGAGAAGGATTCGAAGTTCGATCGAATTTCGAACGTAGGATTTCTTCGTTTGGTCGAATATGTGAATTTTGGCATATTCGATCATCGAATAGGGAATGGTCGAACGATCGAATACATTCGAATAGAGTCGAATGGACGAATATTCGATCAGCGAAGGATTTTATTTTTTAAGTTTCTTCGATTGCCTACTTCGGCAGATTGGACCTACCGAATTGCAATAGAAGCCTATGGGAGCACTCCCGTAGGCTTCTGAGACTAAGTCCTGATCGAATAGGATTCGTACGATCGAAGTGTTTGATCGTTCGAATCATACGAATTATTTGAATGATCGAATAGATTTGTATTCGATCATCGAATGATCGAATAAAAGGTAGCCTAGAACTATTCGATTAACATTCGAAAATCGAATGCTAATCCAATATCGGATAGAAGCTAATTATTTTTGGGGATTAATAGTAAATTTGCCCCTAACTGTTGAAAATACTTTGTTGTATACAGTGTTTTTGTATCAAGATTTTTAATTTATTACTCGAGGACGGCTCTGCTGATCCAAAACATGTTGTGCACTACAAAATAAACATAGGAGAGTTAAAGTTTCCAGAGTGAATTGCGTTTTAAATATGTAAAAGCATTAAAAGGGTTATAGCCATCCCCAGGGTTAAACATTGGTGAACACACACCAGGTTAGCAAGTGGTGCAACTCCAATAGGACTACTACAATACATAAAGTCAAAGGTCTAGTGATTAATTTGCCCCCCCCCAACACACAACACTCCCAGAAGTGGTTAAAGGAACTAAACCTGCAAGGAAAACCTTTGCAAGTACCTTCCATGAATGCATTCTCAAAAAGTACTAGCTCTGTACTGCTCAGCATATTCAAGCAGTTCTCTTTATGTATGTTCTAGTGTAAAAAATATAAAGTGTGTTAATTAAAAAGTCACAAATGTATTGGTATAAAGTAAAGTGCACCCAACCTGTCTGAAAAGCAATCAAGCTCTGCTTTTTGAGGATCCTTTATCACGGATGTCACAATGTTCTATTTTTATATGTGGTTCTGTTTACCTACTGAAAAAAACTCTGATGCAGGCACAGAGTGTGTGTCAGCACTCAAGACACATGTGGTATGTACATAAGCATGCACCCCAATAACTTCAAACAGAAGCAGCCCAAAAGGGGCCAACCCCTTTCTGAAAGTACAAGATGGATATTTACAGCAATAGACCGAGTTCATATTTTATGAAATGAACTTGAAAAGTGGTTTTATCTCTATGTAGCAAATACTTCCCAAAAAAGGCTCAAACAAACTTCATACAATTGTTATGCCTACCTTTGATTGAAATAAACAATATAAGTGCTGTCCTTAAAAAACTAGACATACTCTGCCAGTCGGAGCAGATATAGAAAACTCAGTAATTCCATACTAGCAGTAGTGGTGAAAGCTTTCAGGCAGTGGAGAAATGCCAAAAAATGGTATTCCTTGATGCAAATTATTTAGCAGCTAATGAATACCGGCCGGGTGGCAACCCTAAAATAATCCCAAGGATTTGCTGGTCCTCAAGAAGAACAGTGGATATAACAGAAGGTTGATAAATGTATTTAGGAATGCCATACACATCAGTGGAAGAGACAGTAGTCAGAAATGTGCCTGTGACAAATGTTTAATACTCAATGAAATACTTCTTTAATAAACACAATTTTGAGTTTTTTCATGCCATGTTTCTCTGACCACAAATCTCCCAGTGTAACCATCATGCCCACACCATAGCAATTGTGAAAACATAACATATATATACCTGGTCTCTTCGAATACACACACACATGCACTCAGTAACATGTATATGTGGCAAGTGAGAGCATTTTGCTAGGCCCTCTGACTGGGGCATCACAAGCCCAGACACCAGTGTGACATGTGCCGGTTCCCATTCTCCAACGACAGGCCGCAACTAGGCCCGATCCCCGGCCTCGCCTAGAAAGTAAGTATAGACGTGCAGGTAACGGCGTTGAACAAACAGGGTCGGACTGATAAAGCGAAAGGGCAGAATAAACCAATGTAACAGGCGCCACAGGTTATACCTAGAAAGAGTGTAAACCCAGATACACGCTGGGGACCCATAATCCTCCCTTCCCCAGTTACCCACTTCCTGCTCAGCTCTCGGGCGCTATAGCCGTCTCTCGCCTTCCTATAGAGAAGGATCTGCCAAGTAACCAAGAATAGCTTTAGTGTGTGTGTCCAACCCACGGAACGCCACCAAATGCTTCTCCACAATTGCCAGCATGCTCAGTACCACTACCTCCACCACCCGAACTCACTTGCATGTTCTGTCTCTAGGAGACTCATACGGTCTGCCCCAGCCGCACGTGACCCTCCAGTAACCACACTCTGCATCCTAAAAGTGCTTTCCAGACTAGCGACGCCTCTGATTTCCCCAGACCGTAATCGCCAACCACCCCACAAACAAGGTACAGGGTCACAGCAGCCTCTAGTCAACTCTCGTCAGCCCTCTAGTCTGGCTTCCCACTGCTATTTCAAAGGGTCGCCTCAAGTACCGAACCCCAGTGTTGCGCTCTTTCCACTCCCAGTCACCCATGACTCACGTTGCTTTGCTTATCGATGGCCTGCAGCAGCCTCTCCCTGATCTCCCGCGGGGTTACCGGAGCCGCTGTCATGGCCTCAGTCCGGGGATCACTGCGGAGGGCGGCGCGGCATGTTCCCCGGGATGAAGGAACACGAGGCGCAGGGAGAGCAGCGAAGTAACGAGAAAGCCGGAGACTCCCAGACGCGTCTCTCCCGATGGAGTCGAGCGACCGGGAGTCCCGAGGCACGCCGGGAAGTCCGCCGCTGCACGCTTTGTGACGTGACGGTAGCGGCGTCTTGGCGTCACTGTCCCTCTAGACAGCACGTACGTCACGCACGAACGTCTCTCATTTTTCCCCTCAGCAGGAAGTGTCAGACACGACGTAAAGCTGTCATTCGCGTTCAGTATCCATGGAGAGGCTGGCAGCTTGTGTTCCTAATAGCATTTAGGCTCCACAGCTGTTACTAGGCAAAATGCATCATTTTAAATAAATAAAAATATCTGGCCCTGAACTTTCGTGCAGGAGACGGTGAGCCGTGCTGGAGAGGAGGAGCTTTTGCAAATATATTGCCTCACTCAGCCACACAGACGTA
>CM044431.1:124338191-124350821 GCA_024363595.1 Xenopus borealis
GTTCCAACAGAAGTCTGATTTACTGCACTATATAGTGCTTTGTTCTCTTTCCCTCTTTTTCTTTTTTCCTAACTTCCCCTGCAGCCATAGGCGCTGATCCAGAATGTGGTTTATGTGAAATGATATACCCAGAAGGGAGACTGTGGAAGGACCGGCAGGAGGAAGTCTAACCGAAGGACTTGCTAACTTTTCTTTCTCTATATATACGATTTATTTGTATATTTTTTCTTTTTGATAACCCCACACATACCAGCAGGGTAAACTCTCCTCTAGCTGAAGCTCCTGAGCCGAGGTCTTCATCTTGTGAGCACTCTAGGAGAAAGCCGGCTGGCTTTTTGGCCATCTGTTGCCATCAGTGCAGTAAGTTGCAATGCCGATCCCCAGGAGAGGCGCCTGCGCGATAAGCCACTAAAAGCGCCCATAACTCTGGCGTCAGACCTAAATACATCAAGCGTGTGCACGCATGTCCAGGTAAGCTTTAAAAAAAGGCAGATGGCACCAAAAAACTTTTGTTTTATAAAAACCAGTGTTACTGATTGGATTGTTCTGTATTCTCTATTACAGCAAGGCCTAAGTTGAATTGTGCTATTGCTGCACTCACTGGTCCCAGGTGTAAGTTATTGCCAATGGGAAATTGTACGCTGGGAGCTCAGGTTTTTCTAATATTAACCTGTGCTGTGTATGTATCTTACAGGCTGTCTGTAATGAGTCACAGGAAATCACACTCCAGCTCCAGGGGGTAAGCATTGCAAAAAAAGTGAGAGCTCTTTTATATAGGATTTCTTAAAGGGTAAGTAATTGCTTTTAATCTTACAGGAGCCCCTCACATGGAGAGGGAGAAAACAGATGCAAATCCCCCCCGAAAACAGTGTGTGGCATGTGGAGACCCGGCAATGCATGACAAAAAACTATGCAAAAAATGCCTGTCTGATATAGGCGGCTCCACACAAGATCAGATGACAAACATGATGAGTTGGATGCAATCTGCTTTCAAACAATCAATGTCAACCATGGTGGAGCAGGTTCCAGAAAAAGTAATGCGTAATACTGGCAAACAGTATCCGGGACCTTCCAGTAGAGGGGGAACTCCAACTAGAGAAAGTGTGGAAACAATTATTCTAGTGAGTCAGAGGGAGAAATATCACACTCTGAAAATTAAGTATGATTTGATTTTCTGTTGTCTTCTCATACTTGTATTACACTGCCCTCTTGTGACCATTTGTAAGAAATGATGACACCACTGTTGTGCATACTTTATTGTAAAGTACCCTACATTAATTTCCACTTCTTTCCATCTTTTTTTGCTATGTGATCCTGTGTTGTTGCATAATTTTTTTTTTTTGTCATTTAATAGTGTTGAACTTTCTGTATACTACTACTGTGTGGGATCTGCAAAAATATTGGCACCTACAGTTCTAGCCAAAGTGGAATACATGACTTATTATGGATAAAAGGTCTCAGATCTGCAAAGGAAATTAGTATTTTACAGGATCTCAGATAATGTGATTGAAATGAAACTTGCCTTGGTGTTTTGTTTTTTTTTTTAAATAAATTCCCATTTGTGTTATTGGTGTTTTGCTGTTATTAGTTATTACCAATAACAGTAATCTGTGCAGAACTGAGGGTGGGAGTTAAGTTTTATTTTCTTTCCCAATTCGTTCACCTTTAAATTAACTTTCAGTTTGAAGAAAAGAGTGACATTCTGAAACGGAATCTGGTTTTCAGCTTTTATTTGTTGGGTTTTGCGTTTTTAGCAGCTTTCCAGTTTGCAATTTTAGCAATCTGGTTGCTAGGGTCCAAGTTACCCTAGCAACCATGCACTGATTTGAATAAAAGACGAATATAAAAAACGAGAGGGCCTGACTAGAAAGAGGAGTAATAAAAAGTAGCAATCACAACACATTTGTAGTCCTACTGAACATTTGTATTTTTAGATGGGGTCAGTGACCCCTATTTGAAAACTAGGAAGAGTCAGAAGAAAAAAGACAAAGGACATAACTATAAAAAGAATAATTGAAGGCCAATTGAAATTTGGCTTAGAATTAGCCATTTTAGAACATAATAAAAGTAAACTTAAAGGTGAACCCACCGCTTTAAAGCAGACCTGTCACCTCCCACGAATATAAAAAACACCTTAATCAAAGCAAAATGCATCTTCCAACAAGCTATTATATATCTCTGCTACCAATTCAAGCGCATCCATTAGCCCACAATCTGCCCACAAGGCACCATATTGATCCTCCATCTTTCCCGATGCAACACCAAGTCTCGTGCTTGTGCAATAAATGGACTGACACACAAAATATAATACAATGCATGCTCACAATAGACATGTGTGCCCCTTGTGGAGTGACTGGATGTGTAACAGAACATTACTTCCTTCTTTGCAGCTCTCAACTCAGCAACTTTAAGGGGGGCCACATGGGACATAACTAATCAGTGAGTTTGCAATTGATCCTCAGCATGCAGCTCAGATTCAAAAGCAAACCGTTATGACCCATGTGGCCCCCCTCAAGTCTCTGATTGGTTAATGCCGGTTAACCAATTAGTGGAAACCAAAAGGCCTGCAAAGCAGGAAGTAGTGTTCTGACTATTATGTTACACATCCAATGACTTTATACTTAACATTGTTGGCAAACTCATTATATTTTAAACATTTTTTATTTTGCACAGCCTATCTATTTACCAAGTTTTTATTTTTCCACTGAACAATTCCTTTAAGGTAGGGGCGATAGGTCCTCTTTAAGGGGATGTAATGCCATTGCTTTAAGTTTAGGGATTGTTCGAATCCTTCAAGCTGTTATTTTGCAATATAATTTTTTTTCAGACTCCACCTGGAAAAATCAGGGAGTCCCAACTCCACAGCTGTAGAAATTGAATTTTTATCCAAATGCATCCTTTGTGCAGTGGAAGTAAATATAAATGGAACATAAGAGCCAAATATGTCACAGGTGTCAGGTTTCAGCCTGAAATCTCAACAATCCCTGCCATATTTATCTATCCGGTAGCAGAAGTTCACACTGGGTTTGGGGTCATAGCCAGCACTGTGTTGGAACTTTGTTTGTTATTTTACAGTTGCACAATTCCCCAAGCAATAGGCAGCTGAGCAATTACTAAAAGACAAGTGACAACAACTGGTTAAAAAACTGTAGTATATTTCATGTATGTACATAGGAAAGGCTTGTGATCATAAATATTTTACATTTTGACTGCCAACCTCTTCAGTGTTAAAAATTACCATTGACAAATTTGCTCTAAAAAGAAGGAAAAAACAGGTGGAATATGAAAAGATATCCAAAACTATACACAATCCTTTTAGATCTGATTTTCTGGACATCCAAGGCCAAGATTACACAAGCATTTTGTCCACCATTAGGAGAGCACTCAATATGGCCCAGGTTTTTATTAGTTTCCTACCGGAGAAGAAAGTTATCCTGATGATTTAAATTTTGCAAAAAAAAAAACATTTTATGATCCTGCTTTACATTAGAGATCATTTAAAAAATAATCATTTGCAGTCCCTGAGAGTGACAAATGGAAATTTAAAAATCAGTATGCAAAATGTTGCAGAATATACATTTTAAAAACTTCACCTCTGTGAAGGTGTAAAACTGATTAAGAACATCAGAGTGCTGACTGCAAATGGACTTTCATAGTTAAATAAGATGAACTCCTTCTGCAAAGATTCCCCGCTGTAAAATATTTCTATTTTGCAATAATGACAGAACCGTGCACTGTCCCCGTCTAACCCTAACATAGCATTAGTTGTATTGGCTATATATAAAATAATTATATATATATATATATAATTAATTATAATGAATAATATGCAAATAAGCAAGGAAGGGACTGTGCACACAGCCCTGTTGCGTTCTGGACAAACAGCTGCACAGGCCTGGATTTGTGGAAAGCATATTGCTTTGAGCAGCTACTACACAAGAAGGTTGGCGACATCCTCCTCCAATGGAATATTCATCCATTAGGCAATTTCATTAATGCAACAGATAAGAAAAAAAAAAAAAGTGTAATGCAACTTTGCATAAAGCACGTTTATGCCTCTTAAATTGTAGTGCTAGTGTTATGCAACACAGGCACTCCCACAGGCTGGTGCAGTTCTCTCAAAAAAGGGGCCTAGGAGAAAAAAAAAACAAAAAACATTTTGAAACCCCCAGTGAAATGCACTTTATACATCCTTTAATGAAAGTTGTTTCCAGTTTGAACTTTCTAGAAAGCTGCATTCCAATTTTTAAACATGATGTCCATTTATACTGACAAGTGTAAAAGATCAGCAGAACCCAATAGCTTTGCCAACATACGGTAGCTAGTAGTAATGGTTTTGTCACTTTAAAGGCAAAGTAATTCAAGATCAAGTGCTTAAGAAACACAAGTTTGTGTAATAAAATATGGCACGTCACAATAAAGAAATCTCCACTAAAAAAAACCTTAGGGTAGGGACAGACAGGGAGATTCGGGGAGATTCTGTCGCCTGGCGTTCTTAGCAGGCGACAATCTCCCCGAATTTCCTTCTCCCTGTCTGCCGCTAGTATAAGTGATAAAGCGCCAGCGCCTGTGCACACGCTGCGCGGAATCGCCTGAAGTTTCCTCACGAAGTATCTTCTGGCGATTCCGGAAATCGCCGCGCAGCGTGTGCACAGGCACTTTGTCACTTATACTAGCGGCATATATACTAGTCCCCAGTTTATGAAAGGTGAAACCATCCATGTATTAGTCGGACAGGCACACAGTCCCAGAAACTAAAAGCAATGACAAAAAAGGCAAACAAGCTTCTGTGTATTCTATGGATGGCGGCCAGGGTGAATTTGGACTTCTTTACACCTGTGGCCCACAAACATATTAAAGTAACATCTGGAATGGGCAATAACATTCTATTAATCTAGGCTAGAAATCTTATGATTCCACAAGTAACTAATCTGGCAGTTTAAAATTGATGCCAAGGGAGTTTAAAATATTAACAGCCACTAAGTCTCTGTACAAAAAAAAAAAAAAGCATTCACCCTTTTTTATATTCTGGTGGATGCAAAGAACATGAAAAATAAGCCAAATTGTGATTGCACACGGACAAGGATGGGGGCTCAACAATTTATCACTTTTTTTCTTTTAGTTACTATTTTCCCTCAAGGTAAAAACATATATTTGTAGCAGTGTCAGACTCAAAGGTGATCAGTCCAATGGGAGTCAAAAGCCAAAAGTTAGGCACCCCCAAGTAACTATTTTACTTACCCGACAGTTTTCTGCACCGGCCTGGGGTTTTTCTTCTGAGCACCACAGGGCGATAGTCTTCCGGCTTCTTCAGTTTTCAAATTTCCAGGAGCAGACACATGCACAGTAGAGTGAAATAGGCAGCTTTCTGGTTAAAGTTCTGCTTTACACTTTACACTTTACTGCACACACGCAGAAGCCCGGAAGAAGCATGAAGAGGATCTCTCCGTGGTGCTCGCCAGAAGAACCCCAGGACAGTGCGGTTTTCTGCTGAGCACCAACCCTGGATGTCAGGGAAGTAAAAGTATTCAATTGGGGGTGCCTAACTTTTGGCACCCTAAAGTGTAAAATGGTATTCCTTCTCCTTTAAGGCAATTCTAAGCTATCTTCTAATATGCATTATTTGTAAATACATTTGCTTTTGAAATCATATGTTTGGCTTTGTATATACTCTGCACTACGGATTCCTGAAACAATATAGCAGAGGCCCATGGATTAAAGATTACCTGGAAGAGAAATTAATTCTACTCTGCCACTGCAGGAGTCAAAACCCAACATAATGGGAAATACAAAACTGCTTTATATTGCAAATGCATTTACAAAGAACACCAAAACCATAAAAAATTATAGTGACAGAGTCCTTTGTAAATTCTAAGCAAAGCAGTATTGCCATCCCTGAGACCCAATGTCTTTGGTTTCATCATGGTCTCTTTTAGATAAGCCACAAAATACAGCCCCTGAACATCACCAAGCACCAGACCATTATATTTTTATGGGACTTCTGGTACTCAAAGTATAGGGGGCTGTATCTTGAGCTGCTCTAGCTCCCACAATACAGTGATTTCTGCAAAACAATGTTCCCTGCCCAGATGGCACTATTGCATCATTTGGTTAGTACTGCTTTTAACAATGTACATAAAATATCACTGGGAAAAGCACATTTTCCACGCAACACTTTTAATCATTTCATTTCATTTTGCACTTCATTCAGCACTTCAGACCTTTGATTGAAGTATGCACTTGTCCTAATTATTAATCAAGTGAAGGTATAATGCACATAAAATGCTTCAGAAATACACAACAAAAGAAATAAATGAGATGAAATTGATCAAAGCAGAGACGTCATCATTAAGCCAGAGTTTGGTACAATAAAGTAGAGGTCTCCTGCCCAATAGTCTTTACTGGAAAAGCGGTGCTATGTTGCATTGTTTAAGAGATCACATTCACTTATACTCTCTGCAAAGTTTTTATGAATTTCAGACATTTCTGAAGTTGATGCAGGTGGTATACTGTCTAGAACAGGATCAGGCTCTGGCAGGGAACATTCAGCTGCTGAAGGTTCTTCTTCACAAAAATCTTGAATGTTAGGAGGGCTTTCTACAGGGAGCAGATTTTGTTCATCAGAGCTATCATCAAAATGCAAACCATCTAGTATTCCAGTGGCAGCATCTAAGTGTCTATTACTTGAACATAAATCTGAGGCTTTGGAATCAGAGTCTGCCCTTTCTCCACTTTGTACTTCTGTGGTACTTACTGTGACAGAAGTAGCTGGCGACTGGCTGTGAAGGGAGTTGGTAGATTCAATGCCAGTTTTGTTTTCAGGTACCAGGGAGCTGTGGTTATTGGATGGGAGATCCTCTACCATTGGTGTATCACTGTCACTGTCAATGGTGATTATGATGGGAGAAACAGCTGGAGAACAAGTTTGTTCCCTATGGCGTTTTTTCTTGTGCTTCTTTTTCTTCTTCTTTTTGTGGTGCTTTGTTCCTTCAGCTGCTTTGCCCTCATATACTATTTCTACACTTGGGCTTCTTGTCTTTTTTCTCAACTTCTGCTTAGGCTCAGAGGATGAACCAATTAAACCTTTTTTGAAACTCCCAGTGTGATTGTCCAGAGAAGCCTTGCCTTCTTGCAGACCTCCCTCCTTTTTGGCAGATGAAGCTTCTCGACTGATTTCTTCCCTTTTCTGCTTTTCCAAATGGTGGGTTTTGTATTTTCTTTTTCCACTTGGTTTGTCAGATCTGGTATGCTCAGTTCCTGATGTATTCATCTGACTGCTTGAGCGACTCCTTGACCGGTATCTGTCACGGCGATATTGTTTATTAGCAATATAGCCTCTCTCTCTTCTTGTATCTTTCTTTTCAGAATAAGACTGAATTTTATATTCTGGGCTAGCAGAGGGTCTTGAATAATGTCCTCGACCACAAGTCCGTCTCTTGTAGGACTGCTCGTAGCCATCTCTATTCCGATTCCGACTGTAATAGGTATATTCCCACTGATAAGTACTTCGATAGTTGTTGGTGGAAAAATTGTTCTCGCTATCATGACTGATTGATCTACCCCTACTGTGGTTTCGGCTTCTAGAGCTTGACTCACATCTCTCTCTGGAGCTTTCACTAGTTAGTGACACAGTCCTACTCCTACGAGACAGACTCCGATCTCTACTCTTGGATCTCTTCCTTCCTCTTCTAATTTTATTCCTGCTTTTTTCAGGACTTCTGGGTTTAAGACTGTTTCTGCTACAATGTCTCCTACGATTGTTGTGGCTCTTATTGCGAGAAGAACGAGAATAACAATCTGAACTCCGTGACCTATCCCTCCATCTGGACAATGCATAACTACCGAACAAATCTCCTTTATCTTTTCTTGATGATATATCAAGCGGACGTTTTCCCTTTTCTTTTTTCCTGGAATGGGAATGTTTGCTAGATATGGTTTTTCCCTTATGCCTGGTTTTACGTGAACGTTTTTCTTTTGCGGGTGTGTACAATGAGGATGATGATCTGCTCAATTCACTACTGTCACTTAGGATGAATGGTTTAATCAGAGGCTTTTTTGTATCTTCTGTCTTAACCTCACACAATGAGCTCTCTGAGTCAGATGACAATTGAACTAATTCTGGAGTTCTTTCTGCCAGTGGTTTAACATAGCCTACTATAACACAATCATCAGCTGTAAAGGACTGATCCTGCAGGTTATCCACCGTTTCACTATTGGCAACATCTTGTGAAATCTGTGTGATGCTGGGTGGCTCATCATCTGAGCTTTCGGAGATATCTAGTGTAGTGGATACAGCAGCTGAAGCTTGTTCCAGTGTGGAATAAGAGGGACCAGGGGTCTCATCATCCCAAGCTGCCTGGCCAACGCCAAGAGCAGCAGAGGGAATATCTGGATCTCTGGCATCTGCTTCATCTGGAGAAATTGTTATGACAGATGACTCAGATCGGCTTTCTTCCTCATATGAAGGAGCAGGACAATCATAGTTTGCATGTTGATCATATGCTTCAATATTGTAAGGACATCGGGCAAAATTGACAAACTCGTGTATGAAATGGTCTGTGCGGTGAAGCAAAAAAGGTCGAAGATCCTCAACAAATGCTTGACTTTCCATGTCATATCTTGTGACATTACTCATAATAATATGCTGTACAATGTTAACAAGTGAACCATGGCTACCAAACAGTACTGTCAACTCTCTTTTCAACCATGGTATTAGCCGATGGAGGCAAGCAGGGTTACGTCGGAAGAACTCTGCAGAAATATCTCTGTAACGTCCTCCATCCTGGATGTTTCTGACACGTATTCCAGACCGGTACAATGCCCTTCTGAAGTTAATCAGTTCTTGCTCTTGAATTTGCCTCATAGAACGACCTTCTGCACTGGCTTGCCGTCTGGAGGCTAGCCTTCTCATCATCTGGTGGATTTCATCTCCTCTTTGATATGACTGATTTGAAAACCCTTCAAATAAAATTCCATTGTCAGGAGGTGAAAATGTCCTTTGGGTGCTTGAAGGCCTCGATGTCCGAATGGGTACATGGTGGTCTCTAGTCATAGTTGTGCGATAACGAAATCTATGTCCATCAGGACTGGCAAATGAGCCATTCACTGTGGGCCTCAAGACATATTCTTTAAAATCATCCTCTGCTTTGACACTATGGAATATTGAGTAAAAGGGTTGCTTGCATAGAGGGCATTCAGCTTTGTTCTTTGCCCACTCTTGAATGCAACGGAAACAAAATCTGTGCAGACATCGATCAAGGTGCGACACGTTGTCAAATCTATCCAAACATATTGGGCACTTTGAATCTGGGGATGCATCTGCTGACGTTCCATGACTTTGTAGCTTGCTTGTGCCAGCTTTAGGTGAAAAGCTGCCATCCAGTGAATAACTGTTAGAGGATGATGCCATCATCTTAAAAAAAAAAAAAAAAAAAGTAAATTGACAAATTTTCCAGTGCTCATCATAGTAATGGTATATTTTTCATAGTATCTTTTTAAGAGACAATTATATTATGCTTAATGACATCTACATTTCTACATTCAAGAATTCTACCCACATTGTATTTATTTGCTTTTAGAGATCCTGTAATGGTTGTGGAGTGGTCTACAGTACTATAAAAAGTATATTTTTGCATTACATTTAGATAAAATGCAATTACTACCATTACTGTCATATCAACGCACATTGCTCAAATTAGGGATGAGCGGAATCCAGAATTTGGTTCGAGAATCGACCAGGATTTGGCCTTTTCCAGCAGGATTCGGACAAATTCTTGTGTCTCTCCAAACCAAATCCTAATTTGCATATGTAAATTAGGGGCAGGGAGGGAAATCATGTGACTTTTCATCACAAAACGTGATGCCCCTAATTTTCATATGCAAATTAGGATTCAGGTTCAGTATTTGGCTGAATCTTTCACAAAGGATTCAGACGAATATCAAATAGTGAATTCGGTGCATCCTTAGCTCAAATACATATATATTTAAAGATTAGCCATTAACTACTATGACTATGCACACCAGCACATTCAGTTTAGCAGTTTAAAAAAAAGTCACATGAAATTTAAAACACCCCAATACACAGCAAATAGTTCTCAGATAATTTGAAATTAGCCAAATTACTGTATTACTCATTTACATTCATTAGGTAAAATTTTATTTTCGACATCTGCTTAATTTTCGGACGGTAAAGTGAGGAGAGCACAGGAGTGTGAAGTTATGCCTCTCAGTTGGCACTAGACTTAGTTGACCAGATTGGCTGATTTCAGCTCTACTTTCCGACCATCTGAACATGTACGCTAGGTAGGGTTGCCACCTTTCACTGGCTTTCCCTATATGTTTATCATTTTTTCCCTATTAATAACATTGGGGTTGACCATCATTTGGCGGCAACCCTAACGCTAGGTTGAAGAGCCATGTTAAAAGATCCTCTTTGTACTGCAATTATAATTGCTTTAGGCGTGGGAGTTAAAATATATGTGCATGGTTATTCATATGGTGTCTGATCGTAGGGTTGGAATGGACACTACAGACAGCCTTTCAGATATGGCTACCTGACAGACCTACAATATATATTGCTATATAACTCAGTGATTTTCAACCTTGTGCCTCCAGCTGTTAAGGAACTACAAGTCCCACAATGCAATGAAGGAGTCTGACAGCCACAGTCAGGCAAAAGCATTGTGGGACTTGTAGTTTCTTAACAGCTGGAGGCACAAGGTTGAAAATCACTGAATAACTTACCAGAATCCTGTTTTGTTGGCATAAGGGCTCAAAGGACAATTAACAGCTAAGCAGAAATAATGCTGGCAGTTAGATGTGGGGGCAAATTAGACAACTTCCCTCCTAGAAACAAAAACTATTTCTACGCAGATATCTAAAGTCATGCTGTGCAGCAGTAACCCCCAGTCTATATGATAGAGAAAAGAATTAGGGACATGCAGAACCGTATAGAAAACCTATGGCTCATGTTACAAGAGTATATTAGGCGGCAATTGTCATTAAAATGAACCACAATGAGAATCGTAAGGTCCAATATGACACCGGGCTAAGTTTCTTAGCACAGTGCACTTTGTGCACAAACACATCTTACAGCATCGGCCGCTTCCTGTCTCCCTCCCGGCGGCCGCCGCCGCTTGCTTCTCTTCTCCCTCATGACGAGGCCGTAAACCGCGTATGAAATCTGCAATATATCGACCAGACTTCCTGATTACGAGCTCATTGTTACCATGTACCCCATTCCTATTACACAACCCAGCCCTCTCACCCCGCCCGGTAGACTAGGAAGTCGAGCAAGGTATTCTGGGATCGGGGAAGTTCATTCGGTGTGCTACGTAGCTGGCGCCCCCCAGTGGCTAGGAGGTGTGACTGAAACGGATATCGTGGGGCTGGCGCGTACGGGATGTTGTAGCAGTGTTGCTATAGTAAAGTGTTGCGGAGCAGGGACGCATTGTGCTCGAGTCTTGCCTACAGACTGAAAAACTTCCACTCACCATGATTTTAGTGAGCAAGAAAACAGTGGAATGGATTTATTTCCTGGTAAGGACGCTGCAAAACAGCCGGCAGAACGCATCATGCTTCTAGATCTAGAACGTCTGTTTGGGTGGGCTGCGCTATTTAAATTGAATCAATGCATCCCAGCAGCTTGTATTTCTTATAAGTGCCCCTGTTATCTTACATGGTATGGTAACTTACCTGTAAAGGTAGATTTTCACTATTTAAAGTGGTGGGGGTGGATACCTTTGAGGTCACTTGTGTGTTATAGAATCTGCAATTCATAGCAACTTTGCAATTGGTCTTCGTTATCATTATGTTATACATTTTGAGTTATTTGCCTTTTTCTTCTGACACTTTCCAGCTTTCAAAAAAAACAAATTCTCTGTAAGTCCACAAATGTATCGTTACTGCTACTTTTTATTACTAATCTTTTTATTCAAACCTCTCCTATTCATATTACAGTCTTCAATGCATGGTTACTAGGGTAATTTGGACCCTAGCAACCCAATGGCTGAAATTGCAAACTGGGGAACTGCCGAATTAAAAGCTAAATAACTTAAAACCCAAAAATAATAATAAATGAAAACCAATTGCAAATTTTCTCAGAATATCACTCTCTACGTCTTAGTAAAAGGGAATTGAAAGGGGAAGTCAACCCCTCTGGCACTAAACCCCTCCCCCCAATTGCTATTGCCTCTAACTTGTTAATTACCCCAAAGTCCAGGTCCCGTGCAGGTCCCCTCCAGGCAGGATCACAGGCGACATCTTGTCCCGCACCGTCGTCTTCCTTGATTCTGCGGCACATGTGCATTAGGATGCATTTGCTGGTTGGTACTACTGCGCATGCTCCTGAACTCCTGAAATTTTTCCGATTTCCTTTCTCGGAAACTTTGTGAAATTTGGGCGTGTGCGCAGTAGTACAAACAGGCAAATGCATCCTACTACACATGTGCTGCCAAACGCCGTCAGATCAAGGAAGAAGATGGTGCAAGAAAAGATGTTACCCTTGAACTTGCCTGCAGGAGACCTAAAATTTGTGGTTTGGGGCAATAGCAGGGGGTAGGGGAGGAAGGCCGGAGGGGAGCCTAATAGTGGATTTTTTCTGTTACTTTCTTTTTTCTATTTGTGACCGTT
>CM044431.1:124380204-124393674 GCA_024363595.1 Xenopus borealis
CCCAGCTATAGTCAGGTGATCCCACTGGTGTCTAATAAAAGGGCAACCAAGATTGGGAGAAAAAGTGAACAAGTAGGATCTCTCCTGTGGTTTTGGGACCCAAATGCTTGAGCCCTAAAGCTCAAACATTCTTAAATTGGACCCTTAGGGGCAGATTTATCAAGGGTCAAATTTCGAAGTGGAAAATACTTTGAAATTAAACCGTAGAATTAAAATCCTTCGACTTCAAATTTGGCATTTGTGCGATCAAATAACAATAGTTCAAAGGATTTTAGCGTACGATCGAAGGATTGTTCTTCGATAATATAAAACTTAGAAAAATGATCTAGATTAGGTCCCCATAGGCTAACATAGCACTTCAGCAGCTTTTATTTGGTGAAGTTAAAAAAAAAAAACTACATTTTTTTAAAGAGTACTTCGAATTTCGAAGTCGAAGGATTTTACTATTTAACCATTCAAATCGAATGGTCGAAGTAGCCTATTTGATGGTTGCAGTTTTCAAAAATTTACTTCGAGTATCGAATTTTTTGCATTCAAATATACA
The DNA here is from genome assembly GCA_024363595.1 of Xenopus borealis. NCBI lineage: Eukaryota > Metazoa > Chordata > Amphibia > Anura > Pipidae > Xenopus > Xenopus borealis. The sequence goes on from CM044431.1 coordinate 124,380,749, forward strand.
CTTTGACCCTTAGTAAATCTGCCCCTTAGTGTTTAGATGGTGGAAGAATGGTGTTTCAGGCCAACATTAGATTCAAGGTCTATAGAACACTAGTTATGCAAAGAAAGAAATGAGAGTTGGAAAATAAATTGATCGAATCTGAGAGAAATTCTTAGAACGGGAGGGAAGAGATACCTCCAAACAGTAGTTTAAGCAGTGTATGTGGAAAAGGGGACAGGTAAGTGGTATGAGTTTGAAAGAAGCAATGAAAAAATATGATCGTGATTATTAGGGTAGTGCCTACCCACAATGCAGAAATAATTTAAAAGATTATTACAACCAGACAACAATAATCCTTTGTATATATGTCACATTTATGCCACTTTAGTTTATTTCAAAAGGTTTACTTTACCTTGTAATGTTTTAATTGGCTAATATGATACAAAACTTGAGCTGGAACTGCAGAGGTAAGATTTATCAGTTCTTGTTCAGAGGCTTGCAAATGTTCTAACACAGCAGCATAGGTTAGTTAAAACCACATTTTTTAATAAGTTGTCAGATGTGGAAGTTAAACATGTATTTGTTTTATGGAGGACCTAACATCCACTACTGTGTGGGAAATTCCACAAAGAGTGCAAATGCCCTGCGAGAGAATGTGTTCCCTCAGGTGTTATGGGCATTCCCTAGTCCAGGGGTCCCCAACCTTTTTTACCCGTGAACCACATTCAAATGTAAAAAGAGTTGGGTAGCAACACAAGCATGAAAAAGTCCCTGGGGTTGCCAAATAAGGGCTGTGATTGGCTATTTGGTAGCCCCTTTGGGACTGGCAGCCTACAGGAGGCTCTGCTTGGTACAATACTTAGTTTTTATGCAATTAAAACTTGCTTCCAAGCCTGGAATTCAAAAATAAGCACCTGCTGTGAGGACAATGAGAGCAACATCCAAGGGGTTGGAGAGCAACATGTTGCTCGCGAGCTACTGGTTGGGGATCACTGCCCTAGTCTATAAAAGGGAAGACATACTGTAGGCCTTCCATAGTTCTTCCTCTGTGGACTGCACCTAGTAGAGTAGCTGAATGTTGCTGGGCCTTTTATGGCAGGTGGCCTCAGTAGGATACCAGAGACCTAAACCTTAGGCTATGGAGGACACCTTATTGGAGGTTGGGAAAAGGGACCCCATGAATTAAAGGCATGTAGTGAGTGGTAGTAACTTTCATGGGACTCCCAAGACGCGTGAAATAGGCAGGGTTGGTTATTAAGTGCAGCTAGGAAAATCGGCATGTGGTAGTCCCCACAACAAAACCATCCAGACTGTAGAGTATGGGAACCCCAATGTTATTTTACCTGTGAGCAACATTCAAATGTAAAAACTGTTGAGGAGTAATACTCTAATTTGTAGCCAAATGTGAATGGCTAGCCTGCATAAAACTTTGTTTAAAGTTACCTAATTTATGCCTTCAAAACTTGCCTTCTAGCCAGAAATTTAAAACGGACTTTAATGTCACTGTGAACATCAATGGGGGTGACAAGCAACATGTTGCTCACAAGCCACTGGTTGTGGATCACTGCTATAATAGATAGGGCCCAGGGAGATAGGACCCTGGGAAACATGTACATCTTTTGGAGGCAGACTGAGGTATTCCTGGTAAGCTAGGGACAGATACCTGCTGATCATGTAAAACTGATGCTGAGAATCCACTATGAATGGTCAATGTACTAAGATAGGTACATTTGCTTATTTATGTTCTTCAAAAAGGTATTGTTCTTGTATAAGAACCACTGGCACCCACAATTTTTTCATAACATATATGTGACAGTTATAGTTTAGCTTTATGACCCATTAGATTCAACATTTTTGGTAGATTATAGTAACCCTTTACTTTTATGATATTTATGCTCTAATTGGAAATGCATGTCAGATTTTGTATTTTGTGGTTGTGGATATAAAAAAAGGGGGGAGAGAGAGAAATGGTCCATGAAACACTTCTATTTCCAGGTCACTGACCACAAGAGCATATGTGATTTTCAAAAATAAACACAAATATTGCCTCAATTCATTACAGCTACTTGTGTCTGAACACACTCCTTGCACTTCTGCATAGTTGCGCTAAGTACCTTTGTGTCTGCACCGCTGCTGGAGCTATAATGTAATTTAAAGTTTTACATTATCAAAGAGCAGAAATATTGCTGCAACATCATCAAACAGGCATTATGAGTTTTCCTTGTTGCAGTCTGCCTTTTGATTAGCTTATGTCTATGGTTTTGCTTTGGGACAAAGTGGCTTTCATGTATTAATTATAACATTTTAATAACTATACTTCTTGCAACAAGGTCTACCAAGCATTTGTTCAGCACAAAGCTGAATCACTTTGGGTTTGTGTATACATTAGATTCTGATGGACTTATTATGGTGCACTGGCTGAAAGTGTAATGATATCTAATCAGCTCTTTATTGAAACATATATTGATTTCTAATACTTTATTTAAGAACATCTAAAATGCACTTATGAATAGAATATATTTATTCCAAGCTATGCAATTTGCCTTAATACATTCCTCCAAAGGCACCCTTGCTTGATGCTACAACCAGGTTTTAACCTATGTTACTTCTGCATAGTGCTTAAAGGGACGGTATAGCTTTATTTCTTTCTTAACAGGTTTCTATCGGAATGATTAAGAACTGGAGCTTTGTAACTAATATATCCTATGAGGGTGTTATTTGATCAGCTTGCTGTGTTCAGCCTTGCACAAGTCCATATTAATATTAATCTCTGGCAAACTGAGCACAACCTGCCTATTACCTTCCATGGTACTATGGTGTTATACTTCTCTTATACTGTAATAGCACTGCGTATCTTGTCGGCGCTATACAAATAAATGATGATGATGATGATAATAAGTCAGTATGGGCAGAAACTTAGCAAGGCAACATGTGTCCTGACATTGCTGGTGGCACAAAACATTTAAAGTGCTGGTAATATAACAGAAACAGCTGCAATAACCCCCTTACATTACATTACTTAAGAGCAACCTATCTCCCTGTATTTGTGTACACAGAAGTAGGATTGTAGCCTATCATAAAGGATTTAAGAACAAAACTAGTTGTCTACTTGCTTATTTAAGATGGGTCTGACCCAGGCCCTCTTCAGTTGTACCATAGAACCCATAAGACCCAGGGCTCCATATAGAATGTATTAAGATTTAGGGAAATCTTGTTAATTTTTCAGTGCCCTCAAAAAGATTGATGCTGCAAAGTTTGCTATTTTATGGTAACTCAAACCGCTGATCCAATTATCTCTATTTTAATGAATCACATTGCAACATCTATAAATATATATGTTTAGTACAATAAAGAAGTTAGCTGTAACTTCAATTTATCAGGATCCATTGCAAAATCTGTAAAATTGCACTGCCATGCTATTAGGCATATGGAAGGGGAAAAGCACAACAACACATTGATCATGGAATCTTCATTTGTTATTTCCCCTTTGACATTGTCTAATGGAAATATTAAGAGTTAAGTACATTGTTATTTGATAATTGCTCTGTTTTCCTAACTTTTACAAATTTTTGTGTAAGCCTCAATTCTTCACTGGCTGTCTGGCCAAGAACATAGTGGTCAGTGAAATGAGGTCTGACATAACTGGGGCAGAATGGACAAAAATTAGAATGCAGGAAGAGATAAACTCCAGGTTTGCTCATCGTCTGTATTAGAAATGCTATAAAACTATGTATTACTTCTATTAATTCTTTAAGTGTACAGTGACAATGAGAGGAAATAGAAAGGATAGCACTGCAATACAAATAATATAGGAATCATAGCATTTATTGCAGTAATGTTTCTTAGGAAAATGTGTGGACATAAACATAGTCACTGCAAGTCTTCAATTTCCTCTATGTGAAAAGACTGAATAAAATTTCAGACAAGGATCTCCCCTAAAAGTAGGATTTTGGTAAACAATGTAGATGGTGTGATGTAACCTCTTAATTCTGATACAGAAGTAAAACAATGAAGGTAAAATTCCTTGCATGTAGTAGCCTTAATATAATTCTTATATTAATAATAAATATGTGGAAAATTAAAGGCATGGCTTTGCAGGATAAAACCCAACAAACACAGTTCAGCACAGCCATTGTCAAAAAAAGAAAAAGACAAAACCGTTGGACATCTTTTCATATTTAAATTTTTTGTTTAAATAATGAGCACTCATTATGCATCTTTATAAGCATTCATATGGTGCAGCTGTTCTTTTTTATTTTTTTCTAAGTGGAATTAATTAATCATATCATTAAATACAATATCCTTTTATATGCTAATTGGAAGGAAAAAAATGCTGGGTTTATGATCGGAATCAGACATTCTTTCTAGTTTGTTTTTTTAAATATAGTGTAAAGGTAGTGGTCTATCGATCCCTGGTGGTCCAGTGGGGACACCAGCCGCTTCATATGGGGACTCCTGCAGGACCAAGGCACGTGTTTGTCTCGCTCATGTCTTTGTTTCGTTGCACTTGGGGTGATGGCGCGGTGTAATGACATCATTGTGTGGGGCACGAAACTCAGACATATGTTGGGCCTGAGATGGACGCTGAAAGTGCTTCTTCAGCTACCCCAGAAACATGGCTCACCAGCCTCCTCTAGCGTCTCAGGGACCAAGAGGCAAAGCAATCCAGATCGTTCAGTGTCTGCAAGGGCTATCCACTAGACTAGATGCAATTCAACAATCACCTGTTCCTGCTCCTGCTTCTATGCCACTGGGTAATCCACTGCCTGTACCCATAAATTCTGCTCCAGTGGAACTCTGGTTCTGCTCCAGTGGAGCCTAAGATCCCCTGATAAATTCAATGGGGACAGGCCAGGGTATCATTTTTGTAATTCAGGAGACATGTAAAGTGTAAATCCACCTTGAGCACGCACTTTTGCAAAATTTTGCCGTCTCGTACATTTTTGGCAACAAAAAAAAACCGTTTTGCTAATCACTAAGACAATAACAAAAAGATTTTTCTATTCCTGTGGTTGCACATTGCGAAATGTAAGCAGTGCCCAAGTCAGGCCCCCTCACCCTCAATGGACTTCTCATCGCTTCAATGAAATAATGAGAAGGATGTGTGTGTGTGGCACAAAGCTAAACTAAACTAGTGAGGAAGCAGAAGGGGTCTGTGCCTACCACCCTCCCATGTCTCTTCTGTTTACCCTTAGTTCAGGTCCCCTGTCCACATAAGAAAATAAGTGAGTATGGGTTCCCCACATTCCCCTCAATCATGAGTGATCTGGGTGTCAAATACGAAAAATTCTTACAATTCGAGTTTTCGCTCAATTTTATGGAGTCTATTCCTGACCTGACTTTTTTGAGTTATTTTATTGATAAATAAGATAAAATCATGAATGGGGGTTTGGTCAAGGTTGGTTTCATAAAAAGATGAGATAAATTAGAATTTTAATAAATAACCTCCTAGGTTTTGAGAATAAATTACAGGCAAAGTTGACCGCCCTCCTTTAGCAAAGAATAAATGTGAATCCAAAGATGTTCCCAATAGCTCCCTATCTTCTTTTCGGTTCATTCCCATCACATGTAACTTACCTAAACCTAGGGGCTGACTTGCAATATACTGTATATAAAATATAACTGTCACAATACAAGTACTTCAGTCTGGTGCAGTAAATACAGTATATAAAATATGGCATTTCTACCTATATTTGTTTTTAGGGTTCAAAAAAGTGTGCATAAACTAAGCAAGAAGTTTCTTGAATAGGACTAAAGAGTTTTTTAAAAAAAAGAATTAGTATCACTGATGCAAGCAATTAATAATGGATTTAGGACCGAATGAAATTTGAATAGGCCGAGAGCTTGGGTTCTGAAATATTAAAAACGATGATTTGAAGAAATTGTATTTCAAGTTTGGAACACTTCCTTACAAGAAGATTTTGGATCACTTGAGAAAGGGCACTGGCGGCCCGAAACATGTAGTGTGTTGCAGTTTTCACATTAAAGTCACAAGCAGTTAATCTTCGGCTGAAGTGCTCTCCTTTTTTCACTTAAATACTCCTAAATCTGGATGTTCGGTGCATCTTTTTGGAGGGATTGAAGCACTCTCTGATCTAAGCATTTGGCAGAGTGTAGTTTCTCCTAATCTCTAAAGATTTTGGACCACCCTGAAGGCCACATTCAATTAACAGTGTTGGGTGTGATAATAGGAGAAGTTATTGCAAGGAATAAATTTTACCCTGGTGGTCCATTGGCTATCTCTGGTGGCCTAGTATCCGGTGGGGGTGCCCGCTGCATGGCCAGCGGGGATGCCTACCGCATGCGTCCTTTTTTCTCCTGTGCCTGTTTCCTCTATGGCACGCGCAGTGCACACTTCCGGGTTTCATCGGCTCAGCTGTGCCGGCGTGATGACGTCATCACGCAATGGCGCGAAATTCAAACAGCTTAAAACGGGAATTCGGTGTTTAGCAAACTGCCCCATTGTTAGGTTCAACCTAGCTTGTTCCTGGTGATATTGCCTGGTGTAGCCTGCTTATTCTATTGAATCCTGATTGATCTTCTGTGTAGTGACCCTTGCTTTGCCTTTCTATCCTGAACTCTCCAATCTGACCATTGCCTGCCTGTTTACTCCTTTGCCTGTCCATTGACTATTCTATGCTCTCCAATCCTGATTCTGGCCTGTCTATCTCTGCTTGTGCTGGCCCGGCCGGCCTGTTCCAAGTGGTGTTCCTCCATTTTGTATCTTGATGAGACGATTGTGCCCCTTTGCTCATCCAGAACCTATAGCTTTGCTCCTCAAATAAGACCTGGCAGCATCCAATTAGCCGAGGGCTCCTCCCGAGGCGAAAGGCAGCGGTTATAGGCAGAAGTGAGAGCCGAGACCAGGGAGTTTAGCTTGGGTTCTGGATTTAGGGTGCCGTTCATGACAGTTATACTAGGGATCTTCCAAAAACAAATCTCCAATAACCCAGTGAGTGGTTGGCTGATTCAAACAGTACTTCCAATCATTTTTTACTCATGCTTTAAATATGTAAACATGTATTAAGTTAAAGAACTAAAGCCTACAAATAAATATGACAAAAATGTATTGTATATTCTGAACTTACTGTATTAGTTTGTTGATTCAGCAGCCATAAATAAGTAATGAGCCAGGCCTTGTTAGTTTCCAGTAGGAATTTGCCATCTTTGAACAGGTTATGTCATCTTTTAAGTGTCAGTGAAACTGCACACGCTCAGTGTGTTCTGGGCTGCTGCGGAAAATTACTCAAAGATTTTTCATAAAGAAGGAATCTTTCTGTACTTTGGATCACCATACCTTTAGTCTTCTAAAATCATTTAAACATTAAATAAACCCAACAGAAGGAAATCATATTTAAAAATGTAAATTATTTGATCATAATGGACTTTATGTGAGGTGGCTTTCCCATAATTTGGAGCGGTGTAACAAGTTTCTGGATAAAATAAATCATGGCACAGACTGTTAAACAGGGGAATATGTTAAACACAGGCCTTAGCTGCAGAAGTACAAGTAAATGACCAAAAAATTTAAAAGATTTTGAATGCGATTGGTGAGTAGTGATGGGTGAATTTATTCGCCAGGCGCTGGAAATTCTCGAATTTTTTGGCCAAACGGAATAGATTTGCCCATCACTATTGGTGAGCAAAGACTAAAGTCAGGCAAGCTATGGATAAAGCACGGGTTACACACAGTTACTACTTGCCACCAGTACGTCTTAAAATGAAGTTATTGAATTAATATAACTAACAAGTTGCATGGTTTGCAAAGTTTTTTTTTTTTTAAGAGAAATCAAAATTACATATAGTTTAAATAGATTGTGCCATACTTAGTTGACACTTCAGGGATTCACTTCTGCACTTTAAGACAAGGGTTCTTAGAGAAAGGGTTGGGATATGATTTAGGGTGTGATGAAATAGGCTACTCAGTGTTACTTGCTGGTGTCTGCCCTTGGATGACATCACTTCTGGCTTCTGAGTTGGGTAGGGATCAAGTAGTGCTTTATAACTAAAAATAAACATACATACTGTATATACAATCTTTGCCAAATGATAAACAAAATGGTGAAACTTACCCATAGAACACTAGGCAACTGGCAATATTAATCAAGACTATTACCAACAATGCTATTCTTTGGTGGAAGGTTTGGCAGATTTCTTGTAAATACTATGACACACAGGTATGGGATCTATCCAGGATTCCTGGAATCTGCATTTTCTGCAAAGTGAAGTATTTGCCATCAACACAGATTGTGTTTTCTTAGTTAACATCAAGCACTAGATATTGTCTCATAAGTAAATTGGTCAAAATTGGAAATATTTGGGAGCTTTCTGGATAATGGGTCTATGAATAACAAATTCCTTGCCTCTATACAAATGGTATCTGTAATTTTTCATTAAAGGGGTGCACCTTTAAGTTAACTTTTAGTATGTTTAAGAATGGCCAATTCTAACCAACTTTTCAATTGGCCTTCATTTTTTAATGTTTTAATTTTTTATAGTTTATGAATTATTCTGATTGCTTCCAAATGGGTGTCACTGACTCCATATAATAAATAAATGCTCTGTAAGGCTACAAATGTATTGTTATTGCTACTTTTTATTACTCGTCTTTCTCTCTTATTCATATTCCAGTCTCGTATTCAAATAACGTAATTTGGACCCTGGCAAACAAATGGCTGAAACTGCAAATGGGAGAGCTGCCAAATATAAAGCTAAAAAACTCAAAAAATAATACAAATTTTTAAAATCCCATCTAAATCATGGAATATTTGTCATGCTTTTCTTAGGTAAATGTACATTAGTTAATGAAATGACCATACCCCGAACCTAGGCATGGGCCCTCCACTTCCTAATGCCTATAGTATATAAAGCCCTGCCTAGCTGCACACATTACATTTATATTAAAGTGATATTGATACTAAAAACTACTTTTTAAAATATGAATGTACATTAAAAGTTATCTGTAGGTCATACTGATTTTTTTGCTGAGAGGTTTGTTTTTGTAAGTAATTGTTAGTTGAAGTTGCTAAACCTGAATGTATTGCCAACCTGACTGTCCCATCTAAGACTTTCAGTTAGAGTTTCTACTAACGGAATCCTGCTGAACAAATATGGCAGCCCCTCATATAGGAACATGGGGGATCAGACAGGTAATGTAAAAGCATCATGCAAATACTTTATGGCAAAGTTATAAGTCCTTTGAAAGCCAGTTATTATAATAGATGTAAAAAAGGCAAAATTTCTGGTGTTAGTATCTCTTTAAGTGAACCAGATTTTCCATATCTTCACCCACCCAACTATAGTGCCCAAGTGTTAGAAAAAATTAAATTTTTGATTTGATGGCTAAAAATTAAATATGTGACAAATCTTTAGGCATCATTGGTTTATATGGGGAAATGTTTTTAATTAACTGAGAACTGAATTTCATTATTCATTCTTAATGTTCTGTGCCTTTTTTTTATATTCAGACTAAAATTAATATTTCATTTTAAAAGTCAGCATGCATAAAAGGAACCAGTCGGTGCTAAATGTTGTTTGTTCCTAAACAGGTGTTTTATGCTGTAAATTATTACTAGGCAGTCTAATTCCACAAAAGGAAGCATTATAAGATAACATCTGTTGTTCTATAGGCTTTTTCATGCTTCACAAATCATCATGCTGGAACTATCTTCCATACTTGCACATTATCATGAAAGTGAATAGGAAGCTTCAGCTTTTTCCATATTAGACTACTGTGGCGCTGTGTACTTATTAAAGGCTTATTATGCACTTTCTGGAGAGACAGAAGCCATACACTAATGAATTTAACTTTCCCGAAACAGCAAATGTAAAATACATCAGGTAAAACTATCCATAAGATATTTATTTTTGGTAGCACACCAGTAGGTGGGCCAGAAAAAGTTGTTTGAGTGGTGTGTGAATAAGGCTATGCTGCTTGTGTTGTACCTGAGCAACTCCCTTTCTACTGCATATGCTCAGCTGAGAGAAGACCCGAAGAAGCAGGCTGAGGATCCTTGGTGCTCACTAGAAGAACCCTGGGTCAGTGCAGTTCTGCTGATAGGAGCACCGGCCCGGGGTGTCAGGTAAGTAAAAGTCATCACTTGGGGGTGACTAACTTTTGGGTGGGGGGTTAGTTTACCTTGAAAAAACTATACATTGTTTTTGTTTTTTCAGGAGAACCTGACGGGCAGATACAGGGAGATCTGGCGACTCTTCCCCAAACTGCCTTCTTCCTGCCTTCTGCCTGCTTTAATGAGAAAACACCAGCGCAATGCATTGGCGGTGCTTCAATTTCCGAAATCGCCTAAAGTTTCTGCAACTTTGGGCAATTTTGGATATTGAAGCACAGCGAGTACATTGTGCTTGAGTTTTCTCATTCAAGGAAGGCAGGAAGTAGGCAGTTCAGGGAGATTGTTGTCCCAAGAAGATGCATTTAGTCGCCAGGCGACTAAATCTCCCAGAATCTGCCCATCTGTCCCGACCCTAAATATTAATGCCAAGGGGCCAGTGAAGAATTTGATGGGCATTGTGCATAGGATTACCAAAATATAGACTCCACTTCAGCTACTGAAAAATCAAAACATTTACTGCATTTTTTGTGGGGTAAAAAAAAAATATATTTTTGGAAAGTACACAATCAGGTGAAACTAAAATAAGTAACCATGTCTTCTACTCCAATCTACTAAGTTGTAGATTCTATGATCTGTGGCAAACTGTTGGTTAAACTGGAAGTTGCAAACTTTTACATGCATATTTTGTAAATGCTTCTTGCTGATTGATTGCTATAAGAAACTATACCTGGGAAAACTTAATGGAGCTGATTTACAAACACTGCACAAATTTGCACCTGGGCAGTATCTCATAGCAACCATGAGTGATTTGTTTTTTTTTTTCAGCCAGCTGCAGGTAGAATAATGAAAGCAGAAATTTGCCATGGATTAATGCCCTTGGATGTTGGTATTACCCTTAAATGCTGGGGTACGCCCTAGCGCTCAAACTGAGAGAAACTAGTAACTTTAGACACTACTAGATACTGAAAAATATAATTAAATTGCAAAGGTTTATGTGAATTAAGTAGGTTGAGGTTTATTATGCTGCAATATATATTGACAAACCAATAGGATCTTTGGCCTGAGTCCCCCACAGCATAAACCATTCCTGCACCTCAGGTATGGAAGCTCTTAGCAACATCTATTCTCCTTTTAATGATTAGTGTTTTATTTCTATGGTGCTATGTTATTGATTTGCTGCTCAAAGAGAAGAGCACCCATCCCAGAAAAGTATGAGGTATCAGTCCTATAGTTGCCAGGGACTTGCAGGGTAATAAGGTCACATGTTTAGTATGATTAGTATCTGTGTAAGTCTGCTTGCAATTATGTTTTCTCTATTTAGGGTGATAGTTGCTCTTTCATTTGTAATGAATGTAGCTGATATGAAAAGGAAGAAGTTGCATCACTACAGGCATTTTTAAATGAAAAATGATGCTGAATCTGAACATTTTTAGCTTCCCCTCAAATCTCCTTTCAAAGTAAGTACAGCTGATTTGTTATGCTGAAAAATCACATTACAGTGGTATTTGTCATCTGCCTAGTATTTCTTTTCCTTGGAAGGAAAAAACCCCTTATCCTTAGTACCAGTTTTTGTATGACATAACTGGGACTAGTACAATGGGGATGTACCAAAGAGTTTTTGCTTGCGCTGCTTTAATAGTTCTTCAGCTAAAAGTATTTGTCTGAAGTTTGAACCAATCACAGAGTAGTCATCGGACATCAAACATTTAGCAAAAGAAATATCCAAAGTCTTATACATTTGTTAAATCACTCTCGTCTTTTCAAAATACAGTATCCAGCATGTTATCCTGAAAAGTACAGCTTCTTTCTGCATGCAGCTATATGGAGAGGAGTGGAGATAGGCCTAAAAAACACAAAAGCAGGCATTTTCAAGTAGGTCTCCGCTTTCTGTAGTGGCACACAGTTGGAACCTGTACTTTTCACTTCAGATAAAGGAAGTCGCTGATTTGCGCTGATCTGCTTCTTGCCACCTTATCAAATTCTGCAGGGGGAGAGAGAAATGTTCCTTATGTTTTACGTGCCCTTGGTCGTAGAATCGCCTACAAAGCAGATTATTAACCCTTCTGATGTTTGATTGCACTTACATTTTAATAAGCAAATATTCACATGGACATCCTAGGCAAACTGGCCAGTCACCTAGCTAGCCCCCTGCATGAACGAGCACGCACACGCACTGATAGCATGGTGGAAGGAAGGTCTGTGTTGCCAAACCAGAGTGATTTTTGGCCAGGGTCCATCACAGACTAAACCATCCCTTCACCCCGGTTATGGAATCTCTTAGCAACATCAGATATCCTTATAATGATTAGAACATTATCCCTATATTCTGTAGATGATGATCTATTTAAAGCATTCTAGGCATGTGCTTCCTCTGCCCACCACTAGTTCTGGTCATCCACATTAATTTTAAAATGTGATGTAAAAAAAGACAATTTACAAACACAAGTGCAGTGTGCAACCCCACGGACAAGTGTCTGATCTGATCCTTTACAAGCAATAAAGTCATGAGCATCCAGTCTGTGTAATCAGTCCTGTGTTTCTATGGCCACCTACTATGACAAACTTGTGTGAAACGCCACTCTTACTTACATGGGACCACAATCATTTAATATTTAATTATAAAATTTAGATAGGGGTTAAATGTACCAGCTAGATTGCAATTCCATAAATACTGTATTGAGAGAGCTGTTTTTCTCTGGGTCTATTTGAGATCTGCTCCTAGTAGTTTAAACTTCTGTGTGAAAAAGGGAATATTGCTATTCAGCTGCTGTTTGTTGTTCATTTAATACTGCTGGAACATTAGCAGCCCTTTATTGCTTAGATGGCTGTATACAATTGTTGTGTTTCTTCCAAGGGGAACAATACTGAAGGCAAAAT
>CM044431.1:124446817-124464743 GCA_024363595.1 Xenopus borealis
CAACAACTTGCTTAATATGACTTTAGTTATTAATTTACTGGGTAAAAAAGTGTCATAATTATCAAATACCATGACAATGTCTGGCTCCTAGGGACATTTGGCTACTGTTTACATGCCAGTATTACAGTAATACAGTTTTGTTTTGTTTTAGAAGGAAACAGATCTATATCTAGCACCATGTTCTTCTATTCCTTTTATTCCAGAAATTCTGTAGCTGATATTGCTTATCAGTATTTTCAAATAGAAAAGGAGGTTCCTTATTGCTTCTTATTTTTAGTGTTTTAGTCCACTCCCCTGCTCTCTCTGTACACCCCTCCCGTTCCTCACATATTCTTGCATTAGGAGATGAGTGTCTCACTTTCCATTCATGCACAGTTTGAACACATACAGTATCTGCTGACTGTTCTGGCATCCGAAAGAGCAGCATCCTTCTCCCTGTGGATTTCACTATAAGAATCACACCTGCTTCAGGGCTAATGTGTTCACAGATGATTAATCCTTCTTATGTCGGAGTTATTGTGATCTTTTTAAGAATTCCCTAGGAAGGAATAAGTGAGAGAGATAAGGAACCACAGGCTGGAATCACCAGGGAACTAGTGATTACTTTTGCTTCTAAGGAATCTGTGCTCTACTTTTTTGTAACCTCTTTGCAAAGTTCTTCTGTTATTCTATTTGGGAAACAGGAACAAGAGCTGTTTATGTCCCGGTGGATAAAGTACAATTTGATGGTTTAAAGAGATGAGACCAGATGATATCAACCCTCGTACTGGACTGGTGGTGGCCTTGGTGAGCATCTTCCTGGTCTTTGGGTTTATGTTTACAGTGTCTGGTTTTAAAGGGGAAAGTTTGGGGCCGATTCCTCTTATTGCTATTGGACCTGCAATTTTTCTCCCAGGAGTGGCTGCCATTTCACTTGCCAGGAGAACGGATGGCTGTACAAAGTGGCCCTATAAAAAGTGGATCTGCTGTAAGAAAACGAAAGACAAAGAAGATATAGAGCTTTTGAAGACTCCCTCAGACATGGAATCTGGCAAAGGGAGCTCTAATGAGCTGGATAAAAAGGGAGAGAAAAAAGAAAAAGATGAAGAATGCGAGTCTAGCAAAGTTATCACCATAGAGGATGCGAGGACTCTTATCAAGGGAGTGGACCAACAGGAGGTGCTAAAATACCTGGATCAGTGCTATTCTTCTAATGCCTTGCCAGGTGGGGTAGACAGTACTTGTTCGGTATTTGATAAGACACGCTCAGCCGATAGGATTATTTACAATGCCACAGAGGAGAAGGTCACTCTGGACCCCCGAGATAAAGAGGCTGCTGCCTTCACACACAAGCAGGACAGGTACTGCTATTATGTACAAGCTACAGAGGTGAACTGGGACCAAGAGACAATTGTTTAACTTACTATAGATACATACCTATACTCACTATGGAAATGTTTGCACTGCATGAGAAATGGTATCTGTTAAAAACAGATGTGATACTTACACTTGAAACATTTTGCCCAAGTATTCCTGCAGACCAGCATGTTTACGGTTATGAGTCCCTTGCCTCTTTGGGGTTTTTTTTATTCTCAAATTGTTCCTTCTGTGAATCCAGTGCCTTGGTAAGGAACAGCACATCTGAACAGACATGCATTAAAAGATCATCAAATATATGAAATGTAACAAAAGACAAAGGCTCAGGCAATTCGTAGTGTACAGACTGCCTGTTAATACACTGGAGGCTATTATATCATCATTATCTAATCATTTGCTGCAACAACAGTTTATTTTAGAAATAACGTATGTCTATAATACTGAGTTACACTTAAAAGCATCATAATCAAAAGGCAAAATCAATAGGTTTGCAGTGATATGCTTAGGATGAAATACTATTTTCTTCCTTATTTTTCATTTTCTGGAAAAAATACCTAATGCTACTATGGACCACAAGAAACAAAATGTGGTGTACATGCAAAAATGGTGACTTTTCTGATATACAATGCAAAGGTTTTTGGCTTTCACGAATTGTCTTAATTAAAGGAAAAAAAGAACCCCCCCCCTTCATCCCAAAACGAATATGACATCCCCTCTCCCATTACTTATATGCAATATGCTCATTTCTTTAATAATGAACTTATACTACTAACATGTTTGTAAACTGGGCATTTTCTTTTGACCAGTAAAATATGCTTGCTTATACAAAACGATGGCAATTTGGGTCTGCTTGTTATTTCTCTACTATTACAATTTGACAGTTATGAATTGGTTGAAGTCTTTTCACATTTTTGACGCTGACGGCACCTACAGTTATAGAAATGGTTTAGCTCTATTAATTATTTCGAATAAGATTTGCTTGCCTTGGCAATATCCTAGTTGCAGGCTTCCCGGATTTTAAAATGAATTGTTTCGGTGTCATCTGACAAAATACATTATTAATCGTTTGCTAAATATGATAAAAGCAAAGCCCAGATAGTGACAAGGAAACCCCTTTACATTCATATAACCTTCTGACTTGAAAGGGCAAACTGTTTATTACAATAAGAAATATTGAATGATGAGGCTATTCAACATATGCCTTTTTATTGTGACCTAGAATTTAAAAATATAAAGGCAATATTGGAAGTGGAAACCATGAATATTGGATTGATGAAAACAATGCAAAATACGAGCAATGTAATACAGAAAATCATTAAGCATACTGTAGTAGTGACCTGTTTGATGTTAAATGTAATCCCCTGTAAAGAGAAAATGTAATTAGTTGAATTATTGCAAGGTTAATACTGTAACACGTCTGTTCTGCTGCTAAGTGAGATAAGGCTGCCATTGATAGGAGTGAGACTAGACTCACAGCCCTCTCGGACATAATTGTAGTACTACAGGTATGGGACCTTTTATCAGTAACGGAACTAGGTGGGGCGGGCCGTGCAGCGGCCCCTCCCCCCCTCCCCCGTGACTAATTTCTGCATCACTGCAACCGATTCCAGCCAACTGCAGCAGGTGCAAGACTGCCGGGGGGCCCTGGAGGGGTGCGGACCCTAGCCCAGTTGCACCCCCTGCTCCCCCGGTAGTTACGCCCCTGCCTTTTATCCAGAATGCTTGGGACCTGGGGTTAAGTGGTCTTAAGGGTTGTTAGTTTGATCTCTATACTAAAGTCTACAAAAAAAATGTAAACATTTGTTTGCCTATAATAAGGATTCATTATATTTTATTTGGGATAAAGTGCAAAGTACTGTTTTATTATTACAGAGATAAAGGAAATATGTTTTAACATTTTTAATTATTTTATTAAAATGAAGTCTATAGGAGATGGCCTTCTCTTAATTTGGAGCTTTCTGGATAATGGGTTTCTGGATAACAGATCCTATACCTGCATTACGATATGTGAAGAATATCAAGACTAATGCCCAGTATTCCCATCATGCTGATTCCTAGAATGGGTTTTCCAGTTCAATAACAATGATTCTTATACCCATGACTCATTATATCAGTCATCAGAAGATAGTACCACAAACTGTTGCTCCAGAATTTAAAATGATGTAGAGAGTGATATTCATGTTGCATTTGGTCTTCATTGTATATTATTTGTGGTTTTTGAAACATTTTGCTTTTTATGGACTAGTTCTCCAGATTGGAATTTCAGTAGCTAACTAGTTGCTATGGTCAAAGTTAACTTAGCAACCAGTCAGCGGTTTGAAGTAGAGAGATAATTAGGAACAGAGGAGGGCCTAAATAGAAATATAAGTAATAAAAAGTAAAAAAAAAAAAAAAAAAAAAAAAAACAATAAAATTGTAGCCTCAAAGATCAATAGTTTTTTGGCTGCCGGGGTCACTGACATCCCCTATTTGAAAGCTGTTAAAAGTGTCAGAAGTGAAAGATAAATAATTCTATAACTATAAAAAATGAAGACCAACTCAAAAGTTAATATGCTACTTATAAATAATTTTATTATTAATTATAAATAATTGTAGTATTGAGATTCAACGCACAGCCATGGCAAAATCTTTTTGATCTTTTGGAAAATTGTTCCTATAAAATGTCTATGTAATCTGCAGGAGTATCAATGGCAGCAGAACTGAGCCTGCATGTGTCCTGGACACCAGTGTATGGGCAGCACCAAGTCTAAATTCCATTGTTAAATAAGGGCAGTGAACACTACATCCTTTAAGTAAATAAATAATGGGGGAAAAATAATGCGGGGGCTTTGGTTGTCCTTTAAACAGCTTAAGCATCCATAATGGGCAATTGTATTGTATATGAACTTATTTTCAGCTTATACAAAAGAGAAAGAACTTGAACTGAAAAAGAATTCTGCTATTATGTTCATTTAATTATTTTTAGAAAATCTGTATTTTTGGATTGTTTTGTTCTCTCACTTATAACAGATAAGCAGGAGGAGTGCAGAGGGCTATAACTTTGTCCGGTGTTACCCTAGGCACTGGACCAGACCACCTCCCAATTTGCCAATCACCAGATGAAGAGATAAAACCCTCCCTCTATAATTGCCTGTTTCCCTTATTTGCTCACAAAAAACAAGAACCAGATAAGTGAAACTATGTTTTCTATGTTTAGCCAAGAAATAGCAAAGAGATTATATCATAGATTTTTTTCTTCATTAAAACAAAGCAAAAAGTATATTTAGCAGTAGCACCAGTTGTAGCCATTGAACTTGTGTAGAACAAGGGGCTATGCTACCCCTTTAAAGGATATGTAAACCCTCCCCACAAAAACTTAATCTGTGAACAGCCTCTTTGAAATATTTAGATACCTGGCACTCTGGTTGTTAAAAGGTTAACAGTAAAGGCTGCAGCATCCACTTAATCACTTAGATGTCCTTCTATTCCTCTATCCCATTCTATCTCCTCCCTCAGGAATTTACTTTGGCTGTTGGCTCATTAGCATGCTCAGTTCATCTCAGCTCAGATTACTAAACACACTGTCAAATTCTAACAGCCAAGGAAGCGATAACATTGCTGTTTCCCATAGAAACTTTGCTCTAACTTTCGGATCCTATTTTTTCTCCTTAGCACCTCTCCTAAGCTAACAATTTCAGTGCTCAACACCAGCAGAACTTTTTATCAAAGAGGGGTTTATGCAGTACAAATGATGTGGCTTTGGTGAGGTAGAAATGTCCAATTTATATACATGGTAGGAAAATGTAGGCTTTACATGTCCTTTAAGAAATGGTGCTCCACATTTCAGTAAGACTCTTTTCTGGAAATCATGCATTAAGGATAATAGATTCCACACCTGTACTTGGTTATGTAAAATATGCTAATTCGGTTTGTGTCCATTCATTGTTTACATTGCTTGCTAACCAGTAAATTTTGAATTCATAAGTAACATGTTTTTCTTACTGTGCAATGCTGGGGTCAACATATAGAAAGTAAGCTTGCAGTATTGGCAGTGGTGTTGCTTCAGATGAGAAATATAGGGAAAAATATTTATTTTATCAGAGTGAAACCAGTTTACATGTCGCAAGGTAAGTAATGCATCACAATTGTACATGATCTGCACATCTGAATATATGACATTATAATGTATAAATTAATATTCTAAACTGTGTTGTTATTCTTACATCTAATGAATTTGTAACCCAAATTTGACTCAGTGTGTTTAGAAAGATCTACACCAGGGGTGTCCAACCTTTTGGCTTCCCTGGGCCACATTGGAAAAAGAAACATTGTCTGGGGCCACACATGAAATACCCAACACTTTTGATTTGTAAAAATAAAGAAAATGCACAGAAAAGAACTACAATAGCAGTTGGATAACCAGATAGAGCTATACACTGGAATATGGGACACCTGGATATTAAATAGACTTATTATTATAATATTATTATTACTACTAACTGGGCAATGGGCAGAGTCCCCCTCCTGCCTAATTCTATATCCTTTGCAATATGATGTTTCCTTGGGAACCAAGCTTTTCAAGCTGGGCCACATTCATATCCATCCTGGGCAACAGGTTGGACACCCCTGATCTACACAAAATGCTTTCTACAGTAAAACATGGTTATTACAATTTTCTAGGTTCTATGCATTTTATTTCAGAGAAAATAAGTTAAGAAATACATGCTGGTACATATACAGGATCCATTATCCAGAAACCTGTTATCCAGAAAACTCCAAATGCTAGGAATGACATCTATCATAGATTCAATGTTAAGTAAATTATTCAGACTTCAGAATGATTTCCCTTTTCTCTGAAATAATAAAACTTGATTTTAACTAGGCCATAATTAATCGTTTCCAGAGGCATGCCAATCCTATTGGGTTTATTTAATGGTTAAATATATATTTTTAGTAGGTTTAAGGTATTGTGATTTGAATAACAGAAAGACCCCTTATCCAGGAAAAACCAGGGTCCTAAACAATCTGGATAACAGATCTCATGCCTGTACGATCCTGCCCAGGTATTGCTTGCCCTTTTTTTTATATGATCTGCCTCTAAAACTTGGCCCATAAGTATCTGCACTTTCTCTATCTGTCTGTCTGTCTGTCTATCTATCTGTCTATCCATTAATCCATCCATCCATCCATCCATCTCTCTCTCTGTATCCATCCACCCATATCTCTATCCATCCACCCATCTTTCTCTCTGTATCCACCCATGTCTATCTATCTATCTATCTATCTATCTATCTATCTATCTATCTATCTATCTATCATATATCTATCTATCTATCTATCTATCTATCTATCTATCATCTCTCTATCTATCTATCTATCTATCTATCTATCTATCTATCTATCATATCTCTCTCTCTCTCTTTTTCTATCTATCTCTCTCTTTTCTCTCTCTATCTATCTCATCTATCTATCTATCTCATCTATTTCATCTATCTATCTCTCTCTCTCTCTCTCTCTCTATCTATCTATCTCTTTTGTTTAACATTACAAAGCCTGAATGATTGCTGACTGGGTTGTAAAACAATGGGTTCATAGAAAGATTGCATTATAATCCCCATTTTCAATATGTTCCCCTTTAAACACGTATTTATTTATCTACAGAATGAATCTTCCATTTTGATTACTTAAGGTAACCACGTACAACATCAGCCGTATGCATGTTACAGAATCTCTCAATTAACATATATATATATATATATATATATATATATATATATATACATATATATATTTAAGTCTTAATCTATGTAGCTAAAACAAAAAAAAATATATAAATATATGTAAAAGCTATATACACTATGTATATATAGTTCTGTCTTGCTACCTTTCCGTCTAGGTGAAATGCTACAGTGCTGCAGGCATTTACTTATGAGTTGCAGTATTTTGCCTTGTGGGGATCCAATGATTAAATACACTGTTACTGTTCCAAAGCAAGAACATTCCAACAATTGAGTTAGGGAACCTGTGGTGGGAGGCTTTTTTGGCAAGTAATAGTTTATGATTGATGCCTTTAGGGACAAAAGAATCCTCTTCCTAGTAGGTGCTTGCTTACATTACACTAACTTTGCTGGAGCAGCTGCCTTTAGTCTGCACAAGTGATATACATCCACTCGGCTTTAATTGCTAATCATATTGATCATCTTAAAGCTAACTGTGCAGGTCGTCTGAACAGCAGAACATCTTGTATTATCTTATGACAAGTTATGACATAGTGTGAAAGTCACTGTAAAGTCATTTTCTTTCACGTCTGAGTATATTAGTGGACTGTGTAACCTAATCCATACAGGATAAAAGGCTCCTCATTTCAACGTTGAGCCACAGTCCAAAGAGAGAAAATGATATTATTTTTAACTGATCTATGGCTGCAATACTTGAGAAAAACGTCTATGGTGCCTACAGCACAATATAATGTATTGTAAATATGCTGAGCTGGAATTTTGTCAGGTAGCTCATATAATGATAAAATAGTTTACAGAAAAAAAACAGATGAACATAACCCAATAGATATGTCTGGAAGTGCTTCCCCCTGAGACTTCTATATTGGTTTTGCCCTACTTTTGAAACTTTAGTACTTACCTGGATGAATATGTTGTTTGTTTAATCAAGTGTATGTGTACACATGCTGAACAATCTCTGTTGGCTTGTTTCACACAAAGGGGCCCCGTTTATCAAGCTGTGTAAAATGTTTCACAACAAAAAACTGGTTAAAAAGCTTTGTACAATAAGTAATATTTTTCAAGCTGTGTTGTTTTCCTTAGAACAGTCCATCACTATTTCTAAAATCAGCAGGCAGCATTCACTGCAAAATTAAAAGTGGTGATATTTATGAAAGTGCATATTTAATTGCACTCCAAAAATGAACACCATTTTTTTTTACTTGAACTTAGAACTATTGCAACTCATCAGCGGGGCTTGAGGAAAAACACAACACAGCTTTATCATATGTGAATTTTACAATAGGTTTTATATTAAAGGAGAAGGAAAGTACAAATCACTGTGGGGATGGCAAAGTGGCTCATGTTAGCAGAAAACTGCAGTGGTACTTATCAGTTGATCCCCATGGAGCAGTCCTCTTCCTGTTTCTTCATATGCAGTAGAGTGAAAAGGCAAACATTAAAGGGGAACTTTCGTGAGCATTACAATTTTATATAAGCTTTCTCATACTGAAATAAGAAACTTTGTAAATACGATCAATAAAAATGTTGTACTGTTTCTGAAATAATCAAGTTTATCTCCACTATTCCTCTCTCAGCATCTGTTTCTTTTCATTCTGTCTTCTTGCAGGAGCTGGGTGACAGATATTGATTGGTTAATTCCAATATATGTTTTAGGTGGGGACTTCCTTTTCTAGCATGTGTTAGAGCTCACTCAATGGACTCCAGCACATACAAAATCTAACAAAATCATTGAATTAGTTACAAATTCTGCATGTAGATTGTAGATTATTTCTGGTATTTTTAAAAACGTGTGCGCTAATACATCTGTTAGGCAAAAGGACCACCCCCCACAGGCAGCATTGGACCTACCTGTCATTCAAAATCAGACTCCCAACTCCTACATGAAGAGAGAATGAAGAGATGAATAAGGAGAGTTAATATTAAAGGAAAACTATACCCCCAAATTAAATACTTGAGCAACAGTTTATATCATATTAAGGGGCATATTACCAAACTGGAATATATATTTAAGCAAATCTTGCCCTTTTACATCTTTTGCCTTGAACCACCATTTCATGATGGTCTGTGTGCTGCCTCAGAGATCACCTGACCAGAAATATTTCAACTCTAACTGTAACAGGAAGAAGTGTGGAAGCAAAATACACAACTCTGTCTGTTAATTGGCTCGTGTGACCTAACTTTACAGTTTGTTTGGTATGTTTGTGTGCACCGTTGAATCCTAGGATCCCAGGAGGCTGTCCTTATTTTTTAAAATGGCTATTTTATATTTAGGATGAGCCAATGGCACATGCTACTAAAAAAGTATATTATTATGAAAATGGTTTATTTACATGAAACAGGGTTTTACATATAAGTTGTTTTATGCAATATCTTTTTATAGAGACCTACATTGTTCGGGGGTCTAGTTTTCCTTTAACTTGATTACCTCCCTCCCAACATTTTGGAAACAGAAAGAGGGACAAAAAGATTTTCTGCATGGAGCATGGCATATTCTGGGCTCCCTTTAAGTTAGATACTTTGTATCTTGTTCTGGCTGTTCCGTGCAGGAGATCAAAGAGAAAGTCAGGACATTTCAGTACTAATGCAGGACTGTGGCTTGAGCTGTCAAAAGCCGTACTGTCCCACTCAAAACAGTTGGGAGTTATGTGATTACTTGGGTCAAAATTTGTAATTGATTATATTTAGAACATTTCTTATTTTAGTATGATGAAGCTTTTATATATGTATATTTTCATTTTTGTGATAGTTCCCCTTTAACAAAAAAGCCAGCCTATTCACTCTACTGTACATGTGTCAGCCAGGGGATATTGATGATAGAAGATCACTTTGTGGTGCTTGCACAGAAGTACTCTGGGCTGGTGCTGTTTGCTGCTAACGGAAGCACCTGCCTTGGGTATATAGTGCATGCCAACTTGCTTGATACTTGCCAATGAGTTACCAGCTTATTAATGTTAAAGTTTTTTATTCTTCAAAAACTGTTCAAGGGACTGTATATTTACTCTAACTAAAGGACCACTAAAGTGCAATAACATTTATCCAGTTATAAATCTACTCATAAGAATGCTTTAAACCTGTCTTTAGTATAGCACAAACAATGGAATGTATGTATGTATTGTATATTTTTATTTTATATTCGCCTTGAAGGCAAAGCACTGTACAGCAAAACAATAAATCCGTAGTAACAAACAAGGGGTCACTGAAATAAAAAGTAACAATAAGTGCATTATTAGAAATACAATTCACATAAAATATAATTACACTACAGATCAAGTGCTCGGTGCCAAGGAAACAAAAGGCTGGAGGACCCTACCCAGAGAGAAAGTCTTAATGGGAGGGTACATACAGACACAATTCAGAGGGGTTTAAAGTGCTGTAGGTTACAGTTTGTTACACTGTTATACAAGTGCCAGTTCCCAGTTCAGATGTTATCCAGGTGCTCCCAGTTGTAGTCTTTGAGTTTCGTTTTAAAAACACAGAAGGAGGATTCTCTCTGCAGAGATGCAGGTTATGAAAGTTTGAACATATTTCTGTGTTTTTTTTCCAGTTTTGCTAATGAAGGTGAATTGCCCTTTAAGCTGTGAGTCTAACTTTTCCCAAGGGACCTGTTATCTTATATTGTTACAATTACTTTTTTTGTCTATCTAGAAATTGTTACAAAAGTTTCTTATCTGTTGTGGCTGTTCTGGGCTCTCTGCCAAAAGCAATTTAAGTTAGAAACTTTGTTTCCTTTGCTGGCTGTTCAGTGCAGACTTTCCAGTACAAATGAGGGACTGTGGGTTGAGCTGTCAAAAGATGGGCTGTCCCTCTAAAAACGGGACAGTTGTGAGGTATGTGCTTGAATTCAATAGCTACCCCCAGCTCTAGCTTTGTGTTTAAAGTGGTATTTCAATATTAAGCATAAAGCATGGTGTTAATTCAAGGAGTACATGAGCTTTATTCATATTAACAATTTTTTGTCAGAAGTGTCTGCCGGAGCTCCTTTCTTCTGGATGGAGCTGTCCATGGTGTACACATGCGTTGCAGCGTCAGTGCAATGACATCATAATCATACTGCGGTTTACCGGCAAATTCAAAATGAAAGACGCTGAAGTTTCTAGGTCAATTGCTAAATATAGATTCCTTCAAAGTGTCCATGGGTGTGCTATGATTATTTATTGACTGGCTTTGACCTGATCTTTTTCCGGGATACGACCATGAACTTCCTTAATCCATTGAATCATGTGAATCGGATTATTTCTTATCAAACCTCCTGTCCCGACTCCTTCTTTAAAACCACTTTCCATTTTATAGTCACAACCATATGGGGTAGTGCTGCACAAACATACATTTGTTTTTTTGTAGCACCAGCTACAAGCTGTAGCCCTGTCTGCTCAGGTTTTCTTTTAGTGACATTTTTATAGTATATTTTATACCAAATTTTGTTTTAGTTTGTATACATATTTACATCTATTGTATATAAGGCTAAGATTCAAATTAAAGAGTTACTGACACCTGAAATTAAACTCTTTTTAACATCTATTATAATATTGGCTTTGAAAGCTACTTCTAACTTTGCCATAAAGTATTTGCATGATGCTTTTACATTACCTGTCTGATCCCACATGTTCCTGTATGAGGGGGCTGCCATATTTGTGCAGCAGGAGTCCATTAGCATTAGAAACTGTAACTAACAGGCTGAGATGGGACAGTCAGGTTGGCAAAGTCAGAGAGTCAGAGAATCAGGCTTAGAAACTTCAACTAACAATTATAAACAAAAACAAACCTCTCAGCAACAAATGATCAACATGATCTATAGGTAACATTTAGGGGCAGATTTACTAAATTCACACGTATTCACATGAAGGATTTGAATATTCGATCAAATTTTCAAAAAAGATTCGAATTCGAAATTCGAATATGCAAATTAGGCAAATTTGACCAAATTCAACCATCGAATATTCGAATTCGAATCATTCGAATATTCAAATTTAATTTTATTCGAAAATTCGATGGTCGAATACTTCCCCTCTGAATTTAAATTCGATCACCTTCGCCAGATTAAACCTACCGAAATGGGGATCATTCTTTAAGATCAAATTAGAAAAATTCGATCGATCGTTTAAAAATTGTTCGAAAATTCGATTTGAATTGAATTTGACCGAATTTCCCTGTCGATCATTCGATCGATCGAATTGCGTTAAAAAAATTCAAATTCAAATTTTTTTAATTCTCCACTATTCCCTGGTCGAATTTCTAATTTTTTTGGCATTCGAAATTCGACCCTTAGTAAATCTGCCCCTTAATGTACATTCATATGTTTACATACATACATTTTTTTAGCAGGGATTGCTTTGCACATTAACATCTATCCAATGAATTCAAAAAAAAATAGTAACTTGTAAATGTTGAAATAGTATAAATATATGTCTTAAAGATAGACTTGGGATCAGCAACATTATTGTTGACTAGTATTAACATCATTGCTGATCTTCACAACTGTGTGTAATAAATCTTCTCGGGCAGAATTTTCTGTCTCATCTTTGGTTCATACAATTTATTGTTGAAAATGAAGCCAATAAAAATAATAAGAACTCATAACATTACCAAATTATACACAGCAGCATTCCTTTAAACTGACAGGTGTAAGCCAAGTTTATTAATAGATTCTCCAAGAAGATATATTTGCAGCTGTAGCCTTTATTCCTTAACCGGTCAGATCTCAGCACTGCTCACAGGCACAAACAGATGGGGATGCACTCACACTCCTTTTCCAGCACAGATAGCTGTAATTAGTTTATACGTGTCAGTATAACTTTAAAGAATTGGATGTCAAAGATGCTGATTCAAATATAGCTAGGGGCCAAAGATTGCACAGTGCTCTGGCACATGATGAATTAGCTTTAAAACATTTAACCTGACAGAACAAAAGGCACTTTACAATTCACAACATTATGGGGCAGTTTTACAAAAGTCACGTGAATAATTCGAAGTTCCATTGAATTCGATCGAGTTACGATCGTACGATTTTATCGGACATTCAAATATGCAAATTTGGCCACTTCGATCATCGCATTCGTAAAATTCGAGCATATCGAATAGATCGAATAATCGTATATTCAATTCGACCATTCGATGATTGAAGTACATGAACTTTAAAATTTTATTCGACCGCCTACTTCGCCAGATTGAACCTTTCAATAGATTTTGCAATAGAAGACTATGGGAATCCCCCCATAGGCTTTTTTTTTCTACACCTGCTCAAATACCATTCGAATGATCGAACGCCTCGATCGTTCGAATCGTACAAATTTTTTCAGCAATCGAAGGAATTTTTACGTTTTTTTGGTGAAATCGAACGATTGGTATTCGATCGTCCGATTTTATCAAGAAATCGAATAGCGAAGAAGAAATAGCCTAAAACTATTCGATAAGCATGAATAGGGCTGAAAGCCCTCGAATTAGTGAATGATAATAAATTTGCCCGTTTATGTAATAAAGATATTTCCTTCATCAGTAATCATTCTTTGTCATGACCTGTTATGAAAAAAAGCTCTGAAGTTTCCTCAAACCTATTTGTTTTGCTCAAAAATGATTGGGTGAGTAAACACATTTCAGTTTCACATTGCTACCTTTCAATTACCTTTAACAAATTAAGCCCTTAGGCTCTACTTTAAACAAATGTACAGAGTATACACTAAGCAAGCTTACTGTCGTTGAATAACCAGTTATGATAAATTTGACCTCAAATTCAATTTATTTCTAGACAGTATGTGTAAAATTATTTATTTGCAGCTACTATTTCTGGTTTTATTGCTCCATATCACCTCTGAAATGTTCAATATCTTATTTTCTGTATAAATAAATAAAACCCCATCCATAATATTGTGATCAAAGATACTTTATATAATACAGATTTGCAAATTGCCCCAAAAACCCTTGAAGAAAAAACTACAGGTTTTTATAAAAATATCATCCTTTTTAGAAATTGTGCCAAATGTGCAACCTTAAAGGGCAAGGAAAGCAAAGAAATAAAATCCAATTTTTTACTTTCTTTAATGAAAAAGAAACCTATCTCCAATATACATTAATTAAAAAATGTGTACCATTTTTATAAGAAACCTGACTGTATGCAGTGAAATTCTCCCTTCATTTACTGCTGTGGATAGGAATTGTCAGACAGTCCCTAACTTCTGGCAGGAAAACAATCATACTTGTAAACAGCAGGGGGAGCTCTTGCCTTACTTACCAGCCATGCAGAACTCAAGCAGCTTTGTTCTTTGATCATTTATGACGGTCCCTAAGAAGCCCAGACCACACTGAGCATGTGTATGTAGTCTAGTCTTGCAAAGATGTATAACACAGTTACAAGATGACAGCCCCCTGTGGCCAACTTTGAAAGCATAAATAATTTGTTTGATTAGGCTTGTGATGCAGTAAGTTCATGTTTATGTTTAGTATACAAAATACATTTTATTCTATTTTAGACTTTCCTTGTCCTTTAAACATTGTAATGTTTTTAGGGCACTTGATTTGCTTGTATTACTGTTTACTATTCTATTTACAGAATTTATCTCTTCATATTGGTTTTGGAAAACTGAACTTGAGTTACATCTTTCTGTTACAAAGGTAATGTCCAGTATCCTTTCCTCAAGGGAACCCCATACTTATTTGCCTAAATTTGGCTAAACGTACCAATAAATTATAAAAAACTAAGGGGCAAATTTACTAAGGCTGGAATAGTCGAGGACTTTTAGCCCTCGAATTTGAGCGTTGAATAATTGGCGAATAAATATTCGCCAAAATCGAAGAAATATTCGTCGGTTTTGAGCTCTTTCCGAATATTTGCCAAAATTGTACGATCGAACAATTAAATTACAATTAAAAACTGTTTGATTGTTCAAAAAATCGAACGGGTTGAAGTGTTCGATCGCACGATTGCTATTCGAGAAAAGGCTTAGATAAAAAAGCTTATGGGTTATTCCCATAGGCTTCTATTGCAATTCGGTAGGTTCAATCTGGCGAAGTAGGCAGTTGAATAGAAATTTAAAGGGCAAGTTCTTCGACTGGGGAATAGTCGATCAAAAATATATTTATTCAATCTATTCAATGTGACCGAATATTTCATATTCGACTTAATTTACATATTCGAATATAGACTATTTGAGCAAATTTTTGAATCCTTCACACAAATTTGATAAATCTGCCCCAAAGTTTTGTGCATTTTCAGTATACGTAAGATATCTTCCCTAAAGGTAATTGACTCTTGATAAAACTGGGCCCTTCTGTGTGTGAGTGTGATAGGGGCCTAAGACTGTATGTTCCACTTGGGCAGGAACTGATGTGAATGATTTATTATCTCTGCAAATCGCTTGGCAATATGATGGCACTATATCAACAGGAAATAAATACAAATAAAACAACAGAGCTTTACAAATCTGACATTTATTTTATACTAAATTTTACAGCTTTTTATTTTCACATTAAATATGTTGCACACCTTTATAAATAGGCTCCTAAATAATATATCACCAATAATATTTAAGGCAAGGGTCCTCAAAGTTAGATCACAATCTACCAGTGTTTTTTTTTAACTTGTAGATACCAGTAACCAAACATTGCTCACATACAGTTCTACTGTATCACTGTGAAATTAGCCTGAACAGAAAGTGTATTTATGTAAGTAGTTTATTATTTTATGAATTAAGTGGGTATTTAAGTGAAATTTTAGGAATTGCTTTGCCATTGCACTTCTCCATAGCTGTCCATGACTTGACTGTTCTATAAACATGGAGTATCTACATGTATATTTGGCATCAAAGTGATCAGGTCAGTGGGAGATAAGAAATGCCAGCTTTGAGTTGATTTTCAGAAATGCCATAATTTCATAATAACATACTGCTTGGGGCTTTTACTCTACATAAAAAACAGGCAGTCTATTGTTCTTGCAGTGGATTAAGTGTAGTCCATGACAAAACTGAATTCTCTACTTGCATTTTGGGCTCTTCACATGCTAAATGCTTTGATAATTCTATGTATACTAGCCTCAAAATTTTCATAAGACCCCTGGCATTCAAATCTAAGATGCTGTATATTTGGAATGAAGGACAGGTGAGATAGAATGCAGGATTCAAAATGGGGTGAGACCCATTACTAATGAGGCAGTAGCCCAAGTATTAAGTTAAAAAGACTTTATTAGGACATACATAAGCCTAAAGTGTTTTGTGCCTGAATAGAACTTACTTAGGCTTTGTGGGAGAGAAGTTGCAGAGAGTGCAGCTCTGAGGTGATTTTGAAAAATTCTAATTAAGCAAAGCTTTGCAGCATGGTAGTTTAGAGATAAAAGCTCAGTCAATTTGATTTATGGCATTTTGACCATGCATTTTTTCCATATTGAAAATAGATATTTGCTGTGGGTTTCTGATCTATAGTAGAAAAATTAGGACATAACCAGACTACCAACCGTGCAACCTTCCACAAAACGAAGCATGTGCAGTTTCTCTTAAGTTTCACTGGTCGATTTAAGCAGCAGCCAGATGTTTTTTTTTAAATTAATAGGCACTTTGGGTTGCCACCCGGGCCGGTATTTTACCGGTCTAGCTAGTAAAACACCTGCCAAGGCCGGGGCCGGTATTACAAATTTGCCTGTAAATTTGTAATACCCTTGACAAGACCCCTTGGCCTGCCCCAAATCCCCCAGAAACGTAACTTTTGGAAATGGTTAAATGCAACACTATCTGTAATGCAATGAACGTACATTTTCTATGACTGTGTAACATTTGAGGTAGTAGATCTAAAAGGAGACCCTGCATCCCTAGTAGTACCCTTTGATTTAAGGCATAGTTCACTCTGCAGATATTGATTGAAACTAAAATTTCTGTTCATACTTGGACTGGCTAATTCTAGTGCTGCTGTTTTATTTGAAAGGAAGTTCCTAAAAACTTCTGCCATTGCATTGCAAGCTTAGAATGATTGTGTTGCAAAATCATAAAAATGAATGACCCTTAAAGGAGAACTAAACCCTAAAAAAGAATATGGTTAAAATGCCACATTTCACATACTAAACTTATTGCAACAACCGAAAAAATGTCATTATGTCAATAGCAGCAATGACCTGGCACTTCAAACTTGTCACAGGGGGGTCACCATCTTGGAAAGTGTCTGTGACACTCACATGCTCAGTGGACTCTCAGCAGCTGTTGAGAAGCTAAGCTTAGGGGTTGTTGCAAATTATCAAGTTGAAAATGAGGTTTGACTGTAATATAAGTTGATGCTACAAGGCTGATTATTACATTCTAATGGGAATTGTGCTGGTTTCTGAGCAAATTATCTATATTAATTACTAATCAGCCTTATAATGTGACATTTCTACTCTATGTGTACTGTATATTGTGAGTGGGTCCCTAAGCTCAGACTGACAGACACACAGAGCATGTGCAGTGAATCAGCAGAAAAGAAGATGGGGAGCTACTGGGGCTTCTTTGGAGACACAGATCTTTACTGCTAAAGGACTGTGGTTGCCTGGGGCTGGTACAGAAACCCAAAACATAATGTACAACATTTCTACCTACTTCTTTAGTTAGGCTTTAGTTCTCCTTTAAGGTTGGGTTTTGTTTTGGGCATAATTTGGCAGCTGCAAATTGGTGACATCCACATTTTGTAAATGTTTATTCATTAGTGGGAAAGACCATGTAAATTCTCTCAAATTTGTATAAAAATAACCCATCATTGGTTTAGTACTAAATCACATCAACTAAAGTTCAAAACAATGTTATATATACATTAATATTAATAGTATTCTGTCTTCTAAAATGCCAAATAATAATCACATGTTAAAGTTACATTGTCAGTTAGTGCTTTTTTTTTTTTTTTTTTTT
>CM044431.1:124464794-124505333 GCA_024363595.1 Xenopus borealis
TTTTTTTTTTTTTTTTTTTTTTTTAAGGATACCATCCTACAAATGCCAGAAAGAGTTTGTTTTCTCCAATGACACAATCATTCACATATTCCAATTAATTTTACTCAAGACCATAGTCAGGTACCATGAAGTGCCTTGGGCATCACCCTGTTACGTTACATAGTGTAACATGCAAGAAAGAGTCCATGTATTTTCATTTGGCAGTCTGTGTCAATCAAAATTAAGTTAATAGTGCATCACTGGGTAAAACACCAGGTATCAAGCTGAATGACCCTCTCTCGTTTTCTTGTAAGGCTGTTGAAATATTCGGAATAACATTCTTTCTTGGGGTATTCTTCTTGCCCTCCAGCCAGTAGGTTGTCATATCCCCTTTCCCCTGTGTAATAATTTATAGTTTGTAGATAAAAATGCATTTCACAACCATATTCTTAATTACTGTTGCCAAGTCACTGACATTGTCTAAAATATTTTAGAATAGTTCACGTCTTTCTTGACATTTCCTTTGTGTAACTTTTGTGGGGAGCCTAGGGAATAATATATTCTTGACCAATCAGATGGCAATTTAGCCTGTTCACATAGAGGAACATTTATTAAAGATGGAATTCATGTGAGTTTTTGAATACACAGGTTTTGGATCCCTTATCTGGAAACCCGTTATCCAGAAAGCTCCAAATTATGGAATGGCCATCTCCGATAGGCTCCATTTTAATGAAATAATCCAAATTAGATTTTTCTCTGTAATAATAAAATAGTAGTTTGTACTTGAGCACAACTAAAATATAAATAATCCTTATTGGAAGCAAATCTGTGCATGTAAATTTGTAACCCCTCCCCCATTTATATTGCACAGTACAATTAAAAAGATGGATATGGTATAAAAATGGCTAACGCAAGGTGCAGTTATAATTCAAAGCAGTTGTTGTTATGCATAACAATTCTGCGCTCTATTAACAGAAGAGGCATAGAGTTCTAGTTGGGCTATATATTTGTGGACTTGAGATAGCAGTATGTGTATCATGAACAAGACCTTTAGTAATATTCTTAAAATATATATGTAGGGATCCATAGGAATGCAAGATTCCTATAGCTTTAAAACCTGTTAGTTGCTAGGTAGAAGCCTATGTAGCGGTTTGTGTGTAACACCTGAAATCATTGGCCCAGAAATGTAGTGGCACCTTCCTGTCACACTGCTATATAATGCTGGGAAGGGAGGGGCAGCGTGTGCCCAGGGGGGACCTTGGTACGAAAGGCCTGATGCTTTGAAATGACCCCAATGGGAGGTGATACCTTTGGTGGGTAAATCGGGAACCAGGAAATCCTGTGAATGAGGATTAGCTATCCTAGGGGAGTTTGTGTGATAGACTAGAGCAGTGATCCCCAACCAGTAGCTCGCGAGCAACATGTTGCTCTCCAACCCCTTGGATGTTGCTCCCAGTGGCCTCAAAGCAGGTGCTTATTTTTGAATTACTGGCTTAGAGGCAAGTTTTGGTTGCATAAAAAACAGATGTCCTGCCAAACATTCTCTCCTGTAGGCTGCCAGTCCATATAGGGGCTACCAAAAAGCCAATCAGAGCTCTTATTTGACATCCACATGGACTTTTTCATGCTTGTGTTGCTCACGAGCAAAAAAGGTTGGGGACCCCTGGACTAGAGAGACAGAGAGTGAGGTAGTGAGGTTTAGCAGCATGAGTAGCTCAACTCCAATGAGGATTTGCAGGAAATGTGAAATGATTAATGGAAATGCAGAGTTTGATATGGTGCACAAAACTTTACCATAGATAACAAAGTAAAACATTGTGCTTTGCTATTTTTACTGAAAAATTTAAATACCTTGACTTGTAATGTCCCACGGCACACAAGTATATAACCTCCAACCTGTTTTAGTAGGTCATGAGTGCTAGAACTGCACTGTATCTTGAGGGCTGAAAAAGAGCGCAAAAAAAATTGATGTTACTCTGACACTCTTTGTGCTAACTGTTGAAGATGTTGACTATAATCAGCAAAGAGATGGTCAGCGCTCCTGAGCCTTCTGTAACATGGTAGGGTTAATTTACTAAGGGGTGGTAGGGGTTAAAACACTAACACCTTGCCACCTCTGAGTTGCTTACTCTCAAAAAGCAGTGCATACAGTTGTATCTTGCAGTCTTTGTGGCTGCAAATTGAAGGGATGGCATATGGGAGGGACATGGGCCACAGTTTAGCGTCTCCTCCGATGACTCTAATTTGAGCATTCATTCAGTGCACCAAAAGCAGGCGTGCCATATCTAAGTGTCTAATAAAATTGAGTAAAACTTTCTTTAGCTTAGGCAAGTAGAGCTGACCTCAAGCAAAGTGCAATAAAAAGTAGCACATCTGCTTCAAAGACATGAAAGGGGCCAAGACCTCTTTTGTTCTCAGCATAGCACAAGTTACATACAACTTTCACATGAGCCATCACTGTAGTACTAGAGCAAGGGTTTACACATTCATCTTTGTACATGCATTTTACTGCTTCACAATCACTTAAAATTTCTTTCTTAAAAATTACATCTTTAAATAACTCCTTTAATTCTAGAGCTTCCAAAAAGCCTTTCATTAACAGGTTTAATGGACATAGTTGTTGTGTTTTGCTAGCCGAGGATGAGCATGGTATAACAGTGCTTTATTAGCAGGTTCATGCAGCCATTACACAAAAGCAGTAACTTGAACTCTATCACTCTCAAGCTGTACAGAAGGCTTGCATAGTGACACCCGCAGGACATTTGTATAAATACCACATTCCCCCTATAGTAGGAAAGAATTTGGACAAATACAGTATAATAAACAGTAACAATTAAACAGTATGTATCTTAAAGCAATCATATACATTCTTCACATCAAATAGTCCTTGGTCCATGCAGGTAGTTTTCTGATTCTCTAAGTATGCCTTATAGGTTCACTTTCTTCAGGCCTATTGCGGTTGGCATCAGGAGTAGGAAAATGTCCATCATCAAATGGAACACCTCCAAAGTCATATCTAGCAGGAGCAAGACGACTTGCATTCCATATGCGTCCATCAGACAGTTCATATGTGTATGGTCCTCACTTCAAGTGGTGTAGTAAATTTAGATTGTTCTTGTTTCAGTAGTCTTGGTTTCTTAATTCTGACTAAAGATCCAGGCTGGAAGTTTTCTGTCAGTATAAGCCTTGCATTTGGCTTGTTGACGTTTGACAATGTCAGCAGTAGATGAGTTTGTAGGATCAGTATTTGATGGGCTTTTGATGTCGGCAACATGTTACTTAGTGCGCATTGGTCTGTCATGTAATAATTCAGCTGGAGATGCTTGGGTTGTTGCAGTAAGTAAGTGTCCCGGTAAGGTTTGCTGTCTGTAGTGCTTCTTTCAGACTTCTGTTGAATCGCTCGATTTCTCCATTTGCTTGTAGGTAATACACTGAAGATTTTCTATGCAAAATATTCCTCTCTATCAGAAAGATTTCAAATTCCAATGAGATAAACTGTGGTCCATTATCTGACATTAACTAATTTGGATTACCTTCTCTGCTGAAGACTGTAGACAGAAATGTTATTACTGTAGCTGATGTTATATGAGAAACAAATGAAATTTCTAGCCATTTACTGTAATAGTCTATCAGAGTTATAGCAAATATGCAGAGTATAGGAGCATCTGCAAAAGGACCCACAATTTCAATAGCAAGTTTTTTCCATGCTGAATCAGGAAATGGTACTGGCTGAAGTGGTGAAATTTTAGACACAGTCTGTGTGGCAGGCACTGGTGCTGTAGTAATGAGACCATCCACTAATTGTAGGTTTAAGGCAGCAAAGAGATTCCTTCCAAGTATAGCAGTACCCTTATTCACAATGTAAAAGTCACATTTTGCAGTATTTGATTCAAATTGTACAGTTTCTGGAAAACAATCAAGCACAGGGATTAGATCCTTTATGTAACTGACCAGTCTCAGGGCAGATGCAACAAGCATATTGTTTGCAAAGTATTTCAAGAAAATATCCTTTGGTATAAATGTACCCACTTTATCCATACATAATACTGTAGCATTTGTAGTACTGACTTCTTGAACTTGTTTAGCAGACCTATGGCAGGTTTTAGCCAAATGACCTAATTTTGAGCATTTGCAACACTGTACCGCTTTTGCAGGACATGTAGCATAATTTGTAATGTGTTGTGTTGAACCACAGTAAAAGCAGTATGTTTTATTTGCATTTGCTGTACGGTTTTGCAGTGAATCCCTTTCCTTAGCACTGTATTGCCTGTGACTGTGCATTATTATGCCACAGTACTGAATTCAAAGTCTGTACATTCCCAGCAGTTGCTTGACTGAGAGTTTTAGCCTCTGCCATTGCTGTTTCAATTTGGGTGGCCACTGGAATAGCCTTTGCAAGGGTTAAATCCTGCTCTAGGAGCAGTCACTCTCTAATGAGATGTGAGTTAGTTTTTTCCACTATTTGGTCTCTTAGCATTTCATCTGTTAAAGTACCAAATTCACAGGTAACAACCAGCTCTCTCAAAGCTGCTACAAAATGTTCTGTGGATTCGCCATTTCGCTGTCCACGTTGGTGGAATTTATATCTTTCAGCAAACACATTTACTCTTGGCACAAAAAAGTTCTTTATAGCAGTAAGGGCAGTTTCATAAGTCTCATCAGGTAATGGTAATGTATAGAATATACGCTGTCCCCCTGCTCTCAGGCAGTGGATAAGTAAAGCACGCTTTCTAGCAACCGAAATCTCCCCTAGGTCAGCAGCAATAATGTAATTATCAAACATATGGATCCAAGCATTAAAAGGTATAGTAGGCTCACCAGGATTTGGAATAAAAGGTGCAAGCTGCTGCAGAGGTAGAAGCGACATCCTGTCGCCAATCTGTTGTGTTTTGGTAGCCGAGGATGAGCAGGGTATAACAGTTCTTTATTAGCAGGTTCATGTAGCCATTACACAGCAGCAGTAACTCGAACTCTATCACTCTAAGTCAGAAAGTACTTTGTATCTGATTAGTACAAGTAATGTGCATAGTGATACCCGCAGGCCATTTGTATAAACACCACATTAGTTGTGATTTTTCAAATATTACAGACATCCTCGCTGTGGTGTTCCTTAGGGATCTTTCTTAAAGCTTGCGCTTTTGCAAACTGCAAACTGCAAAAAATTATACTGCGAGATAATGACAATGGCACTGTCATCTTTGCTGTACTCAATGGAACTTCTTTCTACTCCATATAGTTAAATTGTTACATTGTAAAGATGAAAAAAGTCCAATGTGTTTTAAGCTCAATCTCTCCAAACGAAACCCTGTGCCCATATAGACAGACCTATATACACACTCCCATATATAAATGATATAAACCTATACTAACATAGAGCTTAAGATCACAATACAAAATTGCTTTGGATATTATGCTTGTTCAAGAAATCATCCAAGCCACTCTTAAATGCATTAAAAAATAAAATAAATCACTCCCAATGGTCACTGTGTCAATCCAGAAAGAGTGTTGTCCCTCTATTTCAGATTCATCATGTTGGAAATTATGTAGAAATTATAATTCAAGGGACCTACTACCTACTTGTTGAAAAACTTGATGTTTTTTTTTTTTTTAAAAGGTAACACTTTATTTGTTTTAATAACAATAAACATTGAAAAACAATAAATATTGCTGATACAATCATGTGACTTTGCGTTTGTTTTACACTACATCAAGGTCATTGCTCCCTATGAACAAATTGACTTATTTTGTTAGTTATAAGGAAAAACTTGATGTTTTTACAACAAGTGATGGGGTGCAGGATTATTCACTGCACACAATTTATCTCATCGATTTTCAAACTGCTGACTTCAAGCTTTGATTCAGCTCCATCCTATAGCAACATGCCACAGCCTTGCTTTCTGAGAGCTGTTTTCTATTTCCTTTACTGTAAAACATTACCATGGCCCACTAGAAAACACATTACACTGTATACAATTAT
Organism: Xenopus borealis; assembly: GCA_024363595.1. Classification (NCBI taxonomy): domain Eukaryota; kingdom Metazoa; phylum Chordata; class Amphibia; order Anura; family Pipidae; genus Xenopus; species Xenopus borealis. Next base: position 124,470,751 of record CM044431.1, read on the forward strand.
TTCTTCTTAGCATTATTTTCAGTCAACCTAAAGAAACATTTGGGCAGAGTTTAAAATAGGAAACAATAACAGGAAATGTTTTCACGGTGCCTACTTTCGTGCATCTGTCACCTGAAACCTTACAGCTAAGAAGAAATCAATGAGATCATTAGCGACAAGCCTTAGCAGTTTGTTCTTTGGTATGACTGCTGTAGATTCATGCGTTCTTACTTTACATCAACTTTGTCAGCACCTACTTCTCGAAAAGGAAAGGTTAAATATGTTGTGCAGCTAATATTTTATGAACCTTCCTTCTTTTTACACTTACATATGTAAGAATTCCACTCACTGGCATACCTGTCACTCCTGTGGACATTTTATTGATCACTGAAAAAAGGCCTTTTTGGACATTTTTTATCATTGTTATCATTGTCAGTGTAAAAAAAAAAAATTATATATATAAGGTATGAATAGAATGCATGCAGTGGAATTTGTTGTTATTCAATTCTTGAGTTAAGTATGATAATCTATATTCATGTTTTGTTAAATTTTCTCCATTCTTTTGCATTCCATTCCAGGAGGGAGTGGAAACTGGAGCTTAGGCCCCACAATGGAAAGGCCCCAAGTGTTTAGGCCCTGTTGAAGTTGGGGATACAGATACCGTATGAGGTGTAGTCGGGACAGGGTAGTTCGCTGTAAGAGCACTTTCTAGGAATGTGAGGCACATGGAACTAGTGAGCAAGAACAGCCCGTGCTCCAACTAAGAGGAATAGTAGGAGGCTGCTCTTGCCTCTGTCAAGGCTCGCTTGTAATGTAGGGATCACAGCCTAATAGGGATTTATACTAAGTGATTTCCCTGATCCAATATGTGGGGATCCAGGTCATGGTAAAGAGATCCTGAAGGTGCATCTATCCATGTGTTATGCTGTCTCCCCAGGGATGTCATAAGGTGCTGGCTCTGTAAATGTGTGTGTGTGTGTGTGTAGTATATTGAACTGAATCATATTCTGGAGGAAGTTTTTGGTAACATAGTCCCAGCACATGACACAGAAGAGCTAATCTTTTTCTCTACCTAGAGTTTAGCCTTGCTCTTTCTTCAGTCAATATCTACCTGCATCATACACCTGATGTATAGTGAGGTATGATGAATTACAAAGCAAAATGAATCATGTGCAAGTGCCAAAGACTAGCCATTAGGGCTATTAAGAAGCCCTCATTCAATCAAACTTACCTTCCAGGTTTCATTAATGTGCTCTTCTTTTGTTCAGAGCTCTGTGCATTGCTCTGGATTGGTGGTTACCAGTATGCATGCACATAATATACAGTCCCTTGTGGGGCAGCATACAGTGCAATAGTGATGTGTGGGTCAGGATTTTCCCGATCTGCACCTGATCCTCACCCGCCCTCCCGCAGCCCGCGCCTGCCCGCAACAGCACTTCTGGGTTACTAAACCCCCCAGGCACTAACTCCCTCCCCCCCACCTCCCCCATAGGCCCACCTCTCCTCTGTTCTATTGCCCATTAGTCCCTACTTACCCCTCCTTCTTGGTCCCCTCCACCGTAGTTCACGGCATCCATCTTCTTCTTCAACGTCTTCTTCCTGGATTGAACACCGTTGGCCGCGCATGCGCAGTAGGACACATTTGCTGGTTCATCCTACTGCGCATGCGCCAGAAGTTCACAAAGTCTTCCGATTACGATTTCTTTGTGAAATCGGAAGACTTCGTGAACTTCGGAGTTTCACTTCGTGAAATCAGAAGACTTCGAAGTAGGGACTTAGGGGCAATAGAACGGGGGGGAGGTAGCCCGGAGGGAGATGGGCCTATGGGGGTGGAGGGTTAGCGAGTTAGCGCCTGGGGGGGTTTAGTTCTCCTTTAAATAGATGATGTCACAGAAGGGGTTGGCAAGCCAGCTATAAAACCGGAAGTCGGCATTTGCAAACAGCAGTGCAGTGTCAGCGCGAACGTGCTTGACCCGAAGCAGGTATCGGGTCGGCCCTCACATCACTACAGTGTGAATGCTTTGCCAGGGCATCAGAGAAGCAGAAGGACAGTGTCGGACTGGCCCACTGGGATACCAGGAAAACTCCCGGTGGGCCCAGGTGTCAGTGGACCCTCTTACTTCTTACAATTTGGCCTATTTCATGTTCATTCCCTATTTCTTTATCTGGAAAAAGAGGCTTAATAATGGAAGAATAGAGTATAGTAAGTAGATCTAAAAGAATAGGAGAATAAAGAGGTTAAATGAGGAGAGAAGGAATAATAGTTTGTAAAGTTGGGGTCCTGGTCTAGGGTTTTCTGGTGGGCCCCTGGTCTAAGGTTTTCTGGTGGGCCCCTGGTCTAAGGTTTTCTGGTGGGCCCCTGGCATCCCAGTCCGACACTGCAGAAGGACCTCAACTCCAATTGGTCCAAGTGCTGCTTTTTACTCCCAGTCCATCCCTGTTCCCCACCCCCAATTGTGGGCACATTAAGAGGGATGCAGTGCTTGAGGGGGGGGGGTGGCGTAAAGATTAAGCATACGCAAGTTTTGCTACTGGGGTGGGGGGCCCCTGAGGTGGCAACCCCGGTGGGCCCTGGACACCCAAGTCTGACGCTGAGACTATATAATGGGAGTGCTGACTTGTTGGTGCTAGTGTGCTATAGAAATCATATTCCTGTGTTTTTGGTGTAAGGCCCTCAATGATGTTGTAGAGCCCTGTCATATCTAGTTATATTGCTGTCTTCTGTTGTCCACAAAGTTAAAGGACATATAACCCCCCCCCACACAAAAATTTAATCAGTGAACACCCTCTTTGAAAACTTTAAATAACTTCGACTTTGGTTGTTAAAATAGGGATGCCACCTTTCCCTGTGGCTCAAGCCGGACAGGGGGGTGGTCCCATGACGTCACGGGGCGGTACCGTGATGTCAGTGGGCCGTCCCGTGACATCACAGGGCGGAGCTATGACGCCGCGATCGCCGATTGGCCGATCGCGGCGTCAATCAAGCTAATCCCGCCCGGTTTTCCTTATATGGAAAACCGGGCAGGAAGCATTGAACCGGGCAGCCCTTCAAAATACCGGGCTGTCCGGTTCAAAACCGGACAGGTGGCAACCCTATGTTAAAAGGCCACAGTATCCCCTTAATCACACAAAATTCCTTCTCCTCCTCAAACAGCCTCTGCCCCCTCCCTCACGAATTTACTCTGGCTGTTGCCTAATGAACATGCTCAGTGCTTCTCAGCTCAGATTACTAAACACACCATCACAGCCAATGAAGAGATAGCATTGTTGGTTCACATTGAAACTAGCTGTCTGATCCTATTTTTTTATCTTAACCCCAGCAGAACTTTTTTTTATCAAAGTATGTTGTGCCTGTGTAAACCTACATTCTGCATTGCATTAAGTTTACAGCATTCATGTCCTGTTTGCAGGGAAAATGGTTGGCGGGTGAAAGCTGCTATTTCTTTTAGGAAAATGTGAGGATGCTGGGAAATGGAGGTATATAGGCATGTAGGGACCCTGAGTTTTAGTTAACATCCCAGCTAGTTCCCCTTTATATTTGGACACCTAAGGGTCCTTTAGTATACCCAGGCAGCCATGTCCCTTTTCCTGGGTCCATATTAGTTTAGGGGAATTGTCCACTAGGTGGCAGTAGTTTAAAGTATAGCTCAGGGTCTGTCCTGGGACCTTGCCTCACTGGGAAGCATTACAGGCCCAGGCTTGGTGGTGGAAAATTTGATAAGAGCTATTTAGTGAGATTAAGTGACCCCATGGTGTGTAAACCACTAGATAAGGGATTACAGTGTGTGAGGACCAAATCAAGTGCCAAGATACAAGACCCCAGGCTGAGAAACCCAAACCCTAGTGTTTTGTTCATCCAAAGGGATACTGCCTAGTTAGAGTGGTAATTGTCCTTTGAATCTGTCATTTCTACTGTTCTGACTAGCTGTACTGTGTATTGCCTCACGAGCACATGCTATCCCACTGGAGGGATTATTGCTGTACATCACTGCACTGTCAAATTAAACAAGTTAAAGTTTGCTGCAAAGAAACTTGTCTGACTGGATCTATTGCTGCCCGGAACTACACCAGGTACCAGCAGTTGCAGGGAGTTGCACGGGTACACTGGGGATCCTGGGCACAAGTTAAGCAGTTTAGCCTGGTCACACACAGCCAGCAAAAGTTCATTTACGGGTGTGCTACATGCAGTACAAATAGGGTTGCCACCTTTTGTGGGGCGGGTGTGACATAAAAAGGGGCATAGCATCACAGGGGCGGAGCCACAGCAAGCGATCGGCTGAAGACGCGAGGAAGGTAAGTTTTACCGGCCGGGTGGCAACCCTAAGTACAAATGATATGGTTTAGGTTGGAAAGATATGCCAAACTTATATCCATGGTAACAAAATGTATGCTTTATATGTCTGTAACGGTAATGTGGGCTAAGCAGACCACAAATAGTTAAAGTGTTACAATGCGACATACACAAAGGGTCAGGGCCTTCGCCAGGTGGAAGCATTCCCTCTAATGTGTAGTGCAACTACAACACCCAGACTACTGTGCATACAAAAAAATGATTAAGCACCAGCAGGTTCGTATGATGCAAACAAAATTAGTCCGAAGACAATATCCCCAGGTTTACTCACGTACACAGATGAGGTTTGGCACATGACACACAGTCAATTCCGGTAATAGGTAACAAAGCTGAGGAAGAGATTCCATTAGGTATTTGCAGTAACTCATTACCACCATTCCTCCATTAAGTTGTCAGGAAGCAGCCTCTACCCTACAGTCTTCTTCACTGAGATCCCTGTACTCAGGCATTTAAAAAGCCTCTGGGAAGCTACTCCCTCCTGCAAATCCTCATAGGAGCTTCAGCTGCTCTTTCTTTTTACACTATCTACCTTTCTCTCCTAGAGAGACTATTACAAGTCTGCCCTACCATCGCTAAACCTCATTCACAGGGTTGCTTGGTCACCGACTTTACTAGACCCATCGTACACATCCACCCTGTCCCCAAGTGGAAGGCAAAGAGGAACCTGCCATTCCTTTCCCAGCACTATACCAGGTTGAGTCAGGTTGTGGTAACAGCGCCACCTGGCCAATAGATGGGAATATGCAAATAGGAAATAGATACATAGGATTCTGCCTAGTAACTAGGGAGAAGGAAAAAGGGTAGGGCCTAAAAGCCATAGGGGCAAATTAACCCCTGTGGGTCCCTACATGTCCTTTAAAGATGTTGCAGAATTAAAATTAAAAATGTTGTGGAGCCCAGTAATATCTAGTTTTACTAGTGTCTCCTGGTAGCCAGAAATTTTAAGTGAATTTTCCAGTGGGCCTAACCGGGTCCGGACTGAGAATTAAAATAGGCCCTGGCATTTTAGGTACACAAAGGCCCAAACAGCCCCCACCAGCCCACTAAATACTGACTTTCTATGGGACCTTATAGCAGCCCCTCTGGATCAATTATTCCTTTGGCCCCAGTCTGCACCCTAGCTACTCCCCATACTGTACTACTTGAGGAAGGCACATAAAGGCAGGAAGGAGTAGACAAGACTAAACCATTAACATTCAGGAGTGACTTATTAGCAGGTAACACAAAACAACTGATTTACACATCACAGTCTCACATCAGTACTTTGAGTACAAGCAGAGCCACAGCAGCAGTTTTTTTGGTACAGGAAATTCCAGGAGCTTTACAATATCACTGTTTGTCATAAGGAAGGTCAACTGACAGAAAATACTATACTAATCACCAACAAGCATTTTATTTATGCTCCATAATACTCTCAGTTCCTGAAGGTCAGCTAAATGTGTACTTCGGGAATAGAATTTAATACATGATTGAATTTCATATTTCATAGGGTGAAATTATATATTGCTATAAATATTATTAAAACAGGAAAAGAAAGGACAGATACTCTTTGTATAACAGTTATGTGTGCTCACAATCTAATTTCTTGCTAAATGTATAGGATCCATTATCTGGATACCCATTATCCAGAAAGCGCAGAATAACAGGAAAACCATCTCCCAATTTGTAAGAATGATTTAATTTCTCTCTCTGTAATAATTAAACAGTACCTTGCGCTTGATACCAACTAATAAATCATTAATCCTTATTGGATGCAAAACAATCCTACAGGGTTGATTTAATGTTTAAATTATTTTCAAGTAGACATAAGGTATGGAGATCCAAATTACAGAAAGATCCCTTATCCAGAAAACCACTCGTCCAAAGCATTCTGGATAACAGCTCCCAGCCCTCAATTCTGTATCCTTGTGTATAATTACATACCCAAAATATAAAAAGGTTCTGTATCATGTTATATTTTGTACTTATTTTATCTTGGTTTACTATTTTAAATCCTGACTGCTTCAACTTTTTTGCACCTCCAAGGGTTTATAATCTGATATAGGGAATAACAAGTAAAACACTGAATTCTACAGGCATAGCAGCGTGCAGGAACAAAGATGAGAAGAGCCTCTGCAGGTACTTGTTTGTACTGTACAAATCTGTAGGGAATTGTCAGTTAGTTCCTTTTAAAAATGGTGCTTTGTTCGGCTAATTTATTAATTCTATGTGATTTTTAACATGTAGACTTTGTCTCCACAGCAGGCACTAAGTTTGTTGCAACTTGGAACAGTTAAGTTATGATTTATCTAAACATTCCTATCTAAAGTGTACATTTAAATCCTGTTAGTATTGCACAAATGCAAAATTGATACAGTGTCCTGAAAATATCTTATAAAAGCTCCCAATTACAGAAAGGTTGTCTCCTATAGACTCAATTTTATTCAAAACCTTATAAAACAGTACATTGTACTGCATCCAAACTAAGATATTATTAATCCTTATTGGAAGCAATCATGTTTACATGATTTTCTAGTAGACGTAAGGTAAGATGAGCCAAATTACAGAAAAGTCCCTTATCCAGAATATAGTAGTAGACCTTCACATGCATGATACATTAATTTACTATTTTGCCTTTCTACATAATCTCCTATTGTTATCCATGTAAAAACATGGGAATTCACCTGATTTTGTGACAAGATAAATGTATTCTCTAGTTTAAATGGATGGTTCACCTTCAATTCAGTCAGTCTTCTATTCATACTGCAGTCTCTTATTAACACCACTGGTTGATTGCTAAGGTAAACAAAATCTAGCAAACAGATTCTCAAATGACAAACTAGAGAGCTGCTGAAAAAAAACTAAAACCGAAAAACCACAAAAAAAAAAATAATTGCTCATTATCTCAGCATATCAATGTCTATATCACACTAAGGGGCCGATGTACTAAATTCACGTGAATAGATCGAGGTTCAATCGAACTCGATCAAATTTTGAACGTAGGATTTATTCGCTTGGTCGAATATGCTAATTTTGGCATATTCGATCATCGAATAGCGAATGGTCGACTGATCGAATACATTCTAATACATTCGAATGAACGAATATTCGATCATTCGATCAGGGAAGGATTTAAATTTTTAAGTTTATTCGATTGCCTACTTCGCCAGATTGGACCTACCGAATTGCAATAGAAGCCTATGGGAGCACTCCCATAGGCTTCTGAGGCTAAGTCCTGATCGAATAGGATTTGAACGATCGAAGTCTTCGATCGTTCGAATCGTACGAATCATTTGACTGATCGAATGATTTATTCGACTGATCGAATAAATTTGTATTCAATCTTCGAATGATCGAATATCGAATAAAAGGTAGCCTAAAACTATTCGTTTAGCATTCAACGATCGAATGCCAATCGAATATCGAATTTGTTTGAGCTAATTATGGGGAATAATAGTAAATTTGCCCCTAAATGTTAATTTAAAGTTGAACAACCCCTATAACTCTGAATGCCTGCATCACAATCCGTTTTTGAAACCTTGCATCATTTTGACTGAACTGGATTGTATAGGTCCCAGTACAGATAACTTTCTCCCAATTTCTAATTTGCCAAGGTTTTTGATGGACCCAAAACTTCACCCTTCCAATGAAGATGTGAAAACAGCACCAGGCCAGACTGGCCATGAGCCCTAGGCAACCTGGTTGGTTGCATCACCCTATTGTGCATATGCAGGACGGGGAGAGAGTGGGAATGAGGTGAGGAGGGAAGGGGACAGAGGGGAAGGGGGTAGAGAGTGACTGAGGGGAGTGGAGGGGGAGAGAGTGACTAAGGGGAGAGGAGGGGGAAATCAAAGAAAGCTGCAGAAACGGACAAGGGGCAGAAGATAGTACCTGCTCAGCGCCCCCCGTCGATGAGCCCTAGGCAGCTGCCTCTTCTGCCTACCCCTAGTTCCAGCCCTCTGTAAAATTACAGGCTGCTATGTGGCTTTCATGAAAACTCAGTTCACCGATGTCTGTGAAAGAAATACAGCAACTGAAAAATGCACAGACCGAAGGTGTATTACCTTCACTTGTTGATTCCATTCGTGATGCTGTGTTCACTGTATCTCCAAATAAACAGTACCTGGGCATTTTTGTACCAACAACTCCTGCTACAACTGGACCTTAATAAAAAGAACACAATGGTGAGTAATGAACATCTTAGTAAATATAAATAGATATATATATATATATATATATAAAAAAAATGGAACTTACCTGAATGAATTCCTGCTCGTATCTTTAGTTGTGTGTTTGGTTTATGTGGAATTCGGAATGTCTTACACACAGAAACAAGATCTAAAGCCATGCTAGCAATTTCGCTGACATGCCGGATGCCATTTTCCTTAGGAACCCCAGAAACAACCATGTCTTATGGCAAAATATGGAAAATAAGAAGACATAACCAAAAAAGCCATAAACAAAATTAAATATAAGTACATAGTTACAATTAAAGGGGTTGTTCACCTTTCAATTAACATTTTGTATGCTGTAGAGCAGAGGTCCTCAAACTGTTTTACCCATGAGTAACATTCAGATGTAAAAAGTTGGGGAGTAACACAAGCATGAAAAATGTTCCTAGGGTTGCCAAATAAGGGTTGTGATTGGCCATTTGGTAGTCCGTATGTGTTATGGCAGCCTACAGAAGGCTCTATTTGGCCGTTATAAGAGTTGTATTTCTTTAAAACTGAAGGGACTCAGCTATTGATTTTCCCGCAACATAGGGACATGTTCAACCACCAACTGTCTCATAATACTTTTAGTAAGAAGTTATTGAATATCAGCTTCTGGCAAGCTAGATATTTGCTGAGAATTCTTCATTTGGGTCAAGGCTCAAATGCACATTTGTTACACATATAAATAAGGATAACTTAAGCAGCTCAACTGCATTTATGTTTGGTACTTTCTCCTATAACAGCTCTATGTCTTTCTGTAGCCAGTTTCTATTGGTATCTGCTTTCCTAACCATTCTTGCTATTTAGCACTGACAATGTAACCTTAGCTAGCTGGATAAGTGTTGGATGAGCTGGATTGTATGTTGTTCTGATCTGTGTTTTAGAATCAGAAACTGATACATTTACTAATGTTAAAATTGTTCACTGAAATGTACACCTTAAAAGGAAGGTAACTCTGCAAATATATTAAAGGAAAACTATACCCCGAAAATGAATTTTTGAGCAAATCAAGTGACATATTAAAGAATCTTACCAACCTGGTATATATATTTAAGTAAATATCGCCCTTTTACATCTCTTGCCTTGAACCACCATTTCATGATGACTGACTCAGAGATCACCTGACCAGAAATATTTCAACTCTAACTGTAACAGGAAGAAGTGTTGAAGCAAAAGACACAACTCTGTCTGTTAATTGGCTCATGTGACCTAATTTTATTGTTTGGATCCTAGAATCCCAGTAGGCTGTCCTTGTTTTTTAAAATGGCTATTTTCTATTTATGATTACCCAATGGCACATGCTACTAAAAAAGTGTATTATTATGAAAATGGTTTATTTACATGAAGCAGGGTTTTACATATGAGTTGTTTAATGCAATATATTTTTATAGAGACCTACATTGTTCAGGGGGTATAGTTTTCCTTTAACTGTATTATGCCTTTATTTTATAAATGATAAAAACTAAAAACAATAGAACTTTAGCCTCACAGGTCAAAGGGGTCAATGTATCCAGTCAAAAAATTTATAATAAAAATAATATATAAAATTTTTTATTTTAAACTGGAAGCTGGAAAGAGGCATACCTGAAATACAGATGCAGTCACTTGGATTTGTAAGTTAAATGCATCGTGACTCAGGGCTAATTGAAGAAACTGTGTTATGTAAAGTTATCTTAACTCATTTAATGCATTTAACCTTTTCATTAGCATACCAAAGCTCCATTGTTTTCAATGGTGAACTCTTTAATTGGATGGGATGCTGTGACACAATATTCTGTGCTAAGTGGGATAAATGAGATAGATGAGTTAAGTCACGACGCATTTAACTCACAATCCAAAGTGACTGCATCTGTATGTAAAAAAACTTTACAAAATAAATAAGATCTGATGAAAACGTTGTTATGAAAAGGTAATTTTAGAATATATTAAACATTAACTTAATGATGAAATTCAACTTGATTCATACATGCCAAGATGACAGGTTTAAACTCAATAAATTAGATCCATTAATGAGACCAGAATATTTCTAGGTATGTTATATTAGCAGATTACACTTGCCATTTTAATGCTAAATCATATTCACATATACTATACTTACAGGCGTCACCAATTGTCTCGACTTTATATACATCGTAGTTGTCAATAATTTCATCAAAGGTGGTGTACAACTTGTTGAGAAAATCTACCACTTGGTAAGGAGTGCTGCTACTGGATAACTGGGTAAACCCAACAATATCGCTAGAGAAATACATCAGAGTTTTTGTGGTTAGAAGAATGGCTTGGGATCAGTCACAAAATATTCTGCATATATATCATTTTGCAAATAGGACCAGCATAGTTAAAATGATAATTATAATAGATTTAAAAAAATAAGTTTGTTTATTCCCATACCATTTGCCCAATGTTTTCAGTCTTCATTTATCCTTGATAATATCAATAATGAGGGCTAAAATTTTGGACACAAATGGTATGTGAATAAACTAGTATTTTTAACCTATTGAGAGAGTGTTAGTCCTTATTGCAAAATTGTACATCATTTTGGCCAGTCATCTTGAATTAGAACTTGGATAGATTGTGGACACTCTTTTGCCTTCTGGCATGCTGGCCTTCATCATAAAATCTTGGCCAACTTGACATGTTTGACAAATTAGGTAACCTAAGGTAGATGGTAGATGTGGGCAGCAAATTAATCTGATAACTCTCTATTTTGAGTTATTTACAATAGCAGGTTAGTTAATCCAATCCAATTGGCCTGGCCATCTCAAACTCATGAGTTCAGCTGTCATTCTTTCATTATGCACAACTTCTTAAATATAAGGTCATATTTCTACTTTGATATCCATCAGTAAGAATCTGTAGGATTTTTTTATTCCTAATCTCATAAAGCTCCCACAGAGACTTAAATGAATACAATGACACATTATATGAAGAATAGAAATTGCACATTATAATTAGACTTTTGCAGTCATGACCTTGAGCTCACCCGTACAAAATTAAATGTGTCATATTATCATCACCACAGATAATGACATTTACATATCTATTCTTTTCACCTTCATGATACAGTGAATGGTTATATTTTTATATCAACACATTTAAGCAAGAAAAGCAATGTAATTACTTATAGCCATAGTTAGCAAGATCTCTTGAATCCAGTTCCTTGTAAATAAATACCAATAATATTGTTTATCAAGGCTTTACATCCCTCTAAGTCTTTCCTGTCAAACATGGGTGCAGGTTTAATGCACCACTCCCTGTAACTATCATTTGCCCTGTAAAAGGATTTATAAATGCGTGGGTGGTTGGACAAGATGCACGTTGTAGAACAGCTGTGTAAGATGATCTGCTTTGTGGATAGCTCTAGCATGCCCTTTGGCAACATCCAGAAGCAAAGTAAGTATGCCTTAGGACATAAAGCACTGCGTATCTTGTCGGCGCTATACAAATAAATGATGATGATGATGATGATGATAAGTGAGGGACAGGCAGGTTTGCATCGTTCTACTTATTGTCGTTATTGCTTGGTCCTCTCAGCCCTTATAATACTTGTCAGATGTATTTTAGTTTGTTTTGCAAACAAACTCAATTTCCCTTTAGATATCATGTTTTGGATAATAAAGCAATGACTATGAACCCTTAAATAGCCTAGACAACAAGGCAGGTAGGAAGCTGGGCAAGGCAAGGGATTGGCTGAGTGATTCATTTCACAGCATCAGCATCCAATCCTGGTTGGCCCTTGTGCTAGATTTTGGTGGTTAATTCTTATGGATGGACCATGTAATTAAGTTAGTTTTGTTGTGATTTCATGCTGTGTCAGCAACTAGGAATACATTGTTGCAAATCTCATCTCTCTCCGTTGACAACAAAGCAGCGGGATTCATTTTCCTTAGTATAATTTTCCTTAGTATAAAATAAGGTATCTGATTAAATTGATTCATTAACTATTGTAGAAAGCAAGGCTATTATAATCACATTGAGATAGAACAGCTTGAATCTAGATCGATGAGCCATTTATTTAATCTTCCCCATTTGCTATATTTGTACATTGTATGTAGGCAATTACTAATCAAAATCCTCTAACTTGTCTCAAGTTACAATCCGTAAGATATAATTATAGCATTGTGACTTGCAAATGTTTTATTTATTGTATTTAAGTGTTTTGATAAAGACTATGTTTAGCCACTTATACCAGGACAATGTTTTCCTTCTGTAAGAAGTGGGATGATGAAATGTACTGATTTCTATCTACTGGTTTATTACCCCCCTTCTACATATACAGTAAGTAAAAGGGGATTGTTAATTGAACAGATATTCAAGGTCTGCTGAAAGCACAGAGCTGTATGTGGGCGACTCCTCTGTGTGTACTCTATGTCTGGCACTAATTCTCAAGTATATTATTGTAGATTTCAGGCATATGATTACAGCAAAACTCTAAGGGGGGAAGGTAATTAAAGTTGCAAAAAGAAAAACAAGAGTTAAAATCCACATCTCGCAATGTAATATTGTTCCTTAAACGGTTATTGCATTGCGACTCATTATTGGCCATTGCGGATTATAATTGCGCACTCTTAAGAAGTGCTTGAAGGTGTCGTAATCTTTTGGAGCAAACATTGCGATTTTGTCAGTAAGAAGTTTTATTACATTGACAAGTATAAAATTTGCAAACGGCCTTCCACTGGTGGAAGTGGTCGCTAAACAGTTTTCGGATTCGCAAAAGGTATATTCGTGCAAAGCAAAATTTTTTTGCACAAAGGCTTAACTTTTCACATTGCAAATATACCGACATATATTACATTCCCCTATATAGATCTTTCTCAGACCTTGTAAACTAAAAAGATTGACTATCCATTGCTTATCTCAAACCTTTATCAGCATACACTGCTGAGCTACACATATGGTAACTACACTTCAAATGATACATATACCAGCAGTTATTCATGTGGCCCACACAAAATTCATACCTGAAAAATACTGTTGCACTGGCATAAGTCTGGGCTTGTAAAGGCTTACCCTGTCTCAAGTCATCTGCAACTTGTTTTGGTAGCATGCCTTAGGACATAAAAAAACAAGTCAGCACCAAATCAGGCAACTGGTATAACCATAGACCATAGACCAGTTGTACAGTATAAACCAACCAAAACTGTATTTGCTAGCTTAAAGGACATGTCAACCCCAAAAAAGAGGATTTTGTGATACTCACCGTTAAATCCCTTTCTCTTCAGTAGTCTGTGGGACACAGGGACCTTGGGTATAGCATCTACCACCAGGAGGCAGGACACTAGAATAGAAGTTGACTCCTCCTCCTTTATGCTATACCCCTCCGACAGTACTGGGAGGAGCTCAGTTTTGAATAACCAAGAACAAGGAGAACTTTAACTATAACTTTGTACAAAAATCTGTATATCATTGTGAGGAGTTCAGATGGCCTGTTTCCTGGGCGGGAGGCCCTGTGTCCCACAGACTACTGAAGAGAAAGGGATTTAATGGTGAGTATCACAAAATCCTCTTTTCTCTTGCAGTTTTCTGTGGGACACAGGGACCTTGGGGACATACCAAAGCTGTCCCAATTTTTGGGTGGGAGGAAGCAGGGCCACTGGAATTCAGATTGCTGCAGACTACAGAACTTTCCTTCCAAAAAGCGCGTCTGAGTCCGCAAAGACCTTGAAATTGTAAAATTTTGTGAAGGCATGTAAGGATGCCCATGTGGCTGCCTTGCAGACCTGTTCTGCCGAAGCCCTGTTCCTGAATGCCCAAGAAGTACTGATACCTCTTGTGGAATGTGCACGAATCTTTGTAGGAGGAGTTTTTCCTAGCACTACATAGGCTCTGTGAATGGTCTCTCTAATCCATCTAGAGATTGTAGTTTTGGACGCTGGAGATCCCTTGTGTGGCCCTGATAATGAAATAAATAAGGTGGATGTCTTCCTGATTTCTTTCGTTCTGTCCAGATAGAATTTGAGTGCTCTAACGGGATCTAGTGAATGAAGCGCCCTTTCCTTTGATGACCATGGATGCGGGCAGAAGGATGGAATGGTAATGTCTTGGTTTATGTGGAATGCAGAAACCACCTTGGGAAGGAAGGAAGGGTTAGTGCGGAGCACTGCTCTGTCTGAGTGAAATATCAGGAATGGGGATTGACAAGAGAGGGCCCCCAGTTCTGATACTCTGCGAGCTGAGGATATCGCTATGAGAAAGACCACCTTCCAAGTAAGCCATTGAAGCGGTATAGATGCCACTGGTTCAAAAGGGGGACTCTGTAATGCCTGGAGTACCAAGTTGAGGTTCCATGGGGGAAGAGGCTCTCGATAAGGAGGGTTCCTGTGTGTAGCGCCTTGTAAGAAGGTACGTATATCTGGTAATTTTGCAAGCTTTCTTTGGAACAATATGGATAGGGAAGAAATCTGTGACCTTAGTGAACCTGGAGAAAGTCCTTTGTCGAGACCTTCCTGTAGGAATTGAAGAAGTTGGGTGACTTTGAAGACTGGAAATGGAAAACTATGTTGTGTACACCAGTCCCTATAACGTCCCCATACTCTATGGTATGTCTTTGACGATACTGGCTTTCTTGCAGCTATCATGGTTCGTATCACTGAGTCCGAGAAACCCTTATTCTGAAGTATCAGGGTTTCAACAGCCATGCCGTCAAATTTAACATTCCTGGATTGGGATGACGAATGGGCCCCTGTAGAAGAATATCCGCTCTTGTGGGCAAGGTCCATGGTTTTTCCCTTGCTAGGTTGATCAGTTCCGAAAACCACGCTCTGCGTGGCCAATATGGTGCTATTAAGATCACTGTACACTTTTCTCTTTGAATCTTTCTTACGACCCTTGGTATAAGGGGAATTGGCGGAAACACATAACCTAACTGGAACTTCCACGGTGTTGTGAGCGAGTCTGCATTTTGAGCGAGAGGGTCTCTGTACCGGGCTATGAATTTTGGAACTTGTCTGTTTGATCGTGATGCCATCAGGTCTATTTCCGGCATGCCCCACTTTTCCGTAATGGCTAGGAACACCTCCTTGTTGAGTGACCACTCTCCCGGGGCTAGAGTCTGACGGCTGAGAAAATCTGCTTGCCAATTGTCTAGCCCCGGTATGTAGACTGCTGAAATGCGAGTGTTGTTCTTTTCCGCCTCGGAAAGGATATAACCGACTTCTTGAAGGGCTTGACGACTGCGAGTGCCCCCTTGATGATTTAGGTATGCTAACGTGGTAGCGTTGTCGGACTGTACTCGGATATCTAGATCCCTCATCTGCGATTGCCAATGAAGTAGAGCTAGTCTTACCGCTCTCAGTTCCAAGATGTTTATGTGAAGATGCACTTCTGTCTTTGACCAGAGTCCCTGTGTTGTCTGTGACTGCCATACTGCTCCCCAGCCCCTTAAGCTGGCATCTGTGGTGAGAATCTTCCACTGTGGTTCCGTCAGGGATCTTCCTTTCGCCAAATTGGAGTGGCGTAGCCACCATTTCAATGATATCCTTGTCCTTGGAGAAAGCCGCATCCTCTGGGAGAGTGAGGTGCGGTTCCACTGTGACAGGATGCTCCACTGTAGTTCTCTGAGATGGTACTGTGCAAAGGGAACTGCCTCCATGGATGCTACCATGGATCCTAGTACTTTCATGGCGAATCGAACTGTGATGCGTCTTTCGTTCAAGAGCTGTCTTGTCAACTCTTGTATGTTGGCTATCCTGTCCGGAGGCAGGAATAGCCGTTGAAGAGTGGTATTGAATATCATGCCGAGAAAAGTGAGACGTGTGCTTGGATTGAGATAGGATTTCCTCTTGTTGATGAGCCAACCGAGGTTGGTTAAGGTGAGAAGTGTCTGAGAAAGTGTGTTGTGGGCCTTCTGTAATGATGGAGCCTTCAGAAGTATATCGTCGAGGTATGGAGTGATTGATATCCCCTGTATTCGCAACCTCGCTGCTGCCGCTGCCATCACTTTTGTGAACACCCGGGGTGCTGACTTCAGCCCGAATGGAAGGGCCGTAAATTGGAAATGCTGACCTCCGAATACAAACCTTAAAAATTTCTGATGGTGTTGGAAAATTGGAATGTGCAAGTAAGCATCTTGAATGTCCAAGGATGTTAGAAACTCGTTGTGTTGCATGCCTGCAATCACCGAGAGTAGGGATTCCATTTTGAATTTTGCTGGTCTTATAAACGTATTGAGCTGTTTTAGGTCCAGTATCGGACGATATGATCCTTCTTTCTTTGGTACTATGAAAAGATTTGAGTAAAAACCTCGAAATTTTTCTTTTGGCGGTACTGGAGAGATAACTTTCTCTTTTAGGAGGTTGTCTACCACTGCAAGTTAAGCTCCCTTTTTCTTTGGTTCGGTTGGAATTCTGGACATGAAGAAGCGGGTAGGAGGAACTGATGTGAACTCTAGACGGTATCCTTGTGACACTATTTTGTGTACCCATGGATCTAGAGTATTTTGTAACCAAACTTCCTGAAAAAGAAGTAATCTTGCCCCAACCGGATACTGTGCGGGTGTACCGCCGAGGTAGTCATGCTGATGATGACTTGTCTGTAGACTTGGTTTGGTTGCGTCTGTTTTGCCAATTTGGTCTGATCTTTCCTTGAAAACTTGATTTTGAATTTGAGGGTTGGCTATTATAGTCCCTTGGATTGGATCCCTTATATGTCCTTGAGGAACGAAAATTTCGTCCCCTTCGAAAAATAGCTCTCTGTTTTGACTGTGAAAGTAGGGTACTTTTCCCCCCTGTCGCTTGGCTGATTATTTTGTCCAGATCTGGTCCAAATAGAAGTTTTCCCTTAAAGGGAATGGTGGTGAGGGATTTCTTAGATGAAAGATCTGCTGACCAAAGCTTTAACCAGAGAGATCGTCTTGCCGCAACTGTTAATGCAGACGTGCGAGCAATGATTTGTACAGAATCTAAAGATGCTTCTGATATATAATCTGTTGCCTCTTTAATCTGTAGGGCCGTGTCCATAAGTTCATGTCTGGGTTTCCCAGTTGAAATGTCCTCTATCAACGAGCTTGTCCAGGATTGTAATGCCCTACTAACCCATGCCATGGCTAAGGTAGGACGTAGTGTTTCGCCTGATGCTGTAAATATCGATTTCAGGAGGCCTTCTAGTTTTTTGTCCATAGAATCCTTGAAGGAGGAAGCATCTGGAACAGGGAGTGCAGTGTTCTTTGAGAGACGTGAGACTGGAGCGTCCACAGATGGGGGACTAGTCCATTTATCCGTACTCTCCTTTGGGAATGGATACAGACGATGGAAACGCCTACTGGCTTGGAATTTCTTTTCAGGATGTTCCCATTCTGCTAGAATGATATCGTCTAGCTGTGGGTGAGAAGGGAAAATAGGTATTGACTTCTTTTGTCTTTTAAAGAGAGACTGAGTAGAATCTGTAGGCGACTCTTGCTCTTTGAGATTAAGACATTTAAGTACAGAAAATATTAACTTGTCTAAAGCCTCTGAGGAAGACTTAGGAAACTCTTCTTCTTCCTCCTCTTGGTCTGAGTTTATCTCTCCCTCGCTAAGTGACTGATTATCCCCAAACAAGGAATTAGTGAGTGACTCGACATCACTCAGTTCTTCCTGAGAATGTGTAGGTGGACGTTTTTGTGCTCTAACCTTGTTGGGCTGATTACCCTGCTCCAACTTATCCAGCAGTTTATCAAGGCAAGCTGCTAGTTTTGGAATTCCAGTCGATAACTGTAATGCCCAGACAGGAGGGTTAGTGTCAGCAGTTTCAGCTGATGGAGGCTGAGTAGGTACCTCTTGTGGGTCTTGTGCAGTATTGGTATCCAGTACTTCTGGAGTGTTAGGAATAGGTTCCGGAATAATTGGTAAGCAATTAGCGCATAAAGGATCTTTGCCCCCTGCTGGAAGGCGTTTGCGGCACTTAGAGCACGCTAGGTATTTGACCTCGGATGGCGCATGCTTTGGCCTTGTAAACAGCCCCTCTGAACCACCTTCTGCCATAATGACTTTTACATTAAAATATATATATATATATATATATGTCCCCAATGGAAACAAGGGGAAAAAACCTCTGTCCTATGCCTGCCTCTAATGGACGGTAATACCACCCAGGCCCCCGTGTCTGACCGTATGCAGGTGCTCAGTCTCCTTTGGTTGCTCCCAGTGAGGTTCTGTAGCTGCGCTGGAGACTTTGTTCTGTCTCGCTGTATTAAGGCACCGCTTCGTTGCTCAAGCTGCTTGCACCCCTTAATGGCGACGGAGCAATTTCACCCGTCTTCCGTGAGGTATCTAGTTGGCGCCGCCAGGGGAGGAAGTGCGCAACTGATCTAACCTGCTCACTTCCGATGCGGACCACCGTGAAGCGCATACGCGCTTTTTTGGCGCGCAGCCCTCTACAAGTCAGTACCGTATAGCTAGCATACATTAAAGAGCACACGGAGGCTTAGAGACTGAACCCGTAGTCTTTTAGTGACAGAGTTAGCGCCACAGAATCACCCCTATAATACTCACGGTTACTGTGCGCACTGGTAACCCGTCTGCACTGGTTAGCAGGGTTCATTAATAGTGAGAATCCCTCTTTTGCTCTGCGGCCTGCTCTCAATGGGGGAGGCTTACTGGCCTAAGTGCAGCGGTCCCACGTAGCAGGGAGCTATTTAAAGAGATTTCCTTTAGAAGAAAATTCAGTAGGCGCCCCTGTATGCCTAGACTAATGTCTGGCATTAAATATATTTGATTTGTTCGTTAGAATAGAGTAGACGTCCTGTCTCCTTGAGGACACTAGAAAAACTGAGCTCCTCCCAGTACTGTCGGGGGGGTATAGCATAAAGGAGGAGGAGTCAACTTCTATTCTAGTGTCCTGCCTCCTGGTGGTAGATGCTACACCCAAGGTCCCTGTGTCCCACAGAAAACTGCAAGAGAAATAATGTTTTGCCTAATAAAAGAAAACATGATTCTAAGCAGCTTTGCCATACATACATTCATTACACATTTTCTATGGTTTTTAAGTTATTTGTACATGTATTGCTATTGAAAGCAGTGTCTGTCTGTCCCTTTTCTATTCTCTGTAATGGTGGCTCTGGCTTTTGAAACAATGTAACATAAGCCAACCGATTAACAGACCTGTCTAGCTGGAGGTGACTGACTTTTGCAACATAGTTTAAATTGTAACAACCAGGAATTATGCTTTCAACTGCAATTACATTTACAAATAACTTTTAAAGCACCAACAATCTTTGATACATTCATTTTGCAAAGTTGCTTATAATTGTGTATTCTTTTAGGCAAAAAGTAATTTTTTGGGTTGACATATCCTTTAAGAATGTAATAACATTAGTAACAAAGCAATAAATAGTTATACTGTATAAGCACATGTTGCATTAAAAAAGCAATGAAGCAGTGAATTTAGCAGCAACAGCAATTTTCAGGCAGGAAAAAACTGATTTGCTCCCATCTGCTCCATTGTGTGTACTGACAAGGCACCGTGTCACGTTTCCATGTCAATATCCCCACCATGTCTGTACACAAGTGGAGGTTGTACCTGTCACTGCATATACACAATGGAACAGTTGGGAGCGAATCAGCTTTTTCTTGCCTGCATATAAATATCTGTGTATTAACAGGCTGGGGTGTGATTAGTCTTAAGCTGACCATAGGCACTCCAATATAATCTTTCAAAACAAAATATCAAACGATTTTCACACCTTATATGATTACTGGAAAATCACCCCAACAATTTTCATACCACTGCGATCATTCGTTTAGTCGAGCAGACTGGTTAATTTTCTGTTAGATGATATCTTTGCATGTATTGCCTAGCTGACAATATCCATGGGTGACCATCAATATTATTTCTGGTGCATACATTTGTTGTCTTTCAATTAAAGGCCAGAACATTGTCTGATTTCTTATCACTCCTACTCTAATCCTACAATTTAAATCTAAATATTAGTTTTAGAACTTTGTCTTAAAAGATATGATTGGTATCTGAATGTTTGCCTTATGATGAAAAAAATCTGAACGTATATGGCAATCTTTAGTTGTCAGGGCAAGCAGGCACAGTCTTTGGTGCAAAGTCCTGTTTCTGCAAAAAACAAGCCAAGGCTGCAGCCATGCGAATCCATGAAACACAGTCTTCCAAAATTTCTACTACAGATGCCACATATCCATTTTAGTTGCACTCACCATGGTGCACATTTTGGAGCAATTTTCCCATGACAAAAAGGGTGATGGTGCTCTAGTGGGTGTATATGAGCACAAAACAACAAACATAAGGGATAGGTCTCAATTAATATTAAGATACTTTGCCTTGTGTTTCTTTCACAGTGCAATTCACAACAGGAGCAATGGTGCCAGATACATGTATACAAAGTACAGAGTTTTTACTTGCTTGGAAACACGTGCTGTTCAATTTAACTTCCTGACCAGTGCACTATGAAATTGCCCTTACCAGCTAAAAATTATTTTCTTATTGATGTTCATTAATTATGTCAATATGAAGCATGTATGACAATAGCACAAACATTAAATTCTCTTGCATAACTGCATTGATCACTGTGGTTTGGAAAATTAATTTTACTTACTGTACAATAATCTGTCTGTCTTTTGTTTTTCATGCATTAAGTCCTGTGTACGTTCTGCCACCAGTTGTTCCAAATGCTTGCTGTATTTTTCCATCTAAACAGAAACCAGTCATTTTTGTATTATGGAATTGCTTGATTGGTCACAAATAATGATGCTTAGTTAACAGAATAAATCAATAATGGCAGCATGCACACATTTAAAGGGCAAGCCACTGACTGGCACAAAAAGTTGCAGTTACATGGAATTGACTAATAAGCATGTTTCCAATAAATATTTAGCTTAACATTGAAAAAAAAAAACTATAGTGCTCATCTAAGCATTTCAGTTTTATCCCACTGACTATTGATAATTAACCTTTGCAAACAATGGCCTGTGGGATATAGTATAAGCTGAAGGAGCGTTCACTAAAAGTGCATTGTAGGTTAGAATGTTGCTTGCAAAGTGCACTGATAGAGGGAGTGCAAGTGGGACTAGCTTGTTATGGGAATACCTTGATGGCCTCCCAAGGCAAAATGTAGCATTCAGCAAACTGCTTCCCTGCTAAGCACTATGTGACACATAACTGTTATTAAATTGCTTTGGAAGCAGGAAATAGAAGCAAATAAGAAGATTAAATTGGTTTTCCAAGGCACTGCATTCCAAATGCCTGATACAAAATGTTTCTCTCTGAAATATGCATAAGAACCTAAGGAAATTGTTTACTAAATGACCTGAAAATTCTACAGGAAAAATCCTATAAAAAAAAGCAGAGGTGCAAATTCCTAGTGAAATCAAAACTGCATTGCATATACCTGTATGGTATTGATAATCCTGAAACTTGTCAGTGCTAAAATTACCACAGAGAGTACATTTTTAAGCCACATAATAATTTCTCTTCTCTGTAACTATATACCAGTACCTTGTACTTGATGGTAACTAAGTTTTATGTATATATATATATATATATAGTATATATACACAAATTACACAATATTACTTGATAGCAAATAGCAGATAAGCTCTGTTGAAACATAATGGTGTTATCTGTTACCCACTATTTAAACTGTGCCATATAGCCTTTTTTCAATTTCCACCATTGCATTTGCTACACAGCAACTTGTTTATTTTAACTATAGTAGTGTTTCTGAAGCAAACAGATAAGTTTTACCAGTGCAGGGCAACAGTTCTGTACATTATATTTTCATTATTTTAAAACACTTTCATATTTTTGGTGTTACTGTTCCTTTAATAAGTTTGTACCTGGGGAATAACCCATGGCTATGAATCAAATATTTGCTTTCATTGTTCTATCTTCAGCTGAAATATGCTTAATACTGAAAGGTTGTTATAAGATACTGTCCAGGTGCAAATTTGCACAATGTTGATAAATGAGTTCCACCGTATAGGACAAGCATTATGCTTACTAGCAATGATAGTTTCTGTTGGTCAGTGGTGGTCTACTGAAATACATTCAGATGAAGAATAATTTCCCTAGCATATCTTAAAACCCGCCATTTTTGTTTTAAGCAGGAATTTTTTATGCAATTGTTATTAAAGAATATGAATTTATCCAAAAAGATGCAATATATTTTTATACATATGCAACTGTGTATCTTATGACAATGTAGAATTCCATTCCTTTTATACCTTGCTAGAAAATGCATCTATAAGTACAGTGTATTTATTAAACAGAACTACTGTATACATACCAGAGTCATCATCAGATCCACGGGGCTGACTTTGTGAGGATTCATCTTGTACAATTGTTTCTTAACTTGCTCAAATGTAGGCCTGTGCACAGGGTTTTGGCTTCTGCATCTCCTGATCAGCTGTAGTGTAAATCAGAGAAAGAGGAAATCCAGGTCTCTTTTATGAGACAGAACAGTATCAGTACCAGCAAAGCACATATGGTTACAATCTCCATTTGTACTGCTGACTGTCTACATGGATATCAATGAGACAGGTCACCTTGGATTAATTTAATACACTAACTGATTGAGGCATTATACAGTGCATAAGACGCTCTAACAAATGCTGCAACCTTTTGTGCATGCCGGTAGGTATAATACAACAAGCACTGTATTATAACATCATCTAATCTGGATTTATTGCTGACCAGTTCAATACATAGCATTGCTTGTTTTTATAAATCATTGGGCAGCACTGCATTCAAGAGGGGATGGAAAGTGGAGGCACACAGGCTTTGAAGTGAGCGCAATTCATGTTGTGTTTGATAGCCGAGGATGAGCAGAGTATATAGCTTTATTAGCAGGTTCATGCAGCCATTACACAACAGTAACATACAGTAAATAGTGCCTTAAGCAGTATTGAAGGTACAGTGTATGCACAGTTTAACTCTTGTGCACAGTGACATCGACAGACCATTTGTATAAAGCATTTGGGCAAATATAATAAACAACAACATTGCATCTTAAAGCAATAATATACATTCATATGACATAGTCCTTGGTCCATGCATGTAGTTTTCTGATTCTCTCAGTATGCCTTATAGGTTCACTTTCTTCAGGCCTATTGTAGTTGGCATCAGGAGAGGGAAAATGTCCTTCATCAAATGGAGCTTCTCCAAAGTCATATCTAGCAGGCGCAAGACGACTTGCATTCCATATGCGTCCATCAGATAGTTCATATGTGTATGGTCCTCACTGGCATCTCACTTCAAATGGTGTAATAAATTTAGATTGTCCTTGTTTCAGTATTCCTGGTTTCTTAATAAAGATCCAGGTTGAAAGTTCACTTCTCTTGCACCAAGTTTTCTGTCAGTATAAGCCTTGCAATTGGCTTGTTGACATCTGACAATGTCTGCAGTAGATGATTTTGTAGGAACAGTATTTTGTGGAAGTTTGATGTCTGTAATTTAGTGTGCATCTGTCTGCCATGTAGTAATTCAGATGGAGGTGCTTTGATTGTTTCATGGCATTTTGCTCTATAGTTATGTAGGAACTCTGTTGTAAATACTTTCCAAGATTTCCCAGTAAGGTTTGCTGTCTGTAGTGATTCTTTCAGACTTCTGTTGAATTTCTCGATTTCTCCATTTGCTTGTGGGCAATACACTGAAGATTGTGTGCATGTGCTGGTGTATGTGTGATAGTGTCACGGTTGGCACCCAAATACCAAAACAAGTACCAAGCACCCTGGTCTAGGCTCGTGCTTCACCAGTAGTGTGGCCGCCTTTGGCTTCGGGAGGAGCCCTCAGCTACTCAGATGCCACCTGGACTTAAACGAGAGGTACAAGGCAGGAGTTCTGGCCAGCAATGGGGCACGACTGTATATAAAGTCAGTTAGGCCGAAGATCACAGTACAAATGGATAAGGCAAAGGCGTAGAAAGACAGGCTGGGTTGAGGCAGGCGGATAACTAGGTTTCGTCAGGCAGGCAAGGGTCAAATCCGGGTAATCAATAGATGGGAGAAGGCAGAATCGGAGTCAATAACAGGCAGGGGTCAAACCAGGAAGTCAAGCAGGAGGGTTAAGCAATTCAAGGTCAGTTTCAGGCAAGGGTCAGGTTCCAGAGATCAGAGTAGTCAAAAACAGCCAGGCAGGGTCAAACACAGGTATCAGACAGGTCAGAAGCTATACAGCACAAGTACAAGGCACCAGGAACAAAACCTATCACGGGCAACAAGCTGCAACCTGAATCCTCCTTTTAAGCATTTGAATTTGGCGCCATTGCGCGCTGACGTCATCACGTCAGCGCGCTGCGCCTTTAAGCAACCCGGAAGTGCGCCGCGCGCGCACTAAGGAGCCGGCGAAGGAGAAGGATGGTGTGGCGGGCGTCCCCGCCGATGGCGCGGCGGGCGTCCCCGCTGCGCCACCGCTAGACCACCAGGGTGAGTCTTCACAGATAGCTGTTTTGTCATGATTCTGACAAGTAACACAAGAATGAATGGCAGTTACCACATCGGCATCCATTGCTGGCCACCAGTATAGTTCTCGTAGTCTTGTTTTGTACGTACAATTCCTTGATGACTCTCATGTGCAAGTTGTATGAGGTTTTCTCGCGAAGATCTCTTTTACCAGTAAGCTGTGAGCTCCATGGACAACATAGCGATCTACTAATGACAGTTCTTGTCTAATCCTGTAGTAAGGTTGAAGATCAGGACTGAGTTTTTTCTCAGTATTTGCTTTGTAAGATGTCCCGTAGTTTTACTTGGATTCGACATTTGAGGCAAGCTTGCTTAAATCAGTAGCTGTAACTCTAGATGATAGGAAATCAGTGCTACAACTTCCATGTCCTCATCCAGTGTATCAGAAGCTGCAGGTAAAGGTAAATGTGACAAACAATCAGAAGTAACGTTTTTCAAACCTGGTTTGTATTGCATTTTGTAGTTGAACCTTGCTGACCATCTAGCTATATGCATTCCAGCTCTTCCTAGTCCCTTTTTTGTAAGCAGTGTAGTTAAAGGGCTATGATCCATGCATAAGGTAAATTCTCTACCCTATATGTAGATTCTCCATTTTTCTGTTGCCCAACCACATGCTAGAGCTTCTTTTTCAACAGTTGAATACTTACTCTCTGTTTCTGCAAGTGTTCTGGATGCAAATGCAACAGTTTTCTCTGAATGATCAGCATGGATCTGTGTGAGAACTGCACCAACGCCATAGTCTCAAGCTTCTGTAGTAACCATAAGGGGTAGTGCAGGATTAAATAAAGCTAGTGCTGGACTGTTCACAATTAACCGATTCACTATTTCATGAGCAGTCTCTGACCAGACCAGACTTGAAGTGCTCTAAGTGGCTCCACAAATGAAGCATAGTTGGGAATAAACTTAGAATACCATGAAGTAAGACCTAAGAAAGCTCATAAGGTCTGAAAACCAGATGGAGGAAGTGGTTGTGTTACCGCGTTGACATGGTCAGGGTCAGGCAGTAATCCCTCTTGGGAAATTATATGACCCAGAAATGACAGCTGAGTTTGTCTGAAGTGGCATTTGGAAAGGTTCAGTTTCAGTCCTGCAGAATCAATGCATTTCAGAACCTTTTCTAGGTACTTGTAATGAAGATCCATAGTTGGAGCATAGACAATTACATAATCCAAGTAGCTCTGTACACCAGGTATGTCATGGAGTATAGAAGACATCAGTCTTTGAAAACGAATCGTTGCTGAAGCCAGTCCATAAGGTACACGCCTGAACTGAAACAAACCATAATTGGTGATAAATGCAGTGAGGTTTCCGCTTTCCTCATGCAGTAATACTTGATAACAAGCACTCTGAAAATCCAGAATAGAAAAGAATTTTGCTCCTTGGAGTTCTGAAAATATTTTCTCTACGTGTGGCAAGGGATGATTATCCATAACAACTGCTTTATTAGGTTCACAGAGATCAACACGCAATCGTATACCTAGGGGCAGATTTACTAAGGGTCGAATGCGAGGGTTAATTTGCAAAGTATTTCAAGAAAATATCCTTTGCTAGTATAGAAACAGCTGAACCTGTATCAAGCATCAGGTTAATGGAGTGTCCCTTGTCAGCATAAGCAGTATTGGCATTGACAAATAAATGTACCAGCTTTATCCACACTTAGGGGCTAATTTACTGAAGGTCGAATTTCGAAGTGGAAAATACTTTGAAATTGGACCATCAAATTAAAATACTTTGACTTCAAAGTCAAAGTATTTTTCAATGAATTAAGCATTCCTGCGATTGAAGTAAAATCATTTGATGGAACGATAAAATTTTAGCACACGATCCAACAATTTTACTTCGATAAAAAATAACTAAAAATGGTCTAGAAGGTCTCCATAGGCTAACATAGCACTTCAGCAGCTTTTATTTGGCAAAAAAAAAATTAGTTTTTTTTAAAGAGACAGTACTTCGATATTCGAAGTCGAAGGGTTTTACTATTTGACCATTCAATTCGAATGGTCCAAGTAGCCTATTTGATGGTCAAATTTTTAAAAAAAATTTACTTCAAAATTCGAACTTTTTTGCATTCAAATATTCACTTCAACCCTTAGTAAATCAGCCCCATAAATACTGTAAAATTTGTAGTAGTGACTTCATGAATATCTTTAGCAGAACTACTGCAGATCTTAGCAAAATTACCTACCTTTTTGCATTTGCGGCACTGTACAGCTTTTGCAGGACATGTTGCATAATTTGCAGTGTGTTGTGTTGAACCACAGCAAAAGCAATGTTTTTTATGTGTATTTGCTGCAAAGTTTTGCAATCAATCCCTTTCCTTAGCACTGTATTTTGCCTATGATTGTGCATTATTAGGCCACAGTATTGGATTCACAATCTGTACATTCCTAGCAGTTCCCTGACTGAGAGTTTTAGCCACTGCTGTTTCAATTTGGCTAGCAACTGTAATAGCCTTTGAAAGGGTTAAATACTGCTCTAACAGCAGTCTCTCTCTAATGCATAGTGAATTTGTTTTTTCCACTATTTGATATCTTTGCATTTCATCTGTTAGATTCCCAAACTCACAGGTAACAGACTCTCTCAAAACTGCTGCAAATTGATCTGTGGATTCGCCATTAAGTCGTCCATGTTGGCGGAATTTATATCTTTCAGCAACCACATTTATGCTTGGCACAAAAAAGTTATTTATAGCAGTAGGTGAAGTTTCATAAGACTCATCAGGTAATGGTAATACAGTATATAGAATATTCACTGTCCATTTGCACCCAGGCAGTGAATACGTAAAGCATGCTTTTTAGCAGCAGAAATGTTCCCTTGGTCAGCAGCAATAATGTATTTTTCACACATACGGATCCAAGTAGTAAAAGGTATGGTAGGCTCACCAGGGTTTGGGAAAGGTAGAAAAGACATTGTGTCGCCAATTTGTTGTGTTTTGATAGCTGAGAATGAGCAGAGTATAACAGTATAACAGTGCTTTATTAGCAGGTTCATGCAGCCATTACACAACAGTAACATAAACTCTAGTACCATAAGCAGAATAGAAGGTACAGTGTATGCACAGAATAACTAATATGCACAGTGACATCTACAGGCCATTTGTATAAACAACACAATTCAGATGTACAAGTTATGATGTGGCAGATAAAACAGGCTGTAAAAGGCTCTGTCCGTATTCCCTACCCCATGGTGTGCAGAGCGCAGCCAGCTTGATGAAAAAGTACTGTCTGAAGTACAATGGAGTTGGAGTGTGCTATTGTGCCAAATTGTGTAAGATAGAACCTAATCTTCAGCAATGGCCTGCTATAGAGAACCATACCCTGGCCCACTTTCAGTATCCAGAAACTCTTCAATTCTGGAACTTGCC
Source organism: Xenopus borealis (assembly GCA_024363595.1). NCBI lineage: Eukaryota > Metazoa > Chordata > Amphibia > Anura > Pipidae > Xenopus > Xenopus borealis. The sequence continues at coordinate 124,499,038 of CM044431.1, forward strand.
TTACAAACAGGACAATATTTACACACATACCTCTACATACTCAGAAGGGCAGGGACAGCCATTGTCTGCTTTTCCTTTTATTAACTCTGGTAAAGGTAAACAGCAATGCTCTGCTGAATCAGATTCATCCTTCTGTGGAAAATACAAATACCAAATAACTAAGACAAATACTAAATTTTATGTACAGTCTCATTCTTAAAATTATTTCCTTATACTCCTGTGTACTATTAAATATGACTGGGCACCCAGTGGTAACTTCACTGGGTCTGCTTAGTATATTTTCTGTGAATGTAGGTCCCAATTAAAGCCTGAGATTTTATAATGTAACCATTATGAAACAATGAAAAATGTCAGGGAATCAAGCCCTATACTTACACAATTCCAAAAGATCCATGCCTTACCCCCACCCTATGGCTGAAGCTTAGTATGGTATGGGACACAGGCTTAGACTGGCAAATGCCAGAGGGGTTGCTGTAAGATGTCATAGAAAATAAATAATTGGTGGGCTGGTGGGGGGCTGTTTTGCCCTCAATGTAATTAGGATCTCAGGACCTATTTCCACTCCTAGTCCAGATCTGGTGGGACTTTTTGTACAAAATGCTCGGGACTTGGTTTTTTTTTCTTCAAATAACCGATCTTTCCATAATTTGGATCTTCATAATTTAAGTCTACTAGAAAATCATGTAAACATTAAATAAACCCTATAGGCTGGTTTTGATTAATTATATCTTAGTTTGAATCAAATACAAGTAACTGGTTTATTATTATAGAGAAAAGGGAAATCATTTTGTAAAATTTGGATTATTTGGATAAAATGGAGTTTATGGGAGACAACCTTTCAGTAATTCTGAGTTTTCTGGATAACAGGTTTCTGGATAATAGATCCAATACCTATATAGATATAGCTGAAGAGGTCTAAGGACTGGAATCTCAACAGCAGTAAGTGTACAACTGACCATTTAAAAGGAAAATAAGAAACATACTAGCAAAAAGTGTGCATTCCAGCTTTCCATTAAACTAAATGGAACCACATCAACTATTAATTTAAAAACATTCATTAGTGGTAAAGATGTTACAGTGGAACTGCAAAAAGAAAGAAAAATAGAAAGAAAATAGGAGTGCCTTTTTTGATACTAGTTACAACAACCTAACGAATGATGGATAGAGCTCAACGCATTATGGGTTGTGTGACTTTAGCTAGAAGGATCCATGGATGGTAGGACATAAACAAAAAGCTAGATAACATAACTTAAGGCCAGGTATTGGAGTTAGTGCCCAGTAAGGAGTGGATTTGATAAAATATTTCAAATAACAGTCTGTGGAATTTGGAGTTCATCTGTATGCTGATCATGCTTATCTAAACTGTTCATGTGGTTAATGAATGATGACTCTTAGTACCTGAGTGATTTCTGGTGCTTATGATTGTTGTTTCTGTGTATTGGTTAAATTATCTGAAAAAATAGCTCTTTCTTCTTCAGCTTTTAGTGCATTATCAAAAAGCATAAACTTTGCCCCATTACCCCTTGGTAGACTGGAGTATAGACTTTGTTCCAGCTTAACTTGTAAACTTTCTATAACTGGACCATCACAGAGAATTCAGGGTATTCTCAATCCAATAGGTGGCGTTTTTTTCGGGAGTAGTGAGCTACCCACAAAATATACACCTTTATACACATAAGAAACAAATATCAAATAATGGTTACATGTTCTGCTCTGGGTTGAATTTCAACACATTAAGCTCAAAACAAAAGAATAAGTTTATTTCAAAGACTATGAATATGTTGTAGCGCTGCAAGTAAAATTGTAGTTTCTCACATTCTTAATTAGCTATACTATACTTAATTTGATAGCCTGTCAATATCTCATCTCCTCTTACGCCTGCTGACTTATCATGATTATGCATTATGTCTCGTTCTTCTGATCTTTTCATCATCTAGAGGATACACAAGTCTCTATGTCAAATCCTCTTAAGCCCATCACCTCAAATGCTTCCTCTGTGAGAGCATTTTTTTAACATTGGATAAGGATATTCTAGTGAGCTATTATTAGCACCGCTCTGTACAAAGGGTTATGTGGTGCATTCCTTTGTTATCCTGTCTGACTGCCATCTCCAATCTCTTATCTTGTTAACATTGTATATTTAAGTAGAAACTATTGTTTTAATTTTTTTATTCGTATGATATAGGAAACCCACTTTTTGTAACTGCGATCATATCACCATTTTTATTATTAATAATATTTTGGTAACCCCTTTATTAGTAACTAGTTGTCCAGCACTCTCTAAATGTCACATAGTAATTGACAGTTGCATCTGTGTCACCACAGCCATTGGAGACATGAAGATTGGCATTGACTTCCCCATGCCTCAAGTGGTGCTAACATTAGAGCTTTAAACCTTGTTGCTACTAGTTCATAGGTCCTGGCCTTATTCTGACTTCTTGTAAAAGCTACCTGCCCTGGTCTCTGCTTGGACAAAGAACTATGCTCAAACCCTCTGCACTATGCTTTTGGACCTTTCCCACCCTGGCCTCTTTGTTTGTGCCCTTGAAGGGTTTGCTCAACTTTTAATTAAATGTTAGTATGCTGTAGAGGGTGATATGCTGAGACAATTTGGAGTTGGTTTTAAGTTTTTATTATTTATGGTTTTTTAGATGGGTTGTGATCCCTATTTGAAAATTGGAAAGAGTCATAAGAAGGCAAATAATTAAAAAAAAAAGAAAACCAATTGAAATGTTGTTTAGAATTGGCCATTCTATGCCTAAAATTTACAGTAACTTAAAGGTGACCCATCCCTTTAAACTAAATAATACAGACTAATCAGTCACCACACTCACCATTACACACTTTGTGGTCCGGGTGCATATAGCCCCGGACCCCTCACTCGTGGTTGGGGACTGTTCAATCAATATAATTTCCCCACAACCATATGCCAGTATTTTACATAAATGTATTAACAGTTAGAGTTTTCTTACCCCAGCTACATAGGTGCAGCCACCCAACATCCATCACTAAGAGGAAGTCGATTGGCACAGCATCAACTTCAGCAGCTCACTCCAAAACCACTTCAAAGGGCCGCGTACCCACAGATCCTCTCTTGAGGAAGTGATAATTCACGAAATGCGTCAGACCTCGGACGCCTTGTTTGTATGTCAGATGCTGAAGTGAAATAAAAATGTGCTTTTAACGATGATCTGTGGGTATGTGGTCCTTTGAAATGGCTTTGGAGTGCATTGCTGAAGTTGATGCCATGCCTTTAACCTGCCTTGCTACCATGCCACAAATTAAATCTGTTTACCAGTACCTGTCCTGTCTGTTCCTGCTTCCTCAGTTCTTACATCCAATCTAGAGGCCAGCAGCTCTGATAATAATACAATGGCTAGCTTGTCAATGTTTATTTTTCCTTAAAACGCCATTTTAAGTTTGTTTTGTGCAAGGATATGCTGGACCGTGTGCAATGCTCTTGTATCTACATGTTTCCATTGTCTACATTTAGGGGCAAATTTATCATTATTCACTAATTCGGCAGAAATTCAGCAGAATGTCGAATGGAAATCGAATAGTTTTAGGCAATTTTTTGAGCGCTATTCAATTTCTCGAAAAATTTGTACGGACAGCGATCGTTCAATTTCATGAAAAAATCGTGAAATTTCCTTTGATCGTTGAAAAATTTGTATGATTCAAATGATCGAGGCGTTTGATCGTATGAATGCTATTCGAGCAGGTAATAGAAAAAAAGCCTATGGGGGGATTCCCATAGGCTTCTATTTCTATTCGGTAGGTTCAATCTGGCGAAGTAGGCAGTCGAATAAAATTTTAAAGTTGAAGTACTTCGATCATCGAATGGTCAAATGATCGAATATTCGATCATTCGATCTATTCAGTACGATCGAATTTTGCATATGTGATGATCGAAGTGGCCAAATTTGCATATTCGAATGTGATCAAATTCGATCGAACTTCGAATTATTCCTGTGAATTTTGTAAATCTGCCCCTTAAAGTTGTTGTTGACATTTTAGTATGTTATGGCTAATGGCTAATTCTAAGCAACTTTTCAATTGGCTTTAGTTTTAATTTAATTTCTTATAGTTTTTTTCAATGATTTGCTTTCTTGTTCTGTATCCATCCAGCTTTCAAATGAGGGTCATTGACCCCAAGTAAAAAACAAATGCTTTCTAAGGATACAAATGTATTGTTATAGCTACTTACTGATCTTTCTGTACTCATCTATACACTCCTATTCATATCCTAGTCTCTTATTGACATCAGTGCATGTTTGCCAAGGTCATTTGCAAATTGCAAATTGGAGAGACGCTAAATAAAAAGCTAAATAACTCAAAAACCACAAATCTTAGACTATCACTTTTTATAATTTTTACAATTAATGCATTTTCTTACCGGAACTGGATCACTTCTTGTTGCGATTTCAAGTAAAATAATGGCATAGCTACAAAACATAAATATGTATAAATATCTGTTATATCTGTTTTTCAAATGAAAAAAAGTGATTTCATTTGGGATAGAGTGATGTGGGCGAACCACATTCAAGACCTAGGTGAAAGTAATAGTTTTGCTGCTATTGTGAGGTTTAAGTTTCCCTGATATGCTGAGAGAGGAATAGTGAAGATAAACTTAATCATTTCAGAAACAGTATGACATTTTTAATTTATTATCTTATTTCAGTATGCTAAAGCTTATATGCAGCAAAATTATAGGACATATTTATCAGAGTGAAACTAGAGCTCACCACTGTCCACCAGAGAGAAATTCTGCTGCTCTCTATTAATTTCTTTGACATTTTTATACTGTATAACTATTTATGGTGAACTCTCACTTTTGCCCATTGCTAAATAAGCATTGGGCTAGGGCCACACAAGATGGATTTTAGTCTGAGGAGAAACTAAGGCCAAGAATCTGCTCCTCCCATGCTGCCATCTGATGGACTGCAGGAGCTCTAGTTTCACTGTTTGATCAGTATGCCTGTAGATATATGTAGAGCCAATCCATTGTAAATCTAACCTGTTTACAAGTAGGAGCTACATTGTACAATCACTTGGGCACTGAAATGTATAGTAAAATATATTGACAGGTTAACTTTCACAAGGAGCCTTTTTGATTTGAAACAACTTGAAATTTAAATATCTCAAAAACCACAAATAATAAAACATTAAACCCAATTGCAATTTGTCGCAGAATATATCTCTCTACATTATACTAAAAGTTAACTCAAATGTGACGAACCCCTTTAAGAAAGGCAAAATGCTTTCTGAGCCATTCAAAGGAAAACTGATTTTGCAGTTGTGTTAATTTGATTGTTTTACTTGGGAATTACAGCCCATAAAAACAAGTTTGTTTCCTAAATCCATTATTGGGCACTATAATTTAAGTTTCCTAAATGCTCAAGTTGGCATATTTCCTAGAGTATTCCATAAATTACCTATACATGTCTGTTGCTGCTGATTTTTCTGGACCAGACACAGCTTCATCTTCTGGAGGCATGTATACTTGCACCAAGCGCTCCTGATAAACATTAGTGTCAGCTTTGCGGTAGATATCCAGACCATAATCTAAAGTAAAAAATATGCACACCACTTAAAATAGCTTTACCTTATCAGTGTCTAAAATACTAAAGACTTGAGTGTGTGTAGATGTTATCAAGTATACCTATGTATGCTTTGATTTTTTTTTTTACTGGGAGCCTAGAAAAGGTAATACAGATGCAGCCACTTGGATTTGTGTATTAAATGCGTCGTTAATTGAAGAAACTGTGTCATCTTAACTCATTTAATGCATTTAACCTTTTCATTAGCATACCAAAGCACAATTGTTTTCAATGGTGAACTCTTTAATTGGATGGGATGCTGTGACACAATATTCTGTGCTAAGTGGGATAAATGGGATAGATGGGTTAAGTTATTCCGTGTCAAATGCAAAATCCAAAGTGGCTTCATCTGTAGATGACAATCAGCACATAAAATATCTGCCAACTTGGGTAAGGGGTGAAGGTAAGTTACCCCCCCAATTTAGAATTTCAGCCCCTAATGTGGCAAACAGAGTGGCTACTATAAACTCTTGATCTGCTTAGGTCTTTTGAAAATCTTTTCCTTTCTCTTCTTTACTTCCTTTTGTTGTTATCCACACATCTTTAAACCTAGAAGAGAAAACCGTGCACAAGCGGCATTGCTTTGAGTACTCGATTCAAGAGTGGCAGGTAGGGAGCAATATAGGTGCCCCACCACCCACTTGTGTGTCATTCAGAGAGGCAGGAGTTGCAGCATGAATCAGGCAGTAAGGAAAG
>CM044431.1:124525634-124537742 GCA_024363595.1 Xenopus borealis
AGTGATGGAGACCAAAACTGTACAGCATATTCTACATGGGGCCTTACATATGCTCTATAAAGTGGAAGAACGACCCCCTCCTCCCATGACTCTATACCCCTTTTAATACATCTTAAGGCCTTATTTGCCCTTGATGCTGCTGACTGGCATTGCTTGCTACAGCCAAGTTTATATCTACAAGGACTCCAAGGTCCTTTTCCATAATGGATTTGCCTAGTGCAGTCCCATTAAGTGTATCAGTGGCTTGGATATTTTTACACCCCAGGTGCATAACTTTACATTTATCAACATTATATCTCATTTGCCACTTAGCTGCCCAGATTGCCAGTTTGTCAAAATCCTGTTGCAAGGATGCCACATCCTGGATGGAATTAATAGGGCTGAATAGTTTTGTGTCATCTGCAAACACTAATACATTACTTACAATACCCTCCCCTAAGTCATTAATGAACAAATTAAATAAAAGTGGACCCAATACTGAGCCCTGAGGGACCCCACTGAGATACTTACAAGTAGAAAATGTACCATTAACACACACCCTCTGTACCTGATCCTGTAGCCAGTTTCCTATCCATGTGCAAACGACTTCATTAAGCCCAACAGACCATTTGTATAAACACCACATATTCCCCCCATAGTAGGAAAGCATTTGTGCAAATGTAATAAACAACAATGAAACGGTATGCAATCAGACAACAGTATGCATTCTTCATATCACATAGTCCTTGTTCCATTCAGGTAGTTTTCTGATTCTCTCAGTACACCTCATAGGTTCACCTTCTTCAGGAGTAGGAAAATGTCCTTCATCAAATGTAACGTCTCCAAAGTCATATCTAGCAGGAGCAAGACGACTTTCATTCCATATGTGTCCATCAGATGACTCACTTCAAGTGGTGTAGTAAATTTAAATTGTCCTTGTTTCAGTATTCCTGTTTTCTTAATTCTGACTAAAGATCCAGACTGAAAGTGCACTTCTCTTGCACCACATTTTTTTTGTCAGTATAAGCCTTGCATTTGGCTTACAACAATGAATAACTATATTTGCTGTGTAGGGACACATAGGGTTGACTCTCCCCTATGGCTTTAAATGCCTACAGGTCCTTATTCCCTAGTTGCTGGGCGGAAGCCCATTTATTTACATTGGCATAATATGTACAGTGTATCATTGGCTGATGACCACTCCCTGTCACACTTCAATATTCAGTGTTGGTCAGAGGGTGGGTATTCTACTTTTGCCTTCCACTCCAGCAGGGAGTGGATAATGCTGGAAGCCTGGAGCTTAGGCCGCAATGAAAACAGGCCCCAATGGTGATGAGGCCCTTGCTCTGACTAGGAGGAATAGCAAGGGCGCAGCTCTCCTGTTAGGCAAGACTGGCCGATAGTGTAGGGATCACAGACTAATATGGATTTAGGTTATGTGATTTCTCTGATCAAATGTGTGGGGGTCGAGGACATGGAACAGAAGTCCTTTGGGCGCATCGATTTGTGTGGCATGCTATCTCCCCAGGGATGTCACAAACTGCTGGCTTTGAAATGATTGTGCTATTACCTGACATGTATGTAATAAACCTCAACAGACTATGAGTACGAAAACACAGATTTGCACTTTAAGAATGTTGTGTTTTGATAGCCTAGGATGAGCAGAGTATAACAGTGCTTTATTAGCGGTTCATGCAGCCATTACACTGCCACTCTCACCCTTTTAAGCTGTAAAGAAAGTACAGTGTATGCACAGTAGAACCCTGTGCACAGTGACACATACAGGCCATTTGTATAAACACCACATATCTCCCCTATAGTAGCAAAGCATTTGGACAAACATAATAAAACAGTAACAATGAAATGGAATGCAAACAGCAAAGAAATATTATGGGTTCACATCACATAGTCCTTGGTCCATGCAGGTAGTTTTTCTGATTCTCTCAGTACACCTTATAGGTTCAGTTTCATCAGGTCTACTGCAGTTGGCATCAGGAGAAGGAAAAGGTCCCTCATCAAATGGAGCTTCTTCAAAGTCCTAACTAACAGGAGCAAGATGACTTGCATTCCATATGCGTCCATCAGACAGTTTATATGTGTATGGTCCTCGCTAGCATCTCACTTCAAGTGGTGTAGTAAATTTAGATTGTCCTTGTTTCAGTATTCCTGGTTTCTTAATTCTGACTAAAGATCCATGCTGAAAGTGCACTTCTCTTGCACCTAGTTTTCTGTCAGTCTAAGCCTTGCTTTTGGCTTGTTGACGTTTGACAATGGCAGCAGTATGCAATGTCTGCAATGTCAGCAGATGATTTTGTAGCAACAGTATTTGGTGGAAGTTTGATGTCTGTAACATGTAACTTAGTGTGCATCTGTCTGCCATGTAATAATTCAGCTAGAGATGTTGCATGGCACGTTGCTCTGTAGTTATGTAGGAACTCTTTTGTAAATACTTTCCAAGATTGCTTTATTAGCAGGTTCATGCAGCTATCATACTTCAACTCTCACGTTTTTATGCTGTAAAGAAAGTACACTGTATGCACAGTAGAACTCTGTGCACAGTGACATCTACAGGCCATTTGTATAAACACCACAAAGAGAATAAAACCTGATGCTATTTGTTTTGTTCAAGAACATCCAATTCTTTTATTTAGTCACACTTAAGTGAGGTGCAGTTGCACAAAACCATTCATTGACCCTTTTATGTAGCAAAGGTCCATCCTATGGAGAGAGGGTTAAATATATCTGGTGATATGCCTGTTTCCTAGCTGAATAAGGTCTAGCCTAGCCTAGATGGAGTTACAGCTGTTTTGTTAATTACATTTCAGACACAATTCAACAAAATGTTTCACCAGTTTGTTCAGGAAATGCTTAATTGGCGAGCAATATCTGCCCATGTTTGTGACCAGCGATAGCACAGCAAATGCAGACTGTTCCTAGTTAAATGCTCCACATGGATTTAAAAGATTTGAAATGTCTTAAGGGCACAAAGAAACAGAAACTTTAAAAAAAAATGTTATACAAGTTACAAAATAATCTTTACAGTGCTGAATATATCTCAGGGGAGCAAAGCTCCAATAGATTGTTCTAACTGTCTAAAGAGTCTGCTGCAATTAATTGCCTGTCAATTCCAGACACAGCATTATTATGATCTTGTATCTGAACGGTTTGCCTATTTTCCAAAGCTCTGCTATGACAAAAGTTCGGGTTTATGTCATGACACTTACAGTATACAAGACCCCAATCTTACTAAGCAATGAGTGTCTAGGGGACACCAAAATTTTATTTAGAAGAGACCACAGCAAACCTATGATATTCCAGCTTCATTCCTTCTAGACTTTTTTATCTACAAAATTCTAGGTTTGTATATTCTGTGCTTTGCAGCTTTAACATGGTATTACTTTGTAAGAAGTTCATAAGATGTGCCTAGTTGGTGGCATTAAATGTTAATAGGTAAGAGCTATCAAAGTAGACATAATGACTGAATTTGGCAATTTTATTTTTTTATTTTTATTTATTTATTGTCTTGTATATACTTTGCCATCAGCAGTAGTTGTAATGGCTTGTTTTACACCGACTACCATTTACTGAAAGGTTTGTAAGAACAGTGCATGTATTAAAATTATTTAAATTTTCAATTATAATAACAGAGAAAATGAAAAAAAAAACAAACAGCTTGGTTTCCGTATGACTTGTTCCATATTGAAGTCGAGGTTCCTGTTGTGGTTACCCAAACCATTCAACGTACTCCCCATGGAACAAAATTATACATGGTTGATTAGACTGTACATCATGTCAGTGAAAAAAACTCAAGGGTTGCTGTTCAATCACATGGAAAGTATGGATACATCACGTCCATATGGTCTAAGGTTCAAAGATACAGTATGCTAAACTTGGTCATGTTTATCTGAAAATAGGAATAGCAAGTTTTTTATTGATAAAACCTATATGCACAACCAAAAGGTGGTTATTGTTTGCTTGGATGAAGAAAATATAAATATAAATTTAGTTTCCAGTTTATTTATTATAGGGATTTCTTGGTGGTTCAACTTTCAGTTAATTTTTAATAAAGTATGTTATAGAATGTCCAGTTCTAAGCAACTTCTCAATTGGTCTTCATTATTTATATTTTATCATTTTTAAATGATTTGCCTTTTTTTTTTAATTCTTTCCAGCTTTCAAATGGGGGTCACTGACCCCATCTAAAAACAAATGCTCTGTAAAACTACAAATGTATTTTTTTGGCTACTTTTAATTACTTGTCTTTCTCTTCAGGCCCTCTCCTATTCATATGCCAGTGTCTTATACAAGTCAATGCATGGTTGCTAGGTTAATTTGCCCCCAGCAACCAGGTTGCTGAAACTGCAAACCATAGAGCTGCTGAATAAAAAGCTTAACAACTAAAAAACCACAAATAATAAAAAATGAAAACCAAATTGTCTCAGAATATCACTCTCTACATCATACTAAAAGTTAATTTAAAGGTGAACAAACCCTTTAACAAAGTAACCTAGTGATAAGTCTTTATTTTTGCTTTTTTTCAGGTTATATGGGGGTTCAGAAAGGAGGAAGGGGGGAACAACATTCCAGTGGAAAAAACAGATAGAACAATTCAGCAGTTCTTACCTAATTTTTCATACAATCATTTAAAAATATGTGTATTATCTAATCTATATACCTGTATACATTATGGCACAGTTGAGTAAGAAAAAAGGGGGGAGGGGCAGGTGTAGGATACCGATGTTTTTGGTAAACTATTCATAGTGATCACTATCTTCATCTATTTAGTGCTTTTGGTTGACTCATGTATGACTTGCTTGTCTGGTATCACTTTTTGTCTACTTTTGTCTAAACCGAATAAAATGGTTTCTATTCAGTTTGTATATACCTTGGGCCTCATAGGAATAATAATGTGAATAACACATATTTATAAAGATCACAAAGTTAGAGAGATTATAAAAAAGTCAGAACCAATCGGGGAAGTTTCAGTGAGTATCTGGAAGAAAGCTCAGATATGTAGGGGCTGGGGAGTTAACACATTAGGAAGGAATACCCCATGAAGTTAACCAGATAAGACGTACATTGTTGAAAATAATTAAATTTTAAAGGAGTTGTTCACCTTTGAGTTAACTTTTAGTATGATATAGAGAGTGATATTCTGAGACAATTTGCAATTGGTTTTCATTTTTTATTGTTTGTGGTTTTATAGTTATTTAGCTTATTATTCAGCACCTCTCTAGTTTGCATTGTCAGCAATTTGGTTTCTAGGGTACAAATTACCCTAGCAACCCTGCATTGATTTGAATAAGAGACTGGAATATGAATAGGAGATGGACTGAATAGAATGATAATTTATAAAAAGTGACAATAACAATACATTTGTAGCCTTAGAGAGCATTTGTTTTTAGATGTTGTCAGTGACCCCCATTTGAAAGCTTCAAAGAAACAGAAGAAAATTGCAAATCATTCAAAAACTATGAAAAATAAACAATGAAGACCAATTGAAAATTTTCTTAGAATTGGCCCTTCTACAATATACTAAAAGTTAACTTGAAGGTGAACCACCCCTTTAAATAAAATGTATTGTGAAATATGGAACATTTTCAATTTTAAGAACCTTTTATTGAAATGACAATATCTGTATCCCTTAAAAATATCACAGGTTTTATAACTACAGGTATAAGCTCAGTTATCAAGAATGCTAGGGACCTGGGGTCTTCTGGACAATGTATTTTTCCATAAATTGGATCTTCATACCTTAGAGTCTACTAGAAAATAATTTAAACATTAATAAACTGGTTTTACTTTCAATAAGGATGAATTATAGCTTAGTTTGGATAACTGAAACCTGTACCATGTCTATAACAATAAAGAATTAGATAATAATTCATTATAATATGTTCTAAGACACCATCAAAAATTAGACATTAGATCGTGCTCTAATAATCTCTTCTGGTTGCACAGAAAAATGATTTGTTACAAAATAGGAGACTTTTTGAAAAGCCATAAAGGTAATGCATTTATAAAAATAAATACAATAGCTACTATTAAAAGACTGGTTTTACTTTCAATAAGGATGAATTATATCCTAGTTTGGATCAAGTTTGGGTAACTGAAACCTGTACCATGTCTATAACAATAAAGGATTAGATAATAACTCATTATGATATGTTTTAAGACACCATCAAAAATTAGACATTAGATTGTGCGCTAATAATCTCCTCTGGTAATAATCTCTTCTGGTTGCACAAAAAAAAGAATTTGTAACTAAATAAGAGACTTTTTGAAAAGCCATAAAGGTCATTCATTTATAAAAATAAATACAACAGCTGCAATGTATGCTGAAGAAAACATTATCTAACAAAAATATTACAATAACAAAACATTTACCATGGGGCAAATTTATTATTCATTTCTTTTTTTAAATTAAAGCAGTAACTTATCTCTGGGGAAAAAAATAACGATCTAGTCACAAACGTTTTAAGTGGGAAATGATTTGTACCAACACAGTAAGTTCCCCATAAATATGCACAACTTGTTCTTACATTGTAATAATTGGGCACTGCTTCTGAACTCAAACCATAGGAAAGAAGTGCATCCAGCTGTTCAGAGTGGTCAAATCTATTTGCCCAATTGGCACGTTTAAGAAAGTCAAAAAGGCTAATAGTTGAAATGGTAATAACTGTGATAAAATTTGAAATGCTGGGAATCCATCAGGGATACATGGTTCAAACTTTAATAAATAAACCCACAAAGAGGATTCTGGATAATTGTTTCCTTTATAATGAATCCTGTACCTGCAAAGGTTCATTAATATATACCTTCTTTTCAGAATACTTGGGACCTGGCGTTTACAGATAAATGGTATTTCCATAATTTGGATCACCATTTTAATAAACCCAATAGCATTCTTTTGCCACCAATAAAGATTACATTTATTTTAGTTGGAATCAAGTACAAGGTACTTTGTTATTATTACAGAGAAAAAGGAAATCATTTTTACAAATCTGAATTATATGTTTAAAGTGAACCCGTCACCCAGACACAAAAATCTGTATAATTAAAGTCCTTTTCAAATTAAACATGAAATCCAATTTCAAATTTTTAAATTTAATGTTTAAAGCTCATTTAAAAATCTCAGCTGTCAATCAAATATTGTCTGCCACTCCTCTATGCCTTAGGCATAGAGGTGGGGCAGATAATTACTTTCATTTTCCAACTAACACTTCCTAGATGTCACTGCTCCCCACACATTCCCCCAGGTCTCTATACCATTTAATTGTGTAGCCAGGACATAGGGATGGACATCAGGTCCCCCATTCTGGTGCTCAAACAAGATTCTGAGATAATACAAGACTTGCCTTAATAACAGTGTCCACAAAATGGCTCCTGCCCGCTTGCTAGAATTATGAATTCCCAGACTGAAGAAAACAAGATTAAAATAATTTATATAGTGTAATTAATGTTTATTTTGCTTGACTAATGTGATAAAATAGGATTTTGAATATTTTTTTGGGGTGACGGGTCCACTTTAAAATGTACTCTATGGCCTTCTTGTTGTTCAGAGCTTTTGAATAATGGTTTCCTAATATTGGAGGCCATCTCTGTATAATATACCTGTACAATTGCTGAATATAAATAAAAAAAAACTATAATAATAACAATAATAAACACTATATAGATGGCTGTAATCCAAGGGTGTCGCTACTTAAATTGTCATACCTGTACATTTCTAATACATATTTAAATATCATCCTTGCAGCTTAAAAGGGCCTTTTGATCATATTTTTTTAACCCTTATCAATTCAATTGTTTTTTAAGACAAGGAATGAATTATATAAGCTTGAGTTATATAAGTTCATTATAAATTAAAATAAAGGGCAGGGCAACACCATCGCTATAGAAATAAAGGATGATGATGACGATGATAATGTCTATATGAATATACGTCTATATTTATTGTCTGTTCTGTACATGTCTATATGTATGACACAGTGCATATATGAGTTAAGCATTGGTCTGCTTGGTCAAAAACTTTCCCTGATTCAAACACATCCCTCTGTTTTATCCGTACTGACATGGCTACTCTCACAGGACTGCATTTTCTACTCAATTACTTCAGCCTCACCTCCACAATCTATCATGTTGACTTCATCAGGTTTCTCCAGTGGCCAGCAATCATATTCTGTATTATCCAGATCGTGCCATCCTCTGGTAACCTAAAACAGAAAAAGCCTAGTCTAAGTTATCTCAAGTAATTGCTGCCAATGAGCTTTCATTTCGTAGTGTATTACAGTCATTTTGTGTGCTACACTTCATTATATAACATTAATGCAAACAGAAACAAATGGGCGTTTTTTCCATTTACATGGGAGTTCAAGTGGAAAAGGACATTGCCTTCATTCTCAAGCTTATATAATTCCTTCCTAACCTTACTTTAGAAAAATGTTTTTGATCAATTCATTTAATGCTGTATCTAAAGAAGATGAATAAGAAGTTGAATATTAACCTGCTTAAATAATGTAAAGGACAAACAAAAAGTGTTTGTTATAATTGTGCAACATTACTGGGGGAACTGTATTTTACTGTAAACTAAAGAGTTTAAAGGAATACAAATTAGAATATACCCAAGATATTGGTTCCCGGTTATCTAAAAAGAAGTATTTAAATTACTTTTAAATCTCTGCTAAATTTATTTTATTGGATACCCTGCTACTCTATGGCTTTTCTTTGCTTGCAGTGTTTTTTGCAGCATGTGCAGAATACCGGCTAAAAAATAAATCGTTGCCACCTACCAGTAAACTCCCAGTGAAATGGTACAGAAAGAAGAATGATTTGAAGGCTTTCATAGTTGAAGAGATTATTACATCCCAGATTCAGCTCTTTAATTCAAGGTCTCTGGGGAGCTTTTCAGCATGGATACTATGCCTTAGGATCACCACCAGATGTTATATCATTTTGCTGCAGCTGCAGTTTGTCCCTGATGACTTGCAATTGGATGGTACAGAGAAGAGAGGTGGATGTACTCAGCTCTTAAATCAATTTACTTTCAAAGAGTAAGAATTTCATTAATTCAGTTTAAGCTTTTGACTCCATCTGGTGGTTGTATGTTTAAATGCATACTTTGTTTTTTTCCATCGCTGATGAGCATTGCATTTTTTCATAATTTAGACAAACATAATGCTAAGACTAAGTGCCCATGGGTTTCACTTAAGAACTTCTTTATGGCCACACAATAGGATCAGGAGAATAAAGACAAGTACACCCCATCAACAGTTTTAGTCAACTATTCCCAATTTAAAGGTACTGTAACAGGAACACAGTCCATTAATGCTTCAACAGCACACAGGGTAGCTTCCATACTTTGGATTATTCTGGGCTTCTAACCAAACCCTGTTGACTCTCCCCTCCTGGAATATCAGCTCACCAGCCAGTGTCGGACTGGCCTGGTGGGATACCGGGAAAATACCCGGTGGGCCCCGACCCTCAATGGGCCCCCGCCGGGCCAGACCCCTGTACCGAAGTCCTGAAGAAGTGCCACGAGTTAGGGCACGAAACGCGTAGACTGTTTGCACTTTAATTGCCACCCGATGCTATCTTTGCACAATAAAGCCACATTTTAGAAAAAGAGCCTACAGCTTCCGGAGTCCTTCGGTTTAGTGCCGTATCGCTGGTCTGTACATTTTTCTGATTACGATGAATCACACAGGAGAGGTGAGCTCCGCTATTTGTCTCCTTATTTCTCGGCCCTCTCCCGATTAGCATGGCGCTAATCGGGAGAGCGGTCTGGCCCGGCGGGGGCCCATTGAGGGTTGGGACCCACCAGGTATTTTCCCGGTATCCCGCCAGGCCAGTCCGACACTGGCTGGTGAGTAGATATTCCAGGAAGCGCATCGCCAATTGTGCAGACGCCTTACCAGCAGACGCGCGCATCGCCTTTCCAGAAGGCAGACCCCCTCTCCCGATTGGCCCCATGCACAGCACCACTCGTGGAGGCGAAAGCGCTGCGCCTTGTGCAATGTTCTTGCTCTTTGCGACTTTAATTACATTCCCCCCTTGGTCATCTGGTCGTGGTTTGCTTTACTCCTTGTAGTGGCAGGCAGAACACAGCACCTCTGGGAGTTCCTAGCACAGCCTTCCTGTGGAAAGTGAGTTCCAATATGAGAACTGGACCACTGGAATGGATTGTCTGGCTCATCTGCTCCTTCTAGAACACTATAGCTTCCAGGGCCAGACAGCAAAATTCTTTAAGCAGAGAAATAATTCCCTGTTTAATAACAGCTCCCTTGCAGCTTGCATGTCCAGTTGGGGAGAAATTAAAGGCAAAACTCATCTTCTTACACAGTTTTTTTGGTCACCACAATACATACAATATCAGGTATGACACTGCAGGATGCAGCTATAGGAAGGCATAAAGGTACAAAGGTATAAGAATACAGCTGTGCAAAGTGTAACAATGTAATATCAGGTGTGACACAGCAGAATTCAGCTAGAAGAACATGAATGTGCCATGTGTATCATAATATTAGGTGTGACACGGCATAATGCAGGCACTTACCTCTTACAAAATTTGGCAGGTTATGGAATGTTTGAACACATTTTTTTGGGGGGGGTTTGAGTATAAGATATTATTATTACAGTTTTGCTAACTAAGGTGAATTGCCCTTTTAGGGATAGTTCACAAGTGGCCTTTGACATTGTGTTTTTGAAAACACACAAAATGAAGCCCTATTAAAAATAATGGAATACTATACTATAGCATCTCCCACAAGGCGCTTGCAAGCCAACATCTGCCATGCAATACCAGTATTTGTGTTTTCAGCAGAAACACCTATATGACAAGGAAATTTTATTGAACTCTATTGGAAATGCAGGTATGGAAATACGCTTCGCTGGAACAGACAACATATTTTCAATATGGCATCCAAACTCTTGTGAGATGGATTACGCATACATTTATTTGCAGCAATATATTCTGGTGACATAATTACTTTGCATATTGACAATAAGTACTGCTACATTTTTGCATGTAAAATGCATGGTGGGAAAAGAAAAGTACAGGATGAAAAACACGTATTAAGTAAAGAAGCAACGTGTGACCTTGCTCTTAAGCTGCAAGTCCCAGTTTCCCCAAGAGATCTGCTTATCTTAAATAGTTACAATTTCATCTTTGCTTTTCTTAAATTGTTACAAATCTAAGTGCAGCTGCTGAGTATTCTGGGTTCTCTGCCAAAAGCCTCTTATTTAATTACATTTCAGAAACATTGTATATTTTCTGACTGTTCAGTGCAGGAGAAATAGAATCTTTCATTTCAATCAACAATCCGGGACTGTGGCTTGAGCTGTCAAAATCAGGACTATCCCTCCAAAAAGAGGAGAGTTGGGAGATATGCAGCCACAGGCATATGGCTGTCCAAGTGTAACATAGCAGATGTGACACAGCAGAATGCAGGTACAGGAATATGGCTGTGCCAAATGTAACATAATGTAAGGTGTGACCAGAGTTGAACTGGGCTGGGAACCTGGAAAAAACCTGGTGGGCCCAGCTCTCATGGGCCACTGGCCCAGGCACTCTCCCCTGATTGGCCACTCTCTCAAGGAGACGGAAGGCTACAATAACACCACTGTGCCAAATGTAATAACATAACAATAGGTGCAACACAATAGAAGGCTGTGCTCACTGCAAAAAAATATCAAGTGGAACACAACTGAGCCCACCAATATCAAATCATATATATTCCTGCATAATGCAGCAAGAGGAACATGACTTTGCTAAATGTAATGAGGTAATAGGTGTGACAAAGCAGAATACAGCTGGAGGAACAAGGCTGTGGCAAGTATAAATATGTGATATCAGGTGTGACATAGAATGCAGCAATAGGAAAACTTCTCTGCCCAGTGTAAAATATAATACCAGTTAGTTATGGTAGTTCAGGTAAGGGACCTGTTATCCAGAATGCTCGGGACCTGGAATTTTTCCAGATAATAGATCTTTCATAATTTGGAAAGGTGTCTTGGAATACAAATAGATTGATGTTTTGGTGCTTTACTTAGGGGTTATTTATCAAAGGTCAAGTTTGTAAGGTGTTTTTTACTTAGAATAAACTCACAACTTGAATGTTTGTTTATTTA
>CM044431.1:124539254-124554597 GCA_024363595.1 Xenopus borealis
TGAATAGGAATGGAGTGGGGCACAGCTAGAGTGTTTAGCAAAAGTCAACTAACTGGCTAATGTAAACAGTGGCATATTATATTATGTATAGTTTGGGATAAATAACTTCCAGTCAGCTGAGAATTATTACATTTCTATATTGCATTCAACAGTTGCCAGATCCCAGGTCTCCAAATCAGTCAGGCTTTGGGAGAAAGTCGTGCTTAGAAGTTCAGCTAAGCTCCCAGAGAGCCATTATAGGAAGTACAGCAGGCAGTGAGGAGAGAGTAAACAATTTCTCTTTCTATACAATGGGAGCTGAGGCGGGACCTTAGAGGGATGGGGAAGTGGGCAGACCTGTTGTTACACTGTGTACCTGTGTAAAGGTCTCTGCATTTTTAAAAGCAGAAGCTTCAGATCGTGCTGAGGAAACAGATTTCCTTCTACTACAGACCAGGTCCAGAAGCAGAGGACTAATATATCCTAGCAGGTAAAACATTGTGGTGCTGAGAAAATAAGTCAATCTGCTTATCCCAGTTGCCGCACCGTACGTTATCACTTGGCCACTAAATGTGAGACACATGCGCGACTAAACGTTGTACAGGTATGGGATCCTTTATCCTGAAACCTGTTATCGAGAAAGCTCAGAATTACAGAAAGGCTGTGTGCCATAGACTTCAATTTATCCCAATTATTCACATTTTAAAAAAGAATGTTCCTTTTCTCTGTAACAATGAAACAGTTAATTGTACTTGATCCAAGCTAATATATAATTAATCCTTACTGGAAACAGAACAATCCTGTTGGGTTTATTTAATGTTTACATGGTTTTCTAGCAGACAATTATAGAAACACCTGTGCATTCTGGATAACAGGTCCCATACCTGTATATAGTTTGTTTTGTTTTAATGAGCAGCCACACCGTGCACACATGAATGACAGCTAGATCTGTGTGTGATTTTTGCAAGAGTTGTTTCCATGGGGTGGATGATGGAAATGGTATCATTAAGCTGTACCAAGACTCCTTACTCCCTGCTGATATGTTACATATTGACTTTATACAGTTTGATCAGAGAATGGAACACTTGGATTATATAGTTTCATATATTTTGCATCCATTTTGTTCCCAATTAATGCGCACGTTACTATTTTAATGCCGACATGATCATTTATGTAGTACAGGTTTGGGACCAGTTATCCAGAATGCTCGGGACCTGGGGTTTTCCGGATAATGGATCTTTCCGTGGAGACATGCCGTAATTCAGAGCTTTCTGGATAATGGGTTTCCTGATAAGGGATCCCATACCTGTGGCGTTTGTTTTCTATAATTAACATCATACAAGACCGTGGAATTAAGGGTTTCAGAATATTTTGACAGAATATTTTTTTAAATAAATATGTGTCTATGTGCCATGAAGCTGACCGTGCCAATCAGCTTGCCTTGACAGAGTCCCGGTATTCCCCATGAAATGCTTCAAAACTATTTGGTCAGTTCATGAACTAGATACGTGACATGTTGGTTGCATTTATACCGAAAGGCTACAGTACTGGATGTTGTAGTTGGTTCACCAGTATATTACAGCATGTAATATTTCTATCAACTTTTCAATTAGATTTTTTTTGTATACTTATCTTAATTATTTGCATTCCTCTTCTACCTCCTTCCAGATTTTAAATGGGAGGGGGTCACTGACCCTGACAGACAAAAAAGTATTGAAATGTGAGGCTTCAATATTATTGTTTTTGTTACTCTGTATTACTTGTCTTCCTATTCAGTCCCTCTCATATTCATATTCCAGTCTCTTATTTAGCCACTGCCTGGTTGCAAAGTTAAAAATGATACAAGCAACCAGGTAGCTACTGAAATAACAAACTGGAGAGCTGCTGAACAAAAAACTAAATTACTGAAAAGTCATTTAAAAATGAAGGTAAAATGCTAATTATTCTAAAACATCAATTGCTTTGTCATTTTGAAAGCTAATTTAAAAGTGAACTACACCTTTAACATCAGCTATAGGGCAGTAGTTTGTTTAGTTCCCAGATCAGAGTGAAGCTGCATGCCCTGAAAAGTACTGGAGGCCTTAAAATTGCTTTAAGCAGGGACACCTCAAATAGAGAAGAGTGTGCAAAGTTCTGTAATAGAGATCTGTAATAGATAACATACATGGATATAACGCACAGGTATGGGATCCTATTATGCAGAAAGCTCTGAAATACGGAGAAGCCATCTCCCATAGACTCCATTATAATAAAATGGCTCAAATGTTAAAAATGTCTGTGTAATAAAACCATACCTTGTATTTGATCCAAACCAAGATACATGTAATTCTTATTGGTGGGAAAACAATTATATTTGGGTTTATTTAATGCTTAAATTATTTTTACATAGACTTAAGGTATGGATATCCAAATTATGGAAACTTCCCTTATCCAGAAAACTCCAGGTCCCGAGCATTCTGGATAACTAGTCCTATAACAGTATTGCTATGCATGTCATTCTTCAACTTTTTTTTTTACCTCAGTTAGAAACGATGGTGGTAGCTAAGTCATGGACAATGGTGAGGCATTTTGAGGGTGCACCAAAACCTGAGGATTTTAAGCTGATAGAAAAAGAGTTGCCACCCCTAAAAGATGGAGGTAAGTCCTGATTATTCAGTGTTTCCTACATATAGTTCACTTGGAAAACCCACTAAGAGGTCAGCTATAGACATATTTGGAGTAAACATTTCCACAGTGTTCTAGATTTTCTGATAGCTATGAACTTGGCTGAAACAACAAAATTTATTAAAGTGGACCTGTCACCCAGACATTAAAACCTGTATAATTAAAGTCCAAATTAAAAAACAAGATTGAAATAATTTATAAATTATAAGTAAAGCATATTTTGCTTTAAAATAGGATATAAAATAGGATTTGGAATTATTTGTTAAGGTGACAGGTCCCCTTTAAGTAAGAAAAATGTGGCCATTAAAAAAGGGGGTCTTGAATAGGGTAAGTCCAACTACCACTGCCTTATGGTTAAGTCCTATGGATTTGCAGAAATGGTTGAGTTAAATTAATCTTAAACAATGGATTATACCCAAGTGAATGGAGATCAGAGTTCAGTGTATAAGTATCCATTTAGTAAAACCAGCATGAAGTCCTCTCATTTGGCTACAGACCCATAGGGAAACATGAAATTGATTTTGTGTGGTAAAGACGTCATGGCACTATGGCATGTGATGGGCCAATAGACTGCGATCTAAGTAGAATTTAGAAATATATAAAAATTGCTCAGGAAGCATACATTTATTTACTTGCTTTTTCTATACTTTATTTTAGAGGTGCTACTGGAATCTGAGTTCTTGAGTGTCGACCCATACATGAGGTAATCTGACTCTGTATAATAAAAAAAAAAGCTAAACTTTATACACTAGGTTTCCATTTTAATAACAGCATTCCTTATCCTGAACATTGTTCTCTTACAGGACTCTCTAGTATTGGTTTCTGATAGAGGTGTGCTATTACAACAGCAAATATTGCCCCTTTTCTAGTAACCTATAGGAGTCAACATCAGGCCACCTTTGCTGGTCTGCTTGTGACTAGGGCAAACATGGACTTAAATTTAATATTACCCTGTATATCTGTGAACAAAGTTATATCATCAGTCTGGTTCTGTAACCTAGTCGTATAGGAAAGCTCGGGATCTACAAACGCAGGGGCCGCATGACTAGGAATCGGAATGACCAGCAGCCAAAATTCACTTATTTATGTTTGGCAGATTGGCAGAATCAGATGTAGTTGTTATTGGGTGAGAAGGGGAAAGCTAGGCTGTGGGCGGAGAAAGAGAGGGAAGCGGTGCCAGGGGAAGAAGCAGTTCACTACCTTGCCAGAGTACTGTAAATTTAGAAGAGGGAGAAGAGGTTCTCTCCTGTGACTGCACATTGCATTGATTGGTACAAAGGCTACTGCCTGTGCTAGGTGACAGCCTGCTTGGATTTCCTATCATCGAGACACTTTAGATTTAGGACTAACAGCAGGGCTGCTGATTTTCTCTCATGGTGGGAGATGTAGCTCCTTCTCATAGCAGAGTTTTGGGGCCCCCCTCTCTTTAAGTAGATTCAGCCTAATACTCAGTGGTGGGTGTAATGACACAGTGCAGATCTCAAGTGAGGAGCAGCATAGTAGCGATCTCTTATGGAATTCTGGCTTTGAATATTGCCTTGGGGTGAGGCTTGCAATGTCCTATTCATTTGATAAAATATCAATAAAAGCTTTGACCATTTTACCCCATTTCTGGCTCTTAGTGGTTCATTAAGGTATGTAACAATGGGGTTCAGTGGGATGGCTATACGCGAAGGGTCAATTGAGGAGTCCCCTTGTCAAGTAAAATTTGCAAACAGATATGGCACACTTATTGATATACCTCCTCCTTTACGTTGTGTGTGTTGTCACATGACGCCACATCCAACAGCATAAGTGGCTATCACCAATACAGAGCAAGGTAACCCTCACCCCCCAGTCTGCCACTGGAATTACACAGCAAGTTTCTTGTGGCAGCTAGAGAAATTATTTTCTTTTCTAGAGAAAAATTTATTTATTATTTCAGCACCTGAGGTCCACCCCCTAAACCTGCTGTGCGTTCACGCAACTGCTGAAATCTGCACCTTGTGGATGCTGTGCCTATCAGTGCTCAGTGCTGTCTTGCCTCTACTACCATGGGAAATTTCTGTTATGGTCTGAATTCATGATACTTTACCTCAATTTCCTTAAATCTGAGCCATGTGTTATTATTGTTCTCTGGACCTCCATGCTGTACTCAATGTGATCCAAAAGAAATTCCATCAATTTTAAAGCCCTGTGAATGCGTAATGCTATATCTATTGATAATATTACCATCTGAGAAGAAATATCTATGTAACTTTTTTGTAATATTTATGCTTCACAGGCCATATAGTAAACAGAAGTTAAAGGAAGGAGATGTTATGATGGGATCACAGGTTGCCAGGTAAATGTTACTTTCTGCCATTTTGCTTTGTGTTAGAATTACAATTGATAAAGATGCATACTATTTTCATGAATTAAGTTACAGCTGAATAGTATTTCTCTTTAAATTAGCAGTCTCAAGCAATGCTCCACAGTCATCAACAGTTCTTGAATCACCCTACATTTACAGTTGCCTGGGTGCCTTTAAAAAAACTTACTGGGGATATGCTAGCAAGTACTGGTAATTTTGTATATGCATTATTGAAGCAGGGAAGTGGATAAAAAGAAAAATTTAGGCACAAACTCTGTGGCATTGTCTCAGATTTATTTCCTTATAGATTTGAATCATGTAACTTGTAGAACATGTGTGGTACTATTACTAATCTGTGAATAGTACTTATTTTCACTGCTTATTAAAAATGTCCATATGAAGCTTTAAAAAAGTGAGATGACTCCTCTGCTTAGGAATGAAGGATCCAACATAACAAAACCTTTCACAAAATAAAAGAAATTCAATCAATGAAAATAAGATGAATCATAGGTGGGTTGTTCTGATGACTGACACAGCACTTTCTAATTATTTTTTGCATGGATATCTGCAGCACTGATGGCATTTGTGTTTATATTTTCTTTTATCAGGGTTGTGGAGAGCAAGAACCCTGCCTTCCTAGTAGGTGGCTATTATGTTGCCTTTGCAGGATGGACTACACATTTCATATCAGATGGCAAAGCACTTGCACTTGCTCCATTGCCTTCCAACTGGCCTGAGAACCTACCCAGATCACTGGCACTGGGGGCTGTTGGCATGCCAGGGTAGGTTACCAAATGGTTGAAGTTTCCCTGGCTAGGGAATAGGATTTGCCACTTGGCTGATATTTCTTAATCTCCAGCCTGGATCCTTAAATATTTCAAAGATATAAAGCCTTAATAGGTGTCTGCACAATAACAGCAGCAATTTCTTTTACTAACTATATTAATTCTCTCGCAATCCTTCCTCACAAAAGGTGCTTCTAGATTCAATACAGACTACATTCACCAGAATGACTTTTTCTCCCCCCCCACAAAAGCAACTTGCAAAGATCTATATTGTGGTGCCTAAAGTTCAGCTTTATAAAATGTTTTATTAGATCACTACATTTTATTTTTTTCTCTTTTCAATTTAATTTCCCCTCTGACAAACCATTACAGAATTTTTGAATACATTCAAACAAATGTACCCGTGCATGGCCACCTTTGTGCTGCTATCTGCCAATAAACCTTTGGTACACACTTTATTCTAGAATAAATTCTTAAATTGTGTTTTGTTCTCTGTCAGACTGACCGCATATTTTGGCTTTTTGGACATTTGCAATCCAAAGGAAGGGGACGTTGTCCTTGTTAACGCCGCTGCTGGTGCTGTTGGGTCACTCGTTGGTCAGATTGCAAAAATCAAAGTAAGTGAAGTGATGAAAGGTTAACAAGCATCATGAAAGCACAGTATGTTACATTTGTTATGTTAGAGCTACCAAACTTGTGGTCCCTCCACTATTGGGACAACAGGTATGTGCTGCCTGGGGTAAGAGTTGGCAGAGGAGGAGGAAGTGGCAGAGGAAGAGGAGGAGGAGATGAGAAGGATGAAAAAGGAGGAACAGGAAAGGCAAAATACAAAAGAAATGGGGGAGGAAAGGGAGAAAAAAAAATTAAGATCAGGAGCAACAAGAAGTGAAAGGGAAAGTAAAGGAAAGTTACGCTAAGAATCCATAACCCCAGGAAGGGGCAATAACTGAAGATCAGGGCAAGAAGAGAAAAGGGAGACTTTCCACAGAGATGGAACGGAGAGTTGAAAAGAGATGAACTTCTTTTCCTGGAAGAAGATGTAGGTTTTCAGGAAATTAGAGGAATCTAATTGAAGAGATACAGTGGGGAAGGAGAAAATGTTCAGGGCAAATCCCTTAAAGCTTCAGGAAGTCAGAGGTGCAGGCACTCCTAGGGGCCGATGTACTAAATTCACGTGAATAGATCGAAGTTCGATCGAATTCGATTGAATTTCGAACGTAGGATTTATTCGTTTGGTCGAATATGCAAATTTTGGCATATTCGATCATCGAATAGCGAATGGTCGAATATCAAATACATTCAAATAGATTAGAATGAACGAATATTCGATCATTCGATCAGCGAAGGATTTCAATTTTTAAGTTTATTCGATTGCCTACTTCTACGCCACATTGGACCTACCGAATTGCAATAGAAGCCAATGGGAGCACTCCCATAGAATCATTTGAATGATCGAATAATTTATTCAATTGATCGAATAAATTATTCGACTGATCGAATAAATATGTATTCGATCGTCGAAAAGGTAGCAGAGCTTTAGCTGAAGTCAGCCTGGAGATGCCTCCTTTTGCGTATTTGAGCTGACCTCTGCTTCAACTCTGCCGTGTGTGTGAGCGCACACAGGCTGATCACATTCATATCAATGGAGCAGGGTCACTGAGCAGATCTGCTTCTCTCAGTCTGTAAAAATACTTATGCTGACAACAGCCAGTGCCTTCAGCCTGTGTGCCCACAGGTTAGCTTTCCTAACCTAAGACATATGTACTGCTTTGCCACATATTATTTAATTTTTGTACTTCATAGCATACAGCTCATGGGGGCAAATTCATTATTGTGCGAATCGTCTAACGATAGCACTAATTCGCCAGCGTGACGTCAATTCGTAACTTCGGAAATTCACTAACACCGGCTCTAGTGAATTTACGCTAGCGACATAGATAGACTTGCACAACTTCGCACACTTTTTGCTGTGGCTGAACCCGGACAAGGGCGCGGGCCCATGACGTCGGTGGGCGGGCCTATGGGGCAGAGCTATGACGGCGCGATCGCCGATTGGCCAATCACTGCGTTAATCAAGCTAATCCCGTCCGGTTTTCCTTATTTGGAAAACCGGGCAGGAAGTATTGACCCGGGCAGCCCTTCAAAATACCGGGCTGTCCAGGTCAAAACCAGACAGGTGGCAACCCTACTTCGCACCCTTACGCCAGGCGAAGTTGTGCACTGACAAAGGATCATAAATTTGCAAATTCACTAAGATGAACATTTTCCTGAACATTAGCACCAACGTTAGACATTACTTCACCTGGTCAGACAAGGCAAAGTTCAATACATTAGACAGGAGGTTGAAAAAAGTCCCCAAAAAAGCTGGCGTATTTTAGCATAGGAGGGTGATAGTCTGAAAAAGATCGATATTTTTGTGGGGGGTTACCCTTCTTCCCCCTACATTTCCTAACATATGGCAACACAACTATACAGGGGGGGCACATGTAGGGCAATAGGACAACTTTATTTAATTTATTAAAGGTTTCCTGGGCTTGTGTAGTGGCTGTAACATATACTTCTATTATAACTAAGCTAAGCTTATAACAAAGCTAATGCTAGCGAATTTTCGGATCTTAGTGAATTTGCCCCATGGTTTTTTCTCTACTTATGTCCAATAACAAAATTGCCTCTTGAGAGAATAAAAGTTTTTTTTAATTTGAATTGATGGTTGAGATTTGGCTTTTTTTCTTTCTCACAAGGTACAAGTTTATTAATACAGTATAAATGAATTTTTCCAAAAGGGCTGTAAAGTGGTTGGATCTGCTGGTTCAGATGACAAACTTGGCTTTTTAAAAGAAATTGGATTTGATGAAGTATTTAACTACAAGACTGTAAGCTCCTTCGCAGAAGCTCTGAAAAAGGCCTCACCAGAAGGATACGACTGCTACTTTGAGAATGTAAGCTCCCACCTCATGTAAAAATATAATTCCATGCAAATTTTTCCCACTCATGAAAACCTGAATAATATAATCTTAACTGTGCTGTTTTTTGCTTATTCTCCAAGTGTAAATGCATGATTAGTAATTCATGTGATGACGACGATGCAAATCATCAGGATTATATTTACTGGTCACGTCTTTAAACATCTTATTGGTTGCTATGGGTTACTGCACCTAAACAAACTTAGTTATTTTTTTTTTAATACAGATGTATATGTATATGTGGCTGTACATGTTAAAAGGAATATATAAACTCCTTCCCCCTTTTGACATGAGCCTATTAAGTATGGTTCATGAAAAAATCCATTGTTTAAAAGGAACAATATAAGGAAAGAAATACCCTAATTTTGACCCAAATAGTCCATAATCAATGCCCAGCAGCTCTTTGAGTCATCCACCACCACCTCTCCTTGTTCTAAGTGAAGGACCCTTCCTCTTCAAAGTTCCCAATTGGTCTGAAGCTCCCCACTATATCTTGCAGATAATTTTTTCAATAAAAAGGAAAGGTTACAATCAGGAATTATGATTAAACTATGTTGCTAACCTTGGGGACAGGGGGAAGGCAGCTGGGGGGCTGGGGGCAACCATTGGGGCTGAACCTGAGCCTATAGTGACCAACTTTACATATGTTTATGAATGCACATGTATAACAAATCGGTTGTAAGTCGATTTATAAATCTGTTTGTATTTGTGTCAATAAAATCTCCTATTGAGCAAAAAAAGGTAAGGTTATTATTGATAAAACATATTTTTTTCCAAAGCATTGTAGTATTTTCATCTAAATTCTCAAATATAATTTTTTTAGGTCGGGGGAAATTTTGCAGATGCTGCTCTGCAACAAATGAAAGATTTCGGAAGAATTTCTGTCTGTGGTGCCATCTCTTTGTATAATGATTCAGTGCCCTCAACAGGTAAATATTTTTCATTATTAAGTATCTAGTACCATTACTTATTTTTTGGGGGATATTTCATGTGTTTGCAGCTACCAAGTAACTTATTTTATTAGTTAAGGATATGCAAGAACTTATTTAGAAACCAAACAGTTTTTCCCTTATATGTTTTTGGGCATCACCAGAGTTAGTTTAGTTCTGGCCTATGCATTATTTCAGACCTAAAATAAGCCTATAGCCTTTGACCCTGTAAAGCATGGCAGCAGGAATTAGGACTTGTTTGTATTGCATAAGGCTCATAGTAACCAAGAGTTTGTTCTAACTAGTGGAGAAATGCCTGTGACTACTTGAGTTTGCTGCTACTGAAAATAACCTTGTGTGTCATGAAACTAATACTTTGTTCAACAAGTTATTTTCCTTTTAGGCAATATGCTATCTATTGGATTGATATTGCCAGATATAAAAGTAACCAAATAATTTTTATAGGGCCCTACATTCAACCTTATATTCTGTTCAAACAACTCCGTATGGAAGGATTTCTTGTAACTCGCTGGCAAGATCGATTCCAAGAAGGGCAGAAGCAGCTCTTGCAGTGGATTATAGAAGTAAGGGACAGCCTGTGTTCTGGTCTTGTACAACCCATTTGGACATATATATTACTATCCATCCATATTATAGACTTTATGTATGTACAGGTATGGGACTGGGTTTTTCCATCTGTCAGTAATTTGAATCTTCACACCTTAAGTCCACTAGAAAATGTAAACATTAAATAAATCCAATAGTCTGGTTTTACTTCCAATAAGGATTAATTATACCTTAGATTGGATCATGTACAAGGTACGGTTTTATTATTACAGAGAATAAAACAAAATCATTATTAAAAAAAATGGATAACATGGAGTCTGTGGGAGATGGCCTTTCCGTAATTTGGAGCTTTCTGGATAACTGGTTTCCAGATAAATGATCCTGTACCTGTATTACTTTTCATTAGACAAGTTTATCTGCATGGCTGCATCTCTTGTGAGCTTAACAATGAAACTTGAGAACTTTTCTCTTTTTTTATTCTTACAGGGCAAGCTGAAGTACCATGAACACATCACAGATGGATTTGAGAACATGCCAGCAGGTTTTATAGGGATGCTTAAAGGAGAAAATATTGGCAAAGCTATTATTAAAGTTTAAAAAGCTACTGAAGAATTAGATTTTCAGATGAAGACACAGGTTCCCCATAAGTACATTTCACAGCCTCACTGCAATAGTGAGTTCTACTAATCTAATCTGAACAATAAAATGTTCCTTTTCTAAATGTTGTCCTGTTACGTTTCTTCAGTCTTATTACTGTACAATGACAAAATGCTAGACTAGAGTTTGTAAAAGCCCCATAAAGAAAAAGCACTTTGTCCTTAACATTTAAGATGGGGAAAAAAACGAATCCTTTTTGTGGTGTTCTTTTTACTTATTATTTATGGTACAAAGTCTTTAAGAGCAATTAGCTCAATGAAACAATAAAAAGATATCTTGTAATGAATAGTGATTCATCAAATCCAAAATTCAGTTCAGTATTTGACCAGAATTTGGATACTGCTAAATCCACATCACTGGCTGAACCATATTAGAATCAGGTGACTTTTCCTCATTCAAACAAGGAAGTGAAAAAATGTCAACCCCCGCTACGCATATGTTAATTAGGGTGCGGATTCAGCCCAATCATTCAAAAAGGATTTGCTGTTTGGTTAAAAATAGTGGGTTCAGTGCATTTTGTGGTGAACCATATTTATATAAATAGTTCTCTCTGCTTTAAAGTCAGGTGACACACACACACACACACTCTGGAAATTCGCGAATTTTTCAGCGAAGCGAAACGCGGCCGTTTCGCCCATCACTATTCGGGGAGATTAGTCGCCCAAATGAAGATGCGATTAGTCGCCAGGCAACAAATCTCCCCGAATCTTCCCGTGTGGACTAGCCCTTACATGACATTATAATAGTTTATGCTCAATCATACTTAAGATTCCATGTAAAAGTTCTGTCTGCCTGAAGGCTTTCCAGAAAGTAGTAGCAAGAAAACCACAAATCAAAACCCCTGAGCTACAGAATCTTCTAAAATTTGGTTGTTGAGTTGAATATAAAGCATTTGATTTTTTTTTATCATATTTACACAAATTAAACACATTCAAGATAACATCTAATTAGGCATATTGTGTGATGTGGGTTATGATGTGAATAATTTGATACTGCAGCAGTCATAACGTAATTCATCTCCATATTTATGCTAAAATGTAGGTTGTTGTGCCAAGGCTGACCTGAAGATTGTGAATCTCGTACCTGTCACCCTTTACTTGCCATAAATAATGCTAAACCCTACTTTAATGTTATGTTATGTGGTCTAATATCACAATTATAAGTGCAACAATGTGTAGCCAAGTGTAAATGTCTCTAGTACAAAGAGGCATAAGAGTTGTTAAAAACAAGTGGTGATACTTTTTAATTAGCCGGCCATTCCAGAAATATAAACTTTGCATTCTGACTGTCCCATTAACATAAATGGCTTACCCATGTTCTGAGGTGTGTCCTAGGTACCTTTATAAATTGTGACCAAGGATGGGCAGACATGTTGTATGTGGGTTATTTGGGTTGTATGCTCGTGCATACCACCCATTCAACCCACATATGGGTAGGATGAATTTTTCCTCCATGCCTTAGGCAGGCACTTACTTCAGTTCCCATTCTGCACTTCCTAGATATCACTGCACTCCCTAAATTCCCTGCTTCTTCTTCACCATCTGTGTATGTAGCCAGTGCACAGACATGGGTATCAGGTGCCCCATTCTGGCACATAAACAAGATTGTGGCATGGTGCAAAGCTAGCACCTGTTTGCTCTGATTGTCTAATTCCAACACCAAGACTGAAATATTGAATTTATACAGTGTAAGTGAAGATTTTGAATTATTTCTCGAGTTGACAGGTCCCCTTTAAAGGAACAGAGATTGGTAAAAAGTCAGAAGGAATCTGGGAGGGAGTTCCAGAGAAGAGGTGCAGCCCTTGTTAAGTCTTGAATGTAAGTATATGAAGTGTTAATGCGTGAGGGTGGAGAGGCAAATCAGAAAGTGATTTGATGAGTACCTGGAGAAAAGTTAACATATGTAGGGGCTAGGGAGTTAATACATAATAAAAACATCCCATTAAATTATTCCAAATAGGCCATAGAAATTTTTGGGGAGAAAATGAATGTACTTCTTTAGGTGACTATATCAGCATCCCTTTAAAATCTGATAGATTTATTACTACCAACCATACCTATAACATAATAATGCTTTCTATAAAACATTAATTGCATTACAATACATTCTAATACAGCACCAAAATTAGACTGTGCTCTAATCTGCCAATGTTGAATGTTTATATGTGGGGTACTTTGATTTTTTTTCTACCAGGATTTCTTTTTACTCCTAGTCCTTTTTATCACTACACTATTAGGCAAGGGCTTTTTATTTTGGTCCCAGTATTATGATTGATTCCTCAAGGGAGTTGTACATGCAACCAGATACATTCCCACTACCACTGTGGCAAGAACATGTTGCTAACAGCATATTCCCCAAACCAAACATCTACAGAGCCCACACTAGATTGTGGGATAATCTAGGTATGATTAAAAATCCTTCCTGACTCCAAAATGGCAATCAGACTAGTCCCTGGATCAACTTGTACTATGAGCTATCTCCCAAAACCCTGTATTCCCTCACTTGCTAAAAAGCCATCCAAGCCCTTCTTCAAGCTATCTAATGTATCAGTCTGTAGCTTTAGATATATTAAGCATTTTGTTATAATGATCCCTAAAGATATCCATTATTTCTTTTAAAGAAATATGTTTCTTCCCTGATGGATTTTTTTATTTTAGTGACATATGAATTATGTTTTTCAGTACTCTAAGCCAACATTTTGCTTGCCTATTTCTGTTGTGTTTTGGTGATGATATTTTTTATTCTGACATTCAGAAGTTTTTGTAGTCCTAATTGTATTTGAAGCAGTCGCTTGACATTATCATATCATACTGTATGAATGGTTGATTCCAATTTGTATTCTTCTTTTTATGAGTGAAATCCATGTTTTTTTTTTTAACTTACTGTTTATTAAAGTTTAGTATTTTGCACAAAATGAAAAAAAATGATGTGAAATTGTAAGGGACACTTACCTGGCGTCTGAAGATGGCGGCGTCCTTCCTGGTTCCGGCACTGTGCGTGAGTCACCTCTGCCGCGAGGAAACGAGTCGCGTGCGTCAACTCGGTCGCCGGCGTCTCGGCGCCAGCGTCGGATTGGTCGCCGGCGACAAAACGTCAACACGTTAACGTGATGATGTCGCTGCGTCAGTTTTGGCACCAGAATGGGCCTTTAAAAGCTGCCAGATTACTACAGACTGTGCCCAAGTATAGGTCTTTATTATAAAGTTCCTGGGTGCTATTTCCTGCTATTGATTCCTGTTTTGACCCTTGCCTGAATACTCGTCTGTGAACCTTCTCTGCCTGGATTGACCCTTTTTGCCTGGACTTTGACTACTCTCTTGCTTAACCCTTCGGATACCTCGTTAGTATTGGACTTTGCTTCTTCCTTGGTCCGCAAACATCTCTCCGGAGCCTTCGGGCCCTGACAGAAATAATGTCATAACATACAATAAATTAATACAAAATAAAATATAAAAACATTTGCATAACGTTTCTGTTTCCACTGTGTCATTCTTACTGATTAGTTTACAAGTCTAGAATTATATCTATAGCATAGTTGGTGAGATACTTGCATCCTGTGTGGGGTTATCTTTATTAATCCAGGGAAAATCCATGTTCATCTGACAAGGCATTTGAAAGCTGGCCATTTAGCTAAAGGGCTGAAGGTATCATTTGGTCTCTTCTTTTTGTAAATAGACCACTGGGTTGGAAGGTGGCACTGTCAGTAAGATCATTATCATAAAGAACCTATCTCCTCCCTTTAGCAGGTTTCAACAATATTTGCTCCATGATTATTATGTTTTTGAAATCGACCATCCTGTATGGTATAATGAGAAAAAGTATGTAATCTATTCTATGACACATCCTTTTGGCATGGGAGAAGAACATGAAATCTTTTCTACCATGATGACTAAATCTCCACATATTATTCAGAATTTAAGGGGGGATGTGATAATACAGACTGATCCCTAGTCTAGAGGAATCTGTAATTTGTGTTAAATTGAAACCTGATATATGCTTGAGAGACAGACACATCATTTTGTTTAATATAAAACAGTAAAGCTTTAATAAAAATATATTGTTCCACTGGATCCTTGTATATATTCTGCCATGTGCCCTGGGGGTGTCAGTTATGAGTTCCTTTTGCTTTTGCTAGGATGAAAAATGACACACGTCCATCAAGTTCAACCTTTTGACTCTATTTTAACCTGCAAAATAAACCCATTTGAAGCCTCTCCAATTCCTTCCTGACTCCAAAATGACAATTGGACTAGTCCCTGGATCAACTTGTACTATGAGCTATCTTCCATAACCCTGTATTCCTTCACTTGCTAAAAAGCCATCCAACCCATTCTTATAGCTATCTAATGTATCAGCCTTTAGCTTTAGATATATTAAGGGGCCGATTTACGAAATTCACGTGAAATGATCGTAGTTTGATCAAATTCGATCGAATACCGATCGTACGAATTTTTCGTGAAATCGGAT
>CM044431.1:124635486-124664603 GCA_024363595.1 Xenopus borealis
TAGTTTTAGAAACTTTTACATCTTTATGTGCAACTCTAAAAAAATAGTCATGCTCCTTTAGGTCTGATTTATTGTCAGTGCCTGTCAGCACTACATAATATATGGGCCACAGGTGGGTGGAAAGTCCCCTGGCAACCCTTTATTTTATATGTCCTTAAATGTCCTCTTTTAACAATTTTTCCGATATCTTAGTTTAAGGTCCCTGTCTCTGGTGTTTCAGTCTGGCTGCTTATTAATTCAGGTTCAATTTTGCAACCTTTAGTTGATACATTTCTCAGCAGCATTTTAATTTAGCAACTAATGTATCAATTCTAACAGCAAGTGCATTGCATCAGTGCAAGCTGCACCTTGAATTAGATATGTAATCTGTGTTAAGGTTGCTTTTACCAGTGGAAAGTGTTGTGTGTGTGGGCCCTAATGTGCAGGCTTGTGTCTGTTACATTACAAACCTGGATTAAAAAATATGACTTGCCAGTCTTTTTGTGTGCGATTAAACCAGTGGTTCTGGATGTTTAGTTGGACACAGAGACATTAAGCAATGATTT
This sequence comes from Xenopus borealis, assembly GCA_024363595.1. Taxonomy (NCBI): domain Eukaryota; kingdom Metazoa; phylum Chordata; class Amphibia; order Anura; family Pipidae; genus Xenopus; species Xenopus borealis. Next base: position 124,636,032 of record CM044431.1, read on the forward strand.
CCATGTCTCTGTCTAATGCTTTCGGTTTTAAGGCATGTGAGTAACTTATTTTACTTTAGTAAACATGTTATATTGCCCACTAGTCCATCTTCTATCAAAACGGCCTGTGTAGTCATAAATATCATCTTTTATATTGCTTTGACACCACAGCTCTAGATTACACTCACAATTGTTCCAAATATTTTATACATGTTCAGGGCTTGACTCTTGGGGTCCATAAGCAAGGGGGAACCAAATTGGTCATTATCATCTGAAAATTGACTCAAAACACAATAATCACACTGCATTGACCTTTCCCGTGTACTTTAATAGATACTGCATAGAGACTGCCTAAAACGGAATTCCATGGAGGCAGAATATGTTGTAATCCAGTTTGTAGCTGGATCAATTGCACATTCTTAGTTCTGATATCTTGTTCCCAAGAAACTGTGTATTGGCTCCTTCAAAATAGTACAGCTGTACAAAAACCAAGAAAGCAAATTAGAATTATTAATATGCAAAAACATAAAAGTTCAGTAATGTCTGGTTTTATTCCATTATGTGTACCTTAGAATAAAATAGTACTGTATACTGTTACCATTCATGTAGTTATGATTATTTAAAATAAAAATTCAGATTGGGTCATTTGAATAGCAAAAAAAAAAAATCCAGAATCCTCAAAGTTGACTTACAGGTATATTTTGGTCCCTAGTGGCAGTAACCCTTGTGCAATTCTACCAAATGTTTTGTGTTCCATCATGTACGCATTTCTGTCAGTGGCTGCAAGCACTGCATAATACATGGGCCTGCATGTAAATGGGCAGTACTTCGAAAATCGAATTTTCGCATTTGATCAATTCGAATGGAATTTTGGGCTATTCGAAGGTCGATAAAGCCAAAAATTAATTTGAAATTCAAATTTTTTTTAATTCAACTTTGATTCGAATTTTCAATTTGAATCAATTCGACCCTTGATAGTATTGAAGTATAGGATTTGATCCTGCAAAAGTATACATGCCATAAAACCTCTACACGTCCTTACATGACATACCGTGCTGTTGTTCCTGAAGAATTGAAAGGCCGGCAATCCTTTACATTTAAACCTCTCCAATAAATCCTACAAGTAGCAAAGAGAAAAGAGAAAAACATTGAACAACAAAGCTGGAACCGACTATAGATTGGTTGTTTCTATTTAATATAATGTATTTCTCTGCTTACCGGTGATTCAGACAAATCAGCTTTAATGAAAACAACATCAGGCATCTGTTGACTCAGCGACTGTGAATAAACACAGAAAGATTTTAGCGGTCACAGTTCATATATTATATACTAAGTATCCAACCTTTTTTTTGCCTCTGAGCAACATTCAAATGTAAAAAAAGTTGGGAAGCAACACAAGCATGAAAAAAAAAAATCCTGGAGGGTGTCAAGTAAGTGTTGTGATTGACTATTTGGTAGGTGCTATGTGGACTAGCAGACTACAGAAGGCTGTGTTTCTCAGTACACCTGATTTTAAGTGCCCCGAGCCAGGAATTCAAAAATAAGCAACTGCTTTGAGGCCAACGATAGCAACATCCAAGGGATTGGTGAGGAACATGTTGCTTCTGAGCCACTTAATCGGGGATCACTAACTTAAGGGGTCACTTATGAAGATCCTGGGCAGGCAGTAATGACAGGTCCCCGATGCAGTTGCACATTCCACTGCTTCAGACATGTAAGATAGAAATGCTCAAAGGGATACCTACATGTCTCCCTGCCTGTGCTGACTGACGAAGTCAGTGCTGGAGCCTAAAAAGAGTGCAGGGGCCTGCGGCCATTTCCAGGCAGTCAACACATCATGCGAAATGTCAGACAGCTGCCTTTTTTTGCACTTTGCACACAGCGTCAGCTTACCATCTGCAATAGGCAGTAAGCTCTTCTGCACCTTGTAACTACTGGCAGTCCATTTCAGTTTTAAAACCAACCCATAAGCCCCATACCACGTGAATAGGCTAACCAAGAAGAGCACCATATTTTTTAAACCCTGCTCCTCGAGTAGCGCCGGAAGGAACAGCTTCCAGAATGGTGTGCAAGGGACTGCTGGTGTGTAGTACATGGGCATCCTCTTGGATTGCTTCTAACTTGTGCATCTTTTAGACACCAAAAGGTAAGGTATCCTATCAGCCCCCAAAGAATTCTTTCCAAGCATGGCAGGTATTAAGTAGCATATGCATTGTGCCCGAAAGCTCCGAGATATACAACGTGCTTAGTCAGCACTGAAATCATGCAGGTTCAGTAGTAAAACAGCACTTTAATCCCTGACTGAAAAACACAATCATTTGGAAGTCTATATTAAAGCAGTAGATATAAATACTGACTATATGTATCTTACCTCAAGGTAAGGTGTTGTTAATTTGCAGAAGCCACATCTTTTAGAACTCAAAGCCAAAACTACAAGCCTTCTTCCAGATTGCATCAGTACATTGTCCAGCTCATCCTATAAAGTAAAGTGTGAGACTCTCAGATTTGCCTCTTCCTCTTAACCTTCCCAGTAGGTTCAGTTCTTTTTTTCCTGAAATTTTGTTTTGCAGCAGTTAAGTGTAATACCTTTGGTCGCTCATACTATAGATTACATGGCAGCATGCTAACCAATACATTCTAGCCATGTTATGGGTTTGGTTCTCTATTTTGTATACTGTTTTTATGGCACCAAACTTGGTTATGAAATGCTCAGTTATGCACATAAATAAGCACAGGAATTATTGCTACAAGTTTCAGCATGTATTAAAAGCCTGCTGTAGTTATAAAGCAGAATAAATATGAGGTGATTCCACCAGAAACTAGACAAGTTGCCAGACAACTTTCATAAATGCTGGCTATAAGACATGCACCTACAGGGAAGGGGAGTAAATAATAGTGTATCATGATACATGCAGGGAGACTGGAGGGAAGCAGAGGTTCACCATCAGTAAAGGAAGGTTTTGTCAAGAGAAATGATGAAGGACTTTCATGTCCACTCTTAATATTAGGCTGCATTGTAGGTTTTTTCTACTTTTCTCCCTGCTTAATATGAAAAACATTGTGTCGCTTAGACACAGTTTATAGTTCACTTTATAGGTGGGGACACATGGAAATATGCTGATGTGTCCGTCGTGGATATGTGTTGGTGATATACAATTAAAATATTATAATAGTCTTTTCAAGTAAAACCAGACAGAATAAGAATTGTGTTTTAGGGCTAGGCCAGACGGGGAGATTCGGGGGCTACAAGTAGCGGCGAGAAGTCGCCAGGCGACAAAATGCCCCCGAATCTCCCCGTCTGGCCTTAGCCTTACACCAGTCAAATCCAAATGCAGTGGTTATTTAATGCTGTTCCATGATGTAGCGTTCTTCCTTCTTGAAGTTTATAACCACTCAATGAAAAAAGGGATTTCACGCATTGAAATTGGCGAGCGTGAAACAATATTGTCAGAGTTCTTAATTCCCCACTTGCAATTTGCTGCTGCTGAACCATCATTTGCACAGCCAGCTAAAAATACTAATGCATGGGCCCAACTTAGTACATGGCAAACTTTCATCGTCTATTTACAGTATGTATATTGATATAGTCAATCTGAAAAAAACAGCTGCTCTACTCCATGCCTCCTCCATCAATGTGTATAGAACATTCTAGCAGTTCTATGATGGGATCTAATCTGTGTTTGTGTACATATGACAATGCATAAAGATGGAGATGTTAGGCAGCAGGTTGTTTTTTTTCATAGAAAACAGCACATGTGCCAGACCTGCAATGTAACGTTAATCCCAGGAAATGTTTGCTCAATGGCCTTTGGTTAAACAATAGTTCAAATAGCCAAACTGTCGGCAGTAATTATCATTATCTCCTGGTATTTACTGACAGATTTTCTCAGTGCTTTACACAGATTATACATCTTCCATATTTACCCCTGCCCCTAGGAAGCTTAAATTAGAAAGCCCCTTTCACATTTACAATATGATCAGTTTTTTCAGGAGCCAATTAACCTGTCTGTTTATTTTTGGAGTGTGGGAGGAAACCACAGTGGAAACCCAGAAAGAACATACAAACTGCAGATAGTGGTCACAGCAGTTTACTGCCGGGGCTCTAAATACTCTACATGTTCCTTTTTAACTATAATTTTTTTTTAAACATACAATTAATAGCAACAATTGAATTGTGGCTGCTGAGTAGAAAAAATTTACTTACAGAGTCGTAGACTTGATTCATAGTGAAGAGCAAGCTGTTCCTTTAGTGCTTCTAATAACAAAAAGAGGCTAAATCACACAATGTTCTGTTCTTATGTGTCTGCTGAAATTTTTGATCTTCCCAAAGTCCCTGGGGCCTTTGGCGGATCCCATATTGCAAAACTAAATAGAACAATTCTCTGTTCTTCCAAAGTCAGGAGTGGCAAGAGTTACGGAAGTTAAACTGCATGACTAATATGATTCAGGTAAGAACTAAGCTCTCAGTAACTCAGTAAGCCCTCCACATTCAGCGGAGACATGAATGCACATCTTCAGGTACTTCTGCAATTGACCTGCAACTGTAAAACAACATAAAATGGGCAATACTACTCACAGACTTAAAGATTGGCTTTCAGTCCCCCGTAAAGCAATTACAAATACGTCCTTTAAAGGGCTTGTTCACCTTTGCGTTAACTTTTAGTATAATGTAGAGAGTGATATTCTGAGACAATTTGCAATTGGTTTTCATTTATTATTGTTTGTGGATTTATAGTTATTTAGCTTTTTATTCAGCAGCTCTCTATTTTGCAGTGTCAGCAATTTGGTTTCTAGGGTACAAATTACCCTAGCAACCCTGCATTGATTTGAATAAGAGACTGGAATATGAATAGGAGAGGGACTGAATAGAATGATAAATAATAAAAAGTGGCAATAACAATACATTTGTAGCCTTACAGACCATTTGTTTTTAGATGGTGTAAGTGACCCCCATTTGAAAGCTGCAAAGAAACAGAAGAAAATTGCAAATCATTAAAAAACTATGAAAAATAAATAATGAAGACCAATTGAAAAGTTTCTTAGAATTGACCCTTCTACAATATACTAAAAGTTAACTTGAAGGTGAACCACCCCTTTAAATAATCTGTCCCAAAACATTCTGCAACAGTTTATGGTGGTGATCTAATGCCAAACGAATACAGGTGCTGCAAACTTAATTTGTTAATTGTTCCCTTTAGCGCCTCGCATATATAGCAATTAAATCACTGCAGTTTAGATATTCACCAAATATATGGAGTGGTTCTGGTGCAATTGCCTCAAACAAGCTGCTTACTTATTTATGAATACGATTCAATGTCAAAACTCGGATCATTCACCGCTCTCCGTTAGTGGTTTGGGTGCTGCGCCCCAAAGCCGTAGCTTGGGGAGAAAACTTTGCACCACTATTCAGCTTTTTGGCATGCACTCCACAAATAAAATGCTTTATTACACATAGAGTAACAAAAACACCTTACTCTATGTGAAATAAAGCATTTTAGTTTACACTGCTCTAAAAAGCTGAATTATGGGGGTGATCGGACTAAAATAATAATGATGGGTTTAAATCTTTAGACAGAGTTGAATCCTCCATTCCAGTAGGCAGGTAGCTGTATTGTGATTAGGCTGCAGCTGCACAGGGGTTGGCTCTTCCACACGAGTGTCTGAAGCTGCGCTCCCCTGCGTTCCAGTTTTATGTGTTCAGCCACACAGTTTTTTTTTGAGATGCAACATGCTGCATTTTTCCTGCATTCGGCACCTACAAGCGCCTGTGTGAGTACAGCCCCATTGTAAAAAATGTAAAGCGTCTGCTCCTGTGCTCCCCTGCAGCTGAACACATAAAACCGGATCGCAGGGGAACGTAGCTTCAGACACTCGTGTGTAAGAGCCCTAAGAAAAGGAGCTGGGCAATTTCAAAGAGATTGAGAGAACCATAGGGAAAGCCTTGTAAGTGTGGAAAACTTATTTGTGAATTGTGCTATGTAAGGGATTGAAGTGCAAGTCAAGGTCTTGGGTTAGTGAGGGAAAGCCTCTGTGTATTAGTTATAGCTGGACAGGCTCAGCTGTTTCATTTTCTGTATTTTTCTGAAACGTCTCCCAACATACCGGCTACAGACCAGTTCTACTCAATTGAACTGCCTGTGCCTCTGTTTTGGAGTGTCTGGAAATGTATTCAAAGGTCTTTTTCCCAGTGAGACAATGGTCCAGTTATATGAAACAGCTACAGTGGAAACACTATGGGGCACATTTACGAAGGGTCAAAGTGAATTTTTGAGTAAAATTTGAATTTTTACAATTCAAATTTCAAAGCAATTTTGATCTAATTCAACTATCGAAAAGCCCAAAATTAGATTTGAATGGAAAAAATTAGAAAATTCGAATTTGGAAGTACTGTCCCTTTAAAGGAGAAGTACAGTCTGACCACTGAAGTAGTCTAGAAAGGTTGTACACGATGTTTTGTGCTTCTGTACCAGTCCAAGGCAACAACAGCCCTTTAGCAGTAAAGATCTGAGTCTCCAAAGATGCCCCAGTATCTCCCCATCTTCTTTTCTGCTGATTCACTGATTCACATGCTGTGTGCTGCTGTCACTTACTGAGCTTAGGGACCCACTCACAATATACAGTATACATAGAATATAAGTGTCACAGTATAGGGCTGATTAGTCATTAATACAGATGATTACTACATGGCAGCACAGAAACCAGTGCAATTAGCATCAGAATTTAATAATCAGGCTTGTAGCATCATCAGCTTATATCACAGACCAACTTCATTTTCTGCTTGATAATTAGTGACAACCCCTTAGCTTAGCTTCTCAACAGCTGCTCAGAGCCCACTGAGCATGGTGACCCCCTGTGACAAGTTTGAAGTCCTGGATCATTGCTGCTATTGACAAACTGAAACTTTAGGCTGGTGCAATAAGTTCAGTATATAAAACAAAGCCTTTTTAGACCTATTAGTTTTTAGGGTTTATTATTATGGCCATTATAGGCTATATTAAAGGGAAATTGTTTGAATCGTTACAATGGAATGATTGCATCGTTTGATTTCACTTCAAAATTCGACCATTAGTAAATGTGCCCCTAAATAAGAAAGATACAAATTGTATTTACACATTTAGGAGCGGATTTATAGAGGCTCAAATTTTGAAATGCAAAACTTCGACTTTGAATTCAAAAAGACCAATCGCAATTAATTAGACATTTTTTTTTTGATCTAATAGGTCTGTTGTCGATCAAATAGGTCCATTTGTGATTGGATACGAATGGATCGATTACAATTTTTAGAGCATTCAATTTGTAGCTCCAAAAAAAAACTTCAACCACCAACTGACTCCAGGTTCTAGGAGGTCCGCCATAGGCTAAAACAGCCATTTGGCAAATGGTCGAATTTAAATTTTTAAAGAGACAGTATATGATAAATTTTGAAATTTAAATTTTTTGCAAATTCGAATAGAATTTGGACTATTCCCTAGTTGAGGAACACAAAAATAGCTCGAAATTCGAGTCTTTTCTAATTCAAAAATTCCTTTGATAAATCTGACCCTTACATATATTGTTTTTGGTAATAAGTATAAATGACTAATGGAGTTAGTCTGGGAAACAGGGGCGTAACTACCAGGGGAGCAGGAGGTGCAACTGGGCCAGGGCCCGCACCCCGCAGGGGCCCCCCGGCAGTCCTGTGCCTGCTGCAGCCGGCTGGAATCGGCTGCAGCTGCGAAGAAACCAGTCACGGATGAGGGGGGCACCCCACAGCAGTGCCCACCCCCTCAATGGGAATATGTTTTAAAAATGTTCTAAATATGGTTCATGTACTACCTCTAATAATAAAATACCAGATATCCTGAAATGTGTAGGGACACACCCTTTGGTGCCATTTGACCCATTTTGACCTTGTTTTGGTACCTTTTGACCCATTGCAAAGCACACCAGCAGAAGGGACTGTGAGCCTTTGATTGTTGCAGCAGCCCGCAGTGGAATGGTTCAATTTTGAGCAATTTTGCCTGTGGTATGTATGTGTCATACTTGAGAAAAGCTAAAACATAGAGGCCTATTTATTATGCTGTGTGAAACAAAAATCGCCATACAAATGGTATAAAATACATTTATAAAGGTCTGTTTTTATTTTGCAAGTTTTACTGCCATTATTTTACACCACTTCAGACACACTCATCAGTATTCTCCAAATGAAGCCTTTAACTCAGGGGTCCCTGGGGGGAGGGGGCTTGTGGGGGTCGGGAAGGGGGTCAGCGGGTGTCGGCACCCAATTTGGCATCCAAATCGCCCCACCTTGTTAATTGTGGCCTAGGCTCAACGGCCCAGTTCAGGAATGTCCGCGGCCTGGTTCTGGGCTGCGGCCTGGTACTTAGGGACCCCTGTGTTAACTCATATGTTCACCAAACTTAGTTTAGGACACACCTGTAATTGATTGGAACAAGGGAGCAAGATCCGTATTTAGGGCAGGCAGCATAAATACATGGTCTATTTATTAAGATATTTAAACCCTGTAATTCACTATTAAACTACATTGCTTATAATATCCCCCACAGCACTATCTCAGATTCAAGATGTTAAACTTCTGCAGCAGGAGGACCACAGTCTGACATGTCTCTAAACTGCTTCTTGGATTATGATCTTTCTCAACCCTGTGCATCGTGGGAAGCAAGTAAAATAAAATAAAATTGCTGGAACCCATCAGGGGTTGCAAAGCCAAACCTAAGAGATGGGGGCGGAAATATGGCCAAGGCTGCTGGAGGGGTCCAAGTGTGTGCTGAATGAAAAAATATTTTTCAGTTTCAAAATGAGCACTAAGGGAATATTAGGCAAAGATGGAAGCATTCGCTTACACCATTAATGTTTGTTTAATCACAATCTAAAGAAAACTAAATATGACTGATTTCTGTGCTAGTAATGTTACAGCAGGGAGAAGAAAAATGAAGTCATAGAGATAAAAATCTGTGTATTGCTTGTTACATTAGCAATTGAACTTTACATTTGTGTTTTTGTTTGTTTCGCAAGTCGTTACTTCAAAAACTGCAAAATCCTCAACAAGATTTTTGCTGGCTTCACATTGTGAGTGACTGACTCACTATGTAAAATATTGTTCTTATATCAAATTTGGCCATCAACCTTGACTTTTTAAAATGTACACGGATGTGATCAAAATGGTTGGATCATTAGGCAAGAGTACAGGGCAGTGTAACTAATGATCCCACATTTATGTTGTAAAGGCATGAGCTCACAGCATATTTTTAGGGCCTACATTAAGGGCATAGGATCTTGGAACATATTTGAAGGCTGAGAGAAGTGGAGCTGCTCCATTTCAACAGATTTGAATTATGTCCACCTGTGTGCGCTTGGAGCGGAAGCAGAGGTCAGCCCAAATACATGGAAGGAGGCATCTTCAGGCTGACCTCTGCTCTTCACTACTAGGTGTGACTACACGCAAGCTGAATGGAGCAGGGGCATGGAGTGTATCTGCTTCTCTCAGCCTGCCCCTAATTTGGTGCATTAAATAGCCCAGACAGATCTTTTTGGAACCCTTGCATGCATTGAGGATTATATAGTTTGGTCTAAAATTGACTAAAAATATCAGTAATTAAGTGACAGTTGCACATTAACAATTAGGGATGCCCCGAATGCACTATTTTGGATTCGGCCGAATCCTTCGAGAAAGATACGACCGAATACCGAACTGAATCCAAATCCTAATTTGCATATGCAAATTATGTTTGGGAAGGGGAAAACATTTTTTACTTCCTTGTTTTGTGACAAAAAGTCAAGCAATTTCCCTCTCCACCCCCTAATTTGCATATGCAAATTTGGGTTTGGATTTGGTTCGGCTGGGCAGCCAAATCTTGATGAAAAAGGCCGAATCCTGGCCGAATCCCGAACTGAATCCTGGATTCGGTGCATCCCTATTAACAACCTATTTGCCAAACTGAGTAAAATGATTCACATCAGCAAAATTGTGTATTTGAAACAGTGATAACATTGTGAGGCACCTTCAGATGATTGAACTGCAGGCAACACATTTCCCTGTGTGCTATGGCTCTAAAGGTGTGTATTTTCTACCCAAATGCTGTACAGGTATGGAACCTATTATCTAGAATGCTGTGGACCTGGGGCTTTCCAGATGTTGGTTCAGTCCGTAATTTGGACCTCCATACATTCAGTTTACTAAAAATGAATGTAAACATTAAATAAACGTGATTGGCAGGGCCAGATTTACCCTTCTTGCTCCCCTAGCCCAGCTACTGTTGCCCCCCCCAGTGCCATGATTGTGCTGTTGCACTTGCACTGTGCACGCCAAGGCTCACAGGCTCATTCCTTGGCAAGAACCAGCTCCCTCTAGTCCTAATTAGGCTTGTGTGCCTGCGCAAGTGATGCCACAATGACACGCACGCATGCGTAGTCACATGATGATGCCACAGTGCCCAACCTGAAGAGGAGCCTAGGTGGCCATACCCAAATCCAGGCCTGCTGAAAGAATTGTTTTGACTGTATTAAGAATTAAATATCTTGGTTTGGATTAAGTACAAGCTACTGTTTTATCCATTAAAATCCTTTTAAAAAACATTAATGACTCGATTTAAAATGGGAGTCTGTGGGAGATAGCCTTTCTTTTATTCAGAGCTGTCTGGATTTCCAGATAATCAACATTTAGGGGGGGGAAATGTAAAAAGCAGTAATGGATGGAAAACACTGCTTTTTCAACAAAGTTTTAAAATACATATTTGCCAATATCAGACAATTGTGCATACAATTATACAAGAATTCAAATGTTTTTTGAGGAAAAACAGAAAAAGAAATAAGCGTTCTGTAAACATTCATGATTCAGCATAACTGCCTTACAGTTTCCCGTAGTCTCATTGCATCAGCGCCAGTGAACGTTCCAACCTGAAGAGAAAAAAAAAAGAAAGAAAAATATTTTCTGCATTTTCTAAAGAACAGTATTGGCTTCTGCATAGAAACAGTGGTGCTTTGTTTATTTACATTGAGGATTATAAATTATTTTTATCCATCAATATTATAAACCAAATACAGTAAATGTCTAAAATGATGGCCACCAGGGGGCCGTATCACTAGAGCAGAGAGAGCAACTGAACCTAAATTCTTGCTGCTCTTAGTAACATACCTATTCTGCTGCCTGTAACAATGTTTTTACATTGCCTCACTGCAGGGCCATAACTAAATGAATACAATTAATGATGATTCTTTTATATCATCCCATTAATTGGATGTTCAATTTCATATTCTAGCACTTTTTGGCGGAAACACTTTCAGCTGCAGTATAATTGAGGAATACTTATACAAGACATTCTCTGCACATTACTTGTTCCCCAGCATCTAACAGAAGGGAACATTTTTGTGGTGGTTAAAGATAGCAGTGGCAGATGGGGTTATTTAAAGTGGTTGTGAACCTACCAAACACTGTTTTCATTTCAGTTGTTTCCAGATTGTTCCCCAGAAATAAAGACTTTTTTCAATTACTTTCCACTATTTTTTTTACAGTTTTTTTCAAAATCTAAGTTTAAAGTTGATTGTTCCTGTCTCTGGTGTAATTCAGGTGCAGACTCTAAACTGTAACAATTTTGCAGCATTTAGTTGATACATTTTTCAGCAGCATATCTGGAGTATTAGCAACGATTGTATCAATTCTAGCAGCTGACTAATGAAACTCAGGAATTCTGCTTAGCAGGGACAAAGCTAAGAAATGTATTAACTAAATGTATCAATTTACAACCTCGAGCTGCTTTATAAGGCGAAAAAATAGATTTTACACTTCAATATTAGAAAAATGGTCACAAATAGAAAGTAATTGGAAAAAGTAGTTATTTCTGATGATCTATCTGAAAACAGCTAGTTGTTTGATGGTGAGTAGTGATGGGCAAATTCCCGAAAATTTTTGCGAAACGCCTGCAAAAATTCGCCTGGCTAAAATTCGAATGTGCGCTGGTGTCCAAAAATGGACGCCGCATCCTTAAGCGGACACCCATGTCCAAAAACGGACGCCCAGCAGCATTTTGGCAAATTTTTCACCGTTTTGCGCATTCAGTGAATCGAAATGCCCCAGATTTGCCCATCACTAAAGTTGAGCGACCCCTTTAAGTTCTAAATCATTGAATATAAAGGCATTGCTTTTGTTTTGCCCTTGAGTTACTGCATTGGGGAGCATACTAGTAAATCAGCTCTGCTGTAGAATACCTGTTGGAGTTCCTTGTAGAAAAAGAATGTTGGCACAGATTGAATTCGATATTGTTGAGCCAGTATCTGAAAGGCAACATGTAATTATTGAAGATTAGGACACAGTCATAGGTGAGGACAAGTTGTACAGGGTAAAACAGTTTTGCAATTGACAAATGTGTCTAATTATATGTAGCTATTTATGCTGTACATGCAATAAGGTTCCATTAAATGTTCCATGTAATTTACAAGGATATTGGGGATTGTCAACAGAATCAATGACTATGCACAACAAAAGGTATATGGTTGCAGGATTAAGCTGGCCATAGACGCAACAATCCGATCATACGAATCGAGGATTCATACGATTTTCAGATACATACCGATTTTCGGACCGTGTGTGGAGAGTCCTGACATTTTTCGCCCATCGGTTGTTTGGTCAATCGGACAGGTTAGAAAATTTCTGTCGTCTGCCGATAATATCTCTGCGTGTTTTGCCGAGACGCCCTAGGCTGGCAGCTGCACCAAATAGGAGCATGCATGTGCACCATTATGAGTAGGTACATGCATCCGCACCAGTGGAAATATTCGTAAGGTTTGCGGTAGTTTAAATTTGGGATTTATATTTTTGAATGCAGCTCATTTTTCTTTATTGAAAAGTGACTGTAGGAGCCACATTCTAACATGACGACAATCTTTCAGTCCAGTTAAAACACTTCTACACCTCAGTGAACTGGTAAATCATGTGGGCGCCTGGCCGGCCAGGCCTGGCACTGACTTTACTTATTATAATACACAAGTTTCAGTGAGTCATGTGACAGAAATAACATCACTAAGCTCCAAATTTTGACCAATGACATCACTAAGCTCCGAATATAACCAATGACATCACTAAGCACTGTTTATAAGTATATGATTTATATAATTATAATTTTAACCCTGAATATCCTGTAAATTATATCCTAATAAATGGTGACTAGTGAAATCATCAGTTATAAACAGTGAGTAGTGATGTCATTTGTCACATAACTTGCTAAGACGTTTGTATTATAATACAGTACCCCATGTTGGAAAATATGAGGATATTAGAAGTAACTTTGTAGTTCCATGACCTGTATAAAAGCACTAGGTCATGGAACTCCTGGGAGACTAATAATAGCCTTATATTTTTCAATAGGGGTACTTTATTCACTATATCATTTACAGGATTTTCATGGCTTGTGTATTGTAAACTATATCAATAAACAATGCAGTCATCTTATACTAAAGACTAAAGTATTTATACTGACTTAACTACTTTACAATGGGAGTACAATAATCCCAATACACTGTGCAACAGAAGTTTCCTAGAAAGTACATACAACACAGTAAGTACTTACTGATGCATCATCCACATCTACTTGGCACAGCACAATGCTGGGATAATCAGTACTTAGCTTCTGTAAGGAAAAAGCACAATAAAAATAGGTTACACCAGAAATAAGCTATACTGTGTTTCAACAAGGATATCTGTTGAAATGGACAAATGTTCTCTTTGACAAGATACCATGGTTTACTGCTGAGGTGCAAATTGGCCCAACGATATCACAGATTATGTTCGATTTAGGGGCAGATTTAGCAAGGATCGAATTTCGAGTTAATTTGGAAAATAATGACCAATCAAAATTTTAATTTTTCAAACTCTGGTGAATGGGATCAACCTGCAAACTCGAAATTCAATTGAAATGTCAGGATGCTGGAAAAAAACAACAAATTTATACCAGAACTTCCCCCTATCTAATAGATATCTTAAATCTGGTCAGCATATACGATCCCACAAAACAACATAGCCATTAGGGTTGCCACCTTTTCTAGAAAAAATTACCGGCCTTCCTCTATATTTAATTTTTTTCCCTATTAATAACATTGGGATCAAGCATCAAAAATACCGGCCATGTTTTCATTTTTGGTCTTGGATAATCTCAGTTTGATGTACTCTGCACATTGAATGCTCTGCAGTCTGTCTATGATATCTAGTGAAGGGAGCAGGAGTGAATTGTTTTGATGAATCATTACAAATAATCACATATTCTACACAAACATATATGATAACCTTCACCAATTGAAATGGTTTCATTCTGATATCTATGGAATGTTCCATGATGGCAGTGGGATCTCACACCTGATAAACATCTATGGTAAACTCTGCAATTATGCCAAGCAATTTTAGAATGGGATTTACCAATAAGCTCTGAAGCTGTAGTGGTGGATTTTGGTGGTAGAATAGGCCTTTCATAGCAGTGTTTTCTTATTTCGACAATTAAATCTATGTTCACATACAAATACACATTTTAGACCACTTACTTCAAATTCTGGGGCAATTCTTCTACAGTTGCCACACCATGATGCAAAAAACTTGATTACTACAAGTTTCCCACCAGACTCTTGGAGAGTACGTTGGCATTCCTCCTGTGAAGGAATATTTTTAATTTCAATTTATTTTATACCTACAAGCATGCACATTACACATATTGTTGTGTGTGAACAAGACTACTGCTGCTTGTACTGTGTCAATAACCCACCTATACCTGTGCAACTCCCTGAAACTCCCCGTGCCTTGTTCAGTTTCGTGTAGCAAAGGATCCAGTGAAATAGATGGTTCCTTGCAGCAAAATAACTGGTTTATTTACAGTGAACAGTTGCAATGAAGTAAGTTAAAGACACTTTGATGTCAAGCAGAGTGTCCTGGGACATGCACATAATAAGCAGACCCTGATCCACAATAAAAGAATAAAAACATTAGATTTGTCAGCATCCCTTTTTGAAAGCTAGCTTTCAAATTTAATCTTATTAAGCTAACCGCCTACCTTCTCCCACTGGCCTTACTTTCTTAAGTCAACTAGCAACACCTCTTTGTCCAGTGCTATCCTAATAGCGACATTAGCATGGGGGAGCAGGTCAAATGCCCGAGAGGCATACTGACACAATCATGTTAAAATATGTAATTTACATGTATTCATTTAATAACATAAATAACAGAATATAATTTAGAATCCTTGATGCACCCTATTCCATTCAATTATTTGTTTCTCTATTTTATTTATGTGATATAAATAGGTAAGGCTTTAAAAGGCTCAGCACTATATTACATTTATTGTAAAATAATCATTTTTAACATCTTTGCATTTTGTGGGATCTATTATATGTAATGCTTGGGCCTATAATGTAATAAGTATGGAATCTGTTATCCGGAAACCCATTATCCAGAAAGCTCCAAATTTATTTTATCCAAATAATCCAAAGTTTAAAACAATTATTTCCTTTTTCTCTGTAATAATAAAACCATAGCTTGTACTTTGGTCCAAACTAAGATATAATTAATCTTTGTTGGAGGCAAAACCATCCTGTTTGGTTTATTTAATGTATAAAGATCCAAATTACATAAAGATCCATTATCTGGAAAACCTCACATCCCGAGCATTCTGGATAACATGTCCCATACCTTTATTGTTTGTATAACAACATGGATTTTTTTTAAATAGCATTAAGCACTACTTAATTGCAACAGTGAATACCTGGGCCATAGAGTTAACCAGAGCTTTCGCAAATCTTGGAAAGTGAACCATACCCAGACCTAAAGTTAATACAGCAGAAATCCAAAAAATTTGGATTTCTGGAGTGCCTCTCTTTGCCAAACTGAAACTCCTGTAAAAATTTCAAGGAAAGGCATGCATTCCACAGTGGAACACATAGCCATCTTTGATTTTCCTCCCTTTCTGTCAAATCTAGTGGCAGGCAGGACATTTAAACTGTGATGCACAACGGCAGCTTTCTGTAATGAAAATCAGGACTGTCCTACAGAAATCCAGACAGATGGGATACATAGAACGTTAAAGTCTTCGCAGGACTGGTGACTCCATAGAAATAGCAGAATTGCAGCCTTTGGGAATCTGTCACTTACTTTACGTGTATATTAGTGCTGTCCAGCAAAAAAGTAAATGTCTAATTAAGATATTTGAAAACATAAAATCAATGCTCTTTATTTAATTTGCAACATAAGACTTTATTCATGGTGCATCCTTTTGATTTTGTGGCAGAATAGCACTTAAGTAAACATTGAATTAAACAGAGTTAATAAAATTAATTAATTTGATTTTCATATACCTGCACAATTACCTTGGGTTAATTGATGTAGGATCTGGACCAATAAAGTGACTTTAGAGTTTGAGAATTAGAGTTGAATTATGACTTTCATAAGTAAAAACTGTACTGCACACATAAACCAAGTCAGGAGTGTATTCGTCCTCTCCCAATGGCCTTTCTATGATTGACCAAATCATCCTACAAGGTATAGTAGACTGTAAGTTTGAATAAACTCTAGTGTATCCAGTGGCTTGACTAGATATTACTGGGCCTCACAGCAAATTATTTTCAGGCCCCCAAAATGTCAAGAGGTTGACCTGTTTTACCAATATTTATTGAAATTGTATATGAATTAGGGCCACAGGGGTCACTATAGCTTCTTCTGTAGTAGTGCCCCTGGGTCAAACTTCCCTGCAGCTCGCCTTTTTGTGAACTTTCAGAATGTTATAAAATGTCTTATTCCAATGAACTTTTCAATTGGCCTTCATGTTTTTTTTAGTTTTTGAATGTTATACCACTAGTTCTGCCTCTTTCCAGCTTCTAAATGGAATATCTAACATTGGCAGCCAGACATCTATTATTCTTTGAGGCCACAATATTATTTTATTGTTCCTTTCTATTTTCTTTACTTTCTGTTATACCTTATTTATTCATATTCAAGTCTTTGAGTAAAACTGCCTGGTTTGTGGGGTAAAATAGAACATAGGAACCAGATACTGTAGCCACTAAACAAAAAGCAAAATTTTGGAAAAAACAAAAATATGAAGGGCAATGGCGAATTTTCTCAGTATATAAAGCTCTACATCAAACTAATAGTAAATTTAAAGGTGAACTACTTATTTAATATCAGTACCCAAATGGTCATAAGTATGTAGGGTGAAGAAGTTACACTTACCTTGTTTTTAAGGTACCTAACCATCTTCACGTCAGTTTACTTACTTTGCAGGGTAAAGCCCTCAGCTTTGTGCTCCTTAATATGCAGAAAAATTGAAGGTGGGGCTTCCATGACTAACTTTTTAGTTCCCTCCTCCTCAGAATGTGAGGTGCCTAGCACATAGGGTGTAGGTAAGTTACAAGTAAATTGCTGGAGTGTGGGTTTTGTAGATTTCTGGGGCACGCCCAAAGAAATGAAAGAGACAAGCTCAGAATTGCTGCAGGCATGTGCATGGCTAGGTTACATTTATATTTAGGACTTAATTTGTTAAAACTATTTACATTGTGGATTTTAAGTAGAAATTGCATTTGTTTAGTGTATATTTAAAGTAAAGTTTGGGAAATATTTGCATCCACAGGAAATTCTCCAGGGGTGGTTCTCCCTTTAGTTAATGTGTTCATTAATTATTTGGGATGGGCAATGTAAATGATGTATCTGCATGACACAAAACTATGCAGGTCAATTAATTCCATCCAGCATATGTCATCCTTGCAGCAGGATCTTGACAAACTGGGTGAATAATTGACAGATGAGCTTCAGTGATGATAGATGTAAGGTTATGTATGGAATGTAAAGATATGCAGCCACTAATGACCTTAATGGGACTGTGTTAGGTAAATCCAAAACTGAGAAGGTATTTGTTCATAATATACTTGGCTATAGTACACAATGCAGTCAGCAGATGCAAGGTTTTGAGCTGTATTAAAAGTGGTATAGATTTGGTGGAGGAAATGGTCATACAAAGCACTGGTAAGGCCCCATCTAGAATAAGCAGTGTAGCTTTTTCTGGTGCTAAAATTTATTATTATGGAATTAGAAAGAATAGTCCAAACAGTCCAACTAAGCATTCATAGAAAATACTGGCTAAGTTGGGAATGTATATGATAACTACATAAATACATAAAGGGGACCATTCTTTACCAGTAGGTTCTTCAAGGCTGGATGTTTTTTTTTTAGTAATTAAAAAAAAAAAAAAAAAACAGGTCTAGAGACTGTGAGGGTTAGGCATCTCCTCGGCAGTTTTCCTTTGTAGTTTGGACACAAGTTCAATTACCTAGAAAGATATTGTCCTTTTTTCTGCGACTATGGAAATTCAGTTAGTTCATAGTTTGCCCAGTAGAGGCAGTGTGTCTGAATATAAAAGGATATAGCACTACGTGCTCAGGGTCTTTCCTGGGGCCTCACCTCTTTTGAGAGGTTGTAATAAGCCCAGGGTTCCAACTTAAATAAGTTGGCAGTCAGCTTAAGGTTATAGTTACTCTAGGAGTGAGAGGGAGGCTTAGGAAGTTAGTGAGCAGTCCTTCACTCCAAAAAGGAGGAATAGTGGGGTTAAAGTAGTAGAGGGATTTTTCAGTGGATGATTTGAGGACCAGGTAGGGTGCCAAGATACAAGACCCCAGATTGAGAATCACAGAGAATGGTTCACTACTTTCAGGTAGGACTTGCCTCAAAAGTGTGGTAAGATATACTGCTGCCTAGCTTGCCTCTGGGAGGGATTTTTCATAATTGAATTTGAATTGCCACAAACAAAGCAATTGCTAATCTTGTTATTGAAAGTTGCTGCATTACTTTTTTGCCATTACATCAATAGGCACTCTTTAGGAGAGGAGAAAGAAAAGTCTGAAATGATTTTTCTTCTCATTTAAATATACTGTCTGATGTAGATGCATAAACAAGACACATCCCCTTGACTTTATCTGATCTTTCTTACATTACAGCAGCTGGGATTAGATTTTGTAGGAACCCACAAAATATTGTGTTTGGTCATAAAACAACTGGATTTTTCAAAACTTTCCTCCTCAAAACGAAGGGCAGAAAACCCTCAATTGAGGCTTACCTCAAAATGTGAAAACAATTAAAACATCTTATCTTTAAATAAAACTTTTTAAGAAATCTCAAAACATCTCATAAATATTTTAAGGAAAACTATACCCCCCAAACAATGTAGGTCTCTATAAACAGATATTGCCTAAAACAACTCATATGTAAAACACTGCTTCATGTAAATAAACCATTTTCATAATAATACATTTTTTTAGTAGCATGTGCCATTGGGTAATCATAAATAGAAAATAGCCATTTTAAAAAATAAGGACAGCCTCCTGGGATCCTAGGATCCAATGGTGCACACAAACATACCAAACAATAACTATAAAGTTAGGTCACATGAGCCAATTAACAGACAGAGTTCTGTCTTTTGCTTCAACACTTCTTCCCTTTACAGTTAGAGTTGAAATATTTCTGGTCAGGTGATCTCTGAGGCAGAACACAGACCATCACGAAATGGTGGTTCAAGGCAAGAGATGTAAAAGGGCAATATTTACTTAAATATATAGACCAGGTAGGTAAGATTATTTAATATGTCACTTGATTTGATATAAACGATCTGTTGCTCAAAAATTCATTTTCGGGGTATAGTTTTCCTTTAAAAACAAAAAACACATAGTGAAGCATGGTTGCAATATATAAAGTGGGATACATTTTGATATCGGCAAGATCCTAATGGCAACTTCTAATCACACTATCCTCATAAGTGTATCCAGGTATGCACACGCCATTCATAACTCCAAACATGAAGTTTCAAAAGCAAATGGATACGATAACAATTATCAATTCATTTATCAGAGGTAACTGTTCCTAAGAGATCAAGCTCTCTATTTACAATAAAATATATAAAATGTAACAAGTTAAACAGAGTAGGAACAGCGTGGTCCTATACACCCGTAAAGAGAGCATTAGTCAATGCAGAATTATAGTGGCAAAAATGACATGCTTTGTGTGCCAGATATCACTTCCCAATACTGCACCAAACCAACCCCATGGCATTTTACCATAAGCTTCATCCAAGTTCTAGCTGAATGTCAAGTTAGAGGATATGAGGGGTTGGGGGGGGGAGGCACATATGTACAATTTCCACACTCCCTTCATGAATACAGTACTTATTAAATGTAGGAAGTAGGCAGCCACAGGACCACCTGAAACTGAATGCAGAGGCTTATTATTATTTACAGATGCAGCCACTGGGATTTGTGAGTTTCATGACTCAGGGTTAATTGAAGAAACTGTGTTATCTAAAGTTATCTTAACTCATTTAATGCATTTAACCTTTTCATTAGCATACCAAAGCACCATTTCAATGGTGAACTCCTTAAAGGGGTTTTTCACCTTTGAGTTAACTTTTAGTGTAATGTAGAGAGTGATATTCTGAGACAATTTGCAATTTGGTTTTCATTTTTTATTGTTTGTGGTTTTATAGTTATTTAGCTTTTTATTCAACAACTCTCTAGTTTGCAGTGTCAGCTATTTGGTTTCTAGGGTACAAATTACCCTAGCAACCCTGCATTGATTTGAATAAGAGACAGGAATATGAATAGGAGAGGGACTGAATAGAATGATAAGTAATAAAAAGTGGCAATAACAATACATTTGTAGCCTTACAGAGCATTTGTGTTTAGATGGTGTCAGTGACCCCCATTTGAAAGCTGCAAAGAAACAGAAGAAAATTGCAAATCATTAAAAAACTATGAAAAATAAATAATGAAGACCAATTGAAAAGTTTCTTAGAATTGGCCCTTCGACAATATACTAAAAGTTAACTTGAAGGTGAACCACCCCTTTAATTGGATGGGATGCTGTGACACAATATTCTGTGCTAAGTGGGATAAATTAGTTAAGTTTTTAAGTGGCTTCATCTGTATATATATAAATATATATAATATATTATAATAGTATTAGTTCTTCCATTCTGCCCCTTTGTGGCTGGCAATCAAAATGGTATCTGCTTGTCAGTTACTGTCCCCATCAACCAAAACAAGATCGACATTGAGTTCAACTTTATTGCTATTCATATTTTCTAGTAAGGCCCAATACTATTCATCTTTTAATTGGACCAAATTGTTGACTGTAATTAACCCTAGCAAACACATTAATTAAAATTTGGAAATCTGCAAACCAAAAAATGTGCACACACAAAAAATGACAGACTAATTGCAAGTTGTGTCTCTGGGTCCTTTATAGCTTTGCTTCACTAAGCAATGTATACAACACACATTCTTAGAAACCAGGATACAGATCCTGCTATTCTTGCTCAGAGGTTTTAATAATTTGTTGTAATGCCCAGGATTAGCTTGGTGTGGTTTGACGTGTCTTTCTGTTGACTGCACACACTCCTCTGTCAATTTTGCATAAATAATAATGACTTGCAGGGATAGTAATTTTAATAACCTGACTGCAAGAAGATGCTAATTATACTGAAAGGAATCATCAATGGTCCTTATATGTGCACAAAAAAAAAATCTTTAAAGTTGTGTGAGCATTTATACAAACTGTGTGCACAGGTCAGAATAAGCATAACATATATAATGTATGTGAGATTTTAAAGTGTTCTTCTTAAATCTTAATGACAATAGAATTGGGCACCTTCTGCTGCAGTCATTGGCTTAAGAGAAATACACAGGAAAGCACAGTCCTGTTATATGCATATCTCATGGCCTGCTTTTCCCCTGCAGTCAAACTTCACAATAATTAGTTGTTAGATCTATTTGATCTAAACACAACGGGGGAAATTCACGAAGATGCGAAAATTCGCTAGCGTTGGCTTTGCTAACGTTCATCCACACTTTGCCAGACAAATTTTCATCAGCACTACGCAAATTCACTAAGATGCGAATTTGCGCTCAGGGCAGTGAAAGTTAGCAAGGTATCGCTACCGTTCGTTCGCCAGGCAAAGCGCAGTTACGCTAGCGATGCCTAATTTGCGGGAACTTAAGCTTATAATAGAAGTATATGTTACAGCCACTACATTCCACTACACAAGCCCAGGAAACCTTTAATAATTAATAACTCCTATCTATTGTATTGAACTTCGCCAGGTCTGACCAGGCGAAGTAAAGTCTAATGTAAGTGGTAACATTCAGGAAAATGTTCATCTTAGTGAGATTGCATAATTACGATCCTTCGTCAGTGCACAACTTCGCCTGGGGTAAGGGTGCGAAGTTGTGCAAGTCTATCTATTTCGCTAGCGAAAATTCGCCAGAGTCGGTGTTAGTGGATTGCGAAGTTGCGAAATGACGTCACGCTGGAGAATTAGCGCTAGCGTTAGACGCTTCGTGCTTTAGTGAATTTCCCCCAAATACACCCATTCCATTAGGTTAGTCAGTAATTTATTTTAAAAAAAAAGTTGATTTGGGGAATCAGGAAAAACATGCTTGTTGATCTTAGACCATTAGAAATTAGCTTCACTGCTCAGAAATAAAATTCAAAACAAATGGGAACTTATACTAAGCGTCTAAATGCATTGTAATGCAAGTAAAATAGATATTTCCCATCATCAGCCTGACATTTAAACATTTTGGCTTGCTTTCAGGTGAACTTATTGGCAGGTCATGATCTTGACCGTCGCTGACTGAAGTTCTTGTTTTTGTATATTTTTTGCATCATCTTCTAAGGTGCTATGTGATATCAGTGGCACAATATAAACAAACAATGTTTACATTTACATTTAACACATTAATAAACTTTAATACCCTAATCAATGAAAGGTGGGCTAAGCTGTCTGTATTAAATTCAGCTGGCCATTTAGGTCAATGGTTATTTCCTGCCCTGGAAATATAGTTGGGTGACTTAAAGTGGGCAGTGGCAGTCTAACCACATTTAGACCACAAAAGAAAGTTAAACTCAAAAAGAGTAAATAGAAAAATACTTATATCTTCAACTGGTTAGACAAATGTTTACAGAGGTGTTGCTGGCTAAGTAACAGGAAGGCTATGGGGACAAGATGTCAGTTTTATCACATTAAATTAATGCCGGGGGCTTTAAATGACAAGAAAAAAATCACAATTCAAGTAAGTTGCATTGGAAATAGTGCTGTACAATTTACATATAAAACCCACTGCACTACTCATCCTGTTTATGAAGAATCCTTGTATTCCTTCCATGTGTGATTTATTGTTGGGTGTTGTCACATTCACAATACTTGCCTTGGTGCATTCCCACAAATAGCCCCAGGTAGGAGCATGTTAATGTCTGCTCATTTTTCTTGTGGTCCTCGCTGATGATTGGGTGACTTGAGATACCTGCATCATCGCTGACTCTTAGCATTGCTTGCAGCTGCTCCAATAGGATGGTAGCTACCCAAAGTGAGCCATGTTTAACCAGCAGGAGGAGCACATGGTGCATGAATAGTGGGTACATTAAAAGATGGTTAGGAATAACTTCTCTACATTGTTACTTATTATTTTAACAATCAATTTAAATGTCAACATAGCATTTAATGGCATTATTTAAAACGTTTCAGTGCAACTTACTTCTCCAGCTCTCCCCATTGCAAAGATCTTCTGAGGTTTTTGGTCTATGCCAGTTGAAGACTGGCCAGTCACTAGTTGTTTATATACTGTGTATTTGACAGTTACTAAATGAGTGATCTGTAGAGACTTATTTGGATATCTTACAAACATAATTGTCAGGAACAGAAGTGCCAAATTATGGGATGACTGAACATAGAATGCAAAGAAGTCCAGCCTGGGATTTGCTAGTTACCCATGGCTCAGTAGCCAGAGGTAGCCATGTCCAATTTAATGCATAATTCACAATCACAAATACTAGGGTTACCACCATTAGTCTGTGGATGGTCCAGGCAAGGGGGATGGGGGTGCAGAATGGGACGATGATATCTAGAGATGCAATGGAGCGGCAGCCCATAATTATTATTAACATGTATTTCTATAGCGCCAACTTGTTTCAGCCATAATTGGCTGAACTGTGCATCAATCAGAGCAGGGTTATTAAAAAATAACATTGTCAATATGAACATTAAAGTGACATTATTTAGTGACATGTATTGATGTTTCACTCTGCAACATTAACAACATGGCCCATCAACAGCCTTTAGGGTATAAATGTTACTTGTATCAGATTTAAGGGTCTTATAGTTGTAATATAATGAACCAGTTTTGATTCACAACCCGACAGGTAACAACACTCTAGTTGCCAAATGTTCAGCCTCTCTTCTCTTCCTTCCCCTAGAGCTAGGCACGCTAGTTTTTTTCCTCTTCCTACAATATCCTATAGGGGATATCTATTACTGTAGGCCTAAGCCTACCTGTTGATTTGATGAATCATCTAATCAAGTTGTTTTCACCCAGTGAAAATCCTATAATTGATGCCACCTGGACTTTAAGAGTAGCGGTTTTGAGCCCCATGTGAAACCCACCCGCCAATAATGTGAGGAGGTTAATAGCTAGGGAATCACACAAAAGATACGTTCTAAGATAAATCTTTAAAGTTCCTGCTTTCCTACTTTGAACCACGCTTTATATTACTTCTAGTGATAAGCCTTGTTGTGTTAATAATTGCCATTCAGGATCCAGGCTGAGAGGGCAAGCCTGCTGGGATCTTTGTGATAGATAGGACCCCATTGAAGAAGAATCCTGCTGGCCCGTAGATGTATTGGCATGTAAAGTGTACAAAGCATGCATCTTTGGACTTTATTTTCTATTATGCACCCTGTTTAGCTAATTGTAAATAAGCCCTAATAGCCTTTACTTCCATGTGGTGCTGTGGGAACAGGCACAATAGAAAAGAATGGGACGTATTAACCCATGCATTCCTGTGCAGTCATGTCACCATACAGGGATGAATAAATGCACATGTATTAGGGCTCTAATAATCCATATACTGGATTGTCTCATCTCATTGCTGGTCTGCATAGGCATAGGCAGTATAGCCCTGTTGAAGAAGCTGGCAAGGAAAAAGAGGCTTTTTAAAGTACCCTTTTGTTAAAATACTGTTCCCCTTTAAAGTTTTGTTTAACACAAATGTTTCCTGCAGGGACCCATAGGTTTTACATATTCCTATGTCTTTAAGGCCCTACCCTTTTCTTTAGTCACTAGGCAAAAACCCATGTTGCCATTTAAGTATTTACATTACTAGTATCATTGGCCAAGAGGTGTAATGACCACCTCCTGCCACACTTCCATTTAGTGTGTGGAAAGGAGTGGCCTCTTCCTCTTTGGCTCCTGGTGTCCTTGCAGCTAGGTGTTTCCATTGAGCCTGGGATCACCAAGGCCCCAGTAAAGTCTTTGCCCCAAAGGGACCTGTACCTTTGGAGAATAAGTTGGGGACCTGTAAACCCTGTGAATGAGGTTAGTTATCACAGGGTAGATATTGTTATAGACTCTGAGATAGACAGATTATATAGCAAGAGCAGTTGTGTGCTTCATCAAGGATCAAGTAGCAGGGAGTAGCTTCCCACAAGGCTTCCTTGTATGCCTTTAGTGAAGGGACCACAGCAGCTAGACTTCTTCTCCCTAACCACTCCACTGGATGGGATCCGGCCAACTTTAAGGTGTACTTACCATTGGGAATTGATGTACACTTGACTACTATGCCTTATGGGAGTCACAGTCTCCACTTTGCTGTATCAAGCTCCTTGATCCACTCAACAACCTGATATGCTAATACCTCCTCCTGCGTGTGGTTATTGTCTCTTACTAATAAACCCAACTGTTATTTCATCATAAGAACCTCCTGGCATCCAATTAATCTATTTTTGCTGTACAATAGCCCCTGTGTTGTAGTTGCACTACACCCTTAAGGGAAAGCTTCCACTTTGCAAAGGCCCTGATCCTGTTCCAATGTAACCAATGTTCATTACCATTAGTTGGACACTTAACTATCTGTGGTCTGGATAGCCCAGATTAGTGTTACATTCCAATATTTGTTCCATTTGTATATTTTCAAATGCAGTTGCTCATTTATATTTTTCCAAGTATCAACAGCTGCTTCTCATTTGCAGGTTAACTTTAATTCATTTACCACTATCACCGTAAACCGTTTAGGTAGAGGGTGATTTAATTAAAATGACAAATGATAGTCCTGCTATGAGTGTGTTTAAAGCAAAATCAGTATTCCTAAGTGCAAGAATTTCTTGCAGTTGCTTATGGCGGATTTATCAAAAGTTTGACAGCAAGGAACCTGTACTTTTGAATGAGATTGTGCATATTGTGCTGCAAAGAAGCTCTGAACTCAGGCAGAAGACAACTTGTCCATCTGCATTCTACACCGGGTCTAATTACAGAGGAAGCAGACCCTGCAGCTGCAGGGGGGCCCAGGTGGAACAGGGGCCTGCCTCATGATGCCCTAATTCATTAACAGTTTTAATACATATTGTTAAAACAAGTCAACCTCTAGAGATTTTCGTGGCCTGAAAAATAATTTGCTGTGTGGCCCAATGATATCTAGATACACCATTAGTTCCACATGTTCCCACAGCAGAGGTACAATCTCATTCACAAAAACAGACTGCAGTAAGTCCAGACTCCATGTGTAAAAGAGCTTATTTAAGTTGGATTGCCTACATGCTTTTATTTTATCCAACCAGAGACTAGTTAAGTATTTTGGGGAAACGGAAAACAGAAGGGGTGGGGGTCAAATCTTTTTACATCTAATTAATAACCCAAGAACAATGGGGAGAGACATAAAGTCTCTGGTCTCCATACAGACACCTCACCCCTACCCCTAACCTGTTCAGAGGTTGGAATAAACCTTACATGTTCAGCTTAAGTGTTGAATCACCCTGGTATTGGGGTTTAATAAAAGCAGTTCCAGTCTATTCCCCAAGTCAAGTCTAAGCAAAAAAAAAAACATCTTTGAATTAAGGTTTAAAGCTTGTTTTCCGTTTTGCTTACACACAGATGTACAATATATAATCTGTAAGTCAGCAAAACAGCTACAACATGATGGTGCCTGTACTGTGGGACATGTCTCACTTAAATTGCCTTTCAATTGCTAATTGCCTTTCACAGTATGATATTTGTCCTTTTAAAGTCTTTAATAATTTACCATTTTTATTTTTTACTTGCACTGCTTTCTCAGATTTCACCACAAGAGGGTACACTAATCTGCATTATTGTAAGTCAGAGGTTCCCCTATTATGGGACTGACCCTTTATTGTTGGGTTGCCATATCCCTTGTGGGACACATACAGAAAAATGCATTGTTTGCAATTTAGCATGCATTTATTAGAAGTGCAGTACAAACAGGGCACAAGTGATTGCTTCCAGTGTTCTGCTTGTCTATCACTGGAGCTATCAGTGTTTTGTTAAATCACTGTGACCAATTCATTCAAAATTCATATTGCTGCTGGAGTTCATGCAAGTTAACTAAAAAAGCGCTACAAAATTTTTGTAGTTGATATAAAAAAAAAACATTTTTAACAGCCTTGTAGCGCTTTTTTAGTTAACTTGCCTCAACTCCAGCAGCAATATGAATTTTGAATGAATTAGTCACAGTGATTTAACTTATGGTTTATTTATAAGTAATGTAATTGTTTACCTTATTAATTACTTTTTAAATTAATTAATATATTAATTTATTTAAGCACTGGCACTTTAACTGATTCTGGTTATAAATTCCAAGGGATCCGAATAGTAGAACACTGGCACTTTAAGCATGTCAGGGTCTCAAGAATTTTGAATGAATTCATAGTGTCTGATAATATCACAGTATTGCACTTGCACTTTATGTCCAATTGGGTGGGCATTTACACTAATTTTTGAGATATTCTTTCTATAACAGTGTTGTCCTAAAAAATCCTAATACACTGCTGCTGGACTAATTCAGTTAATTAGTTGGTACATAGGAAGAGAGGGGTTGTGCTTTCTTTTTTTCTGCCTTTTATTAATTACAATTACAATTATCCAAGTATATATACCTCTCTCCTTTCCTTAAGCAAACTATTACTTACAAGGTTTTACGAAACAAATTTGTGCTAAATATATCTTCTAATAATAATAATTAATAATGATACTTCCTCTTCAGTGTCTAATGATGAATGCATTGAGTATGGAATCTGTTCT
Organism: Xenopus borealis; assembly: GCA_024363595.1. Lineage (NCBI taxonomy): Eukaryota > Metazoa > Chordata > Amphibia > Anura > Pipidae > Xenopus > Xenopus borealis. The sequence continues at coordinate 124,664,106 of CM044431.1, forward strand.
ATTCTTGTCTTCCTGAAAAGCCTTGTATACAGTAATGTTTTCCCTTCATCTGTTTAAAATAATGTTCAACACACCCCAAAGTTACCCCTGGCCTACTTAAACCCTGTCCATTTAAAGGCTTCAGCATTCTTTGGAGTATAGGGTCAGTTCAACCACCCACTGCAGACATAACATATTTTTGCAAACGTTTAATATAGATTAAAGGTTTTGTTCACCTTTATTAAGTGCTACTCAGAATAGATAGTGTTCCACCAAGCATGATAAAGCAGGGTTCAATTCAACTGAACATCTAATTAACTGATCGTGCTTGTTACAACATACCACAATCTGCAAAATGATTTGGAGAAAATGATTTTACCTGGGCAGCAGGGGATGCGGGGATGTCAAAAACTGTGAATTGACCTTACTATACTTGGTGTTAAGCAAAACTGTTCTAATTGGTAGGGATGGCGCGAACGTCGGAAAAAAAGTTCGCGAACATATTCGCGAACTTGCGTC
>CM044431.1:124670118-124712900 GCA_024363595.1 Xenopus borealis
TGATTGGCTGCCATGTATCTGCTGGTCTGGGGTGAGAGGGCAAAAAAATGCGCCAACTTCCGATGTTCGCGCGAACAAGTTCGCGGGCGAACAGTTCGCGCCATCCCTACTAATTGGCTAAGCACATCTAACTTTATGCTACATTTCAATAAACATTATGGTATTGCCCACAAGGAAAAATCAGCCCAGTGCTCTAGGAACCCAATCCCTTCCTTTCTAAACAAAGACTTGAGTCACACATTTAACTCCCTAAGCTCCCACTGTCTCCCTAAACTTGCATGTGGCACAGGTAAAATTTCCGAAAAAATGACATTATTTACAAATTACCTTATTTACTTGTTGCCTTATATAACTTTTGTAAATGCATTTTCTCCCTCTATATCTATAAAATAATCTGCAAAACAATCTGTGAGATTCTGAACAATGAAAGGTTGCTCTGTCTGCATGCTCTAGGCAAACCTGCTTTAACTCCCAGGCAAAAAATGCTGTAATAACATATCACCATAATTTCTGGGGAGATTGCTATTGGGGTAGATTTCAAGGACTGATCTTTATTCTGACCCAGGTGAAAATGATAGCAGTGAATTTCTCTATAAAATAAAAAGGCACTAAACAACTGAAGTGAACAACCCATTTGACACATCCTAAAAAAAAAACAGTTTACCCGCTGATAAAAAAGGTCTCTCCCAGCCAATAAAAATCATTATATCATAGATAGTATTAGAAAATAATGTAACTAAACATAAAACAATTAAAAATCACTGCAAGATTACACATACACGTTACTATGTAGGAGGAATATGACTATGGAGTGAGAAGTCATATTTTTCATCTGAGTCCTTAGTTATGTATATACTTAAAATTACTGGTTTTGGGGGGAGAGGGTGTTCTTCGAGAGCTAAAGCGAAAATAATAATTAGTTCAAGACTGGACAAATTTTATTAAATTTTTTTCTGTAAAATATATACATACAATATATATTGGTAGGTTATATCTGATAATGGTGGTAGGCAAGGCCTTGTTACCCTTACTGGTATTCAGATTATTAGTGGAAAATACTACAAATTCAAAGAGAACCAAACTAATGGGCATATTTCATTGAAGAAAAAAACAGCTCATCTGTATCAGTCAGTGTGCAATATAAATTAAAGGGTTTGTACATCAATAAGAAATCTTTCAGTGCTAAGATTACTCCTTAAAGGGAAACTGTTATGGGAAAAAAATTTTTTTTCAAAATGCTTCAGTTAATAGTGCTGCTCAGCAGAATTCTGCATTGAAATCCATTACTCAAAAGAGCAAACTGATTTTTTTACATTTTGAAATCTGACACGGGGCTAGACGTATTGTAAATTTCCCAGCTGCCCCAAGTCATGTGACTTTCTTTTGAGAAATGGATTTCAAAGTAGAAGTCTACTGGAGCAGCACTATTAACAGATGTGTTTTGAAAAAAAACATGTTTTCCCATGACAGTTTCCCTTTAAGGAGTAATCTTAGCACTGAAAGATTTCTTGTTGATGTACAAACCCATTTGGTGTGTAGGAACTCCAAACCCACAATTAGAATAAAACCTATTATAAAGGAAATAGAGATTAAAAACAGTACCAACATCATAACTTACATAAAAGATAATTTTATAAACATTCTCACTGTACACATTATTTGCAGTATTTAACAGACTTCTGCACACTTGTATGGGGTATTTAGGACATACAGTGTACATTTTATACTGTGAAAATAAAGCAAGTTCTGTTTATTTAAATGATACTGACAGGTTTCCTAAAAAAAATCCATAATACGTGTCAGTATTACTAAAGTTATGGCACCACAATCTTTCTACCCTTAAATTCCCTGAAGCCACCCACAGCATAGAGATACGTATACCGGAGGTGACACTTATGGCTTAGTAGTTGCATAGTCACTTTGGGCTTGAGACGGCACAGTTCTGCCATATGCTGGAATAATATTTTCATTTGTAATTAGCCTATAGAAGGATTGCACTGCTCCCAGACAGCATCAATGCTATGAAATATGTTAGCACTATATAAATACATGTTTATTAATAATAATAATAATAATAATAATAATAACAGAAGGAAAACAGCTTTCAACATAACAAATATACACAGGTTTTCATTGTTATTTTGGAAAGCCATAACAACTGCACATATTTATGTTATCTTAATTTGATATCAATAGCCTGAATCACTGTCTACAGTTACAGTTTGAACCCTGAAATCTGCCATGTGTACCTGAACTGAAGCCAAGGCAAGGAGGAAGGATGCGAGCGTAGAGACTGATTCTCAGCCTGTGTTTTTTAGCAGCCTGAGATTCAGCCCAATGTGGCATCAGTCTTTGTGGTATCACTTGAGAAGGGAACTCCTGCAGTCTTAGGTGGCATGTAATTTACAGGATGTCCTGTGTTTCCAGATATCCACGGTGTCTTATAAGATTGTGCAGTGTGCTGCCATTGATGTATTCCAGGGCAAACAATATGAGAGACTGGATACAAAAACAAAAGAGATAAAATGGTTAGATAGGAATGGATTTATCAAAAATTTGAGTTAACATTTTCTTGATTCAGGAAAAAAACGATAGCCAATATGTTAACATACAGTAAAGGTGGCCATACACGGCCCGATAAAAGCTGCCGACAGACCAAGGAAAAAACCCCATCAAGATCTAAATAACAGAGAACATAAATATATGAACAGCTAGGGGATCCATTATGTGGAAACTCGTTATCCAGAAAATCCCGAATTACGAAAAGGCCGTCTTCAACAGACTCCATTATAATTAAATAATCCAAATTTTAAAAAATGATTTTCCTTTTCACTGTAATAATAAAACAGTACCTTGTACTTGATCCAATCTAAGGTATCATTAATCCTTATTGGAAGCAAAACCAGCCTATTGGGTTTATTTCATGTTTACTTGATTTTCTAGTAGACTTAAGGTATGAAGATCAAAATTACATAAAGACCCGTTATCCGGAAACCCCCAGGTCCTGAGTATTCTGGAAAATAGGTCCCATACCTGTAGTATATGTATCTAGTATAAATATATGTTTAGTTCTTTTTTAAGTGTTCAGTTTGGGGCTGAATGACCCCAGTGCAACAGCATAATCAGCAATGGTAGTTTTGATTCAGTAATAAAATCTACTTAAATCTTCTCCTAGATGATCAGTGCAGTTTAACCAGTGATGGACACCCCCCCCCAAAGCGATTATAAATTTACTTCTCTTTTAAATGAAGTATCTACTTGTGCACTTATTTCCTGGCACTGAGGATTGTCAGATATGCCCTGCACAGAAATGGGCATCCTCTAGCCAACTGTAGTATCCTGGCCTCTCTTCTAACATATCTGAAGTTCTCCTCGTCTTTCTTTCTTATGACCTTCACTGCTACAAATTCTTCCTTGATGTCATAATAAGTCAACACCACCTAGAAAAAAAAGAGTGAAAAGAAAGCAATATTAATGGGTTTCTTTAATGTCAAAACAAATATAATATCTGAAATATATTCATGCTATCCTAATAGACATGCCAAATAACAAAGTAGTATTTTCTGAAGTCACAATAATACCAAATGCATCCCTAAAAAAAATCTACTCCACTTTACATCCAACAATAAATTACCTATAACAAGATCCTTCACCATGTCTGGACCAAACCCCGTAGTTTGTCAATCCTACTGATTTTTTGATGTTATTAAGGGTTACATGCAAAGCTAGTCACCAAAGGGTCGCCCAGAGCACCCTCCTCCAGTGATTTTAGAATTGGAGTGCAGCCAAAGTTTTTCTTGATCAATAAAAGTATGGTATGGTACTCCTGGTATAGAAGCTCTGCATATTCTAGAGTAATCCTCTATTCATAATACAATATATCTGCTACTTATTAATAATTAATTACTAATAATTAATTGAAGTACACTTTCCAGATCTTAATTACCTTATTACATTGGTTAATCATATGGATGCTACACAGAGGTCTGCAGTTTACTCTTGCATATAATTCACAAATACTATACATAGCGGTATGTCACAGTGCCTCGCCATTATGTGCAGGAAACTCTCAGATAAAAAAGATGGATCAGTGCCTAAAGCTGGCCATAGACGTAACAATTACGATCTTTCTCGGAAAAGATCTTTCCAAGAAAGATCGTTCGTTTCAACACACACGTGTCGAGCTGAATCGTCAAACATACAGGTAGAAACAATAGAATTCTACTTGTATCTGACGATTCAGCACTAACAAAGGCCGATGTCAGGGTGCTTGCAAAGGCATCCAATCAAAATTTTCCGTCCAGCCAGATCAACCAGCCGACCGATATCTTAATCTTCTGACGATATCGCTTGGCTCATTTCCCACCATACACGCAGCGAATATCGTACGAAAATGTGTTTCGTACAATATTATCTGTGCGTCTATGGCCACCTTAAGGCTACTGGGAAATTAGAAAAAAGCACTATATGGTGTAGTAGATTGGTTGTATTTTAAAACACCCAGTGTGTAATTATGTTTATAAACATGCAATTTCTTAGGAATACTCCCTTGGTTCTTTCTCCTTAATTATATCACCCCAAGCATGCTCCCAACAATTTCAGGGCTGTGGCAAAAATGCCTACTTACAAAACCAAGTCTTGAAATGTCACAAATAAGTTCTTAAGTTCTTCCTCCAATCGTGCCTTTATGTCCACAAGGGAAAAAACGTGCAGGAAACTACTTAGTAACAAGGTAAGTTAGTTGAAAGGAAACTTGTGTTCAGGGAGCTTTTGTTTAGCTAAAAGTATAACCTTCCTAACTGCTGGTCAAGATTTATATTTGATGTACGAATAGTGTGTGTCTTTTCAGATAATCGTATGCAGACAGTAGCCTTTAAATGTTTCCGCATATCAAAAAAAATCTGTATTCATGCATACATTTTACCAGTGTTATATGTATTGAAACTGAAATCCAAAATAGACAATATTGTATGTGCTTCAACCACCTTTATTAGCCTTGTAGGTTTGGTGCAAACCAGTCAGGAAACCCTTGCCAGGGGTATTGAAATTGGTTGCATCTATGTTCTTACTGGTTGCACTCATCACATGGTGTATCAACCAGGGGATTGATACCTCCATGCAACAACTTTCCAACATTGAAACTGTTATATTTACAGCTACACAGAAGAGAGGTAACCACAGTAGGTACTGGCATTTTTGCCGTAACCAGGGGTTCGCTGCCGCCTGAGGCAGGTGCCTCAACTCGCCCCTGTGCACTTGTCTTATCACCTGGTGATATTAACAGCATAATTACAACTGGTACAGTAATCATGGGCCTCCACTACCTACAGTTATTCACTAGCTCGGATACTGGCACATACTGTACATCACTTCTCTTCTATAAGAGTTGTTTCTTTATCTTGTAACAATTAATTAGAAATCAAGTTACCCCTTCATAGGATAAATCTAGAGGTAAAGTGTAGCATGTGCACCTTTCGACCAGTTCTTTCAATCTTCTACTACAGCCATAAAAGAAACTTGTTTCAGTGTTTCCACTAAAATCATTAGATGTTCCTGACCTCATACTGCAAATTAGTTATTTCCTCTCTCGTATATCAGACATAGAATAAACATAATGAAGTTTAATATGCAGATAAATTTAGAATAGCTGATTACACATCTTCATACAGGTGGTCATTATTCAAAAAATTCCAGCCAATATTCTTTGTTTCAATAACAATTCTCTATGTGCAGTAGTAATTGTATATTATAGTTAAACTATTCTACTGCCACATAGTAACCCAAATGGTAACTCACTACATAGTAACTCACTACAATTCTGCTATTTTTCTGTTTGTCATAACCATTGTACTTGGTGGTGGCAATGCAGGGAACATATATTTTATATTCTGGATTGATTAATATACCTCTGTTTCAATAAAATTGTCAATCTATCGTTGCAACACATTAAAGTTGATGGGTTCACTTCTCAAACAGTAAGTATTTAAATGTATTAATCCTGAGCCTTACTATTGATGATTACAATACTGTCAGATGGGTAGAGTAGCTTATCTAACTATTGTTTTTGTGGTTCCACTATTTGGGACATTAGTGCTGCCATGTCAGCACGGTGTTAGCTTTCACAGTATTCAGGGTTTACCCATGACATCAGAAAATGCACAAGGTTTGTTATTCTTTGGTCCCTTCTGGGATAGATTCTGAAATAAGGGACCTTGGTCAGTCAGTCAGTCACACTGACTTCATGGGGGGTGACAGTGAACCGCATAGTAGTGTAGTGTTCATAATTATCCCTCCCTAATGTTATAGCTTGTTAAATCCCATTGGTTGCCCATTGCCATGTGAAGGAACAGGAAAACTGAAAATCCTATCATACTTACTGAGATGTAAGTTTCCTGGACTGGAACATGGCAGTGGGCACCAGGCTTCCCGCCCTAGCGGGGAGAGCTTTTGGCCTTAAGTCAATGAGGATGGGCTTGTGAGGCGGGGAGCCAAATTTGATTGCTTGCTAATTACTGTTATGTGTGTTATGGACCCATTGGTTGCCCACTGCCATGTTTCAGTCCAGGAAATGAAAATCTTGGTAAGTATGACATTTCCTAAAAGGGCTGCTGTTAAACAGGTTCCTAATTGGAAGTTCTTAAATATGGCTGAGAAATATACTGCTGCACTGATAAGGATTCTAGAGAAAGAGAAAAGTATGCAAAACATAATTATGATCCTTTTAGGTGATATGGCTATTCTTATTGTAGTAACCTGCTTGTGTGGACATTTTGGTTAAGGGCATTCCTGCTGTTTTGACATTGTCTTATGGTTCATATTCCTGTTCCTGTTTCCCTCTTCCTGTCTAAGCTGAGAGGAAACATGAAGCAGCCACACCTATTTGTTGTAATAAATGTACTGTGCTTGTCTGACTGCTTTACCTGAACTAACACAGCACAATCATTTAATCCACTTCCAGTCAGTTTGTCACACTTAGCAGCCTATCTCTAACATCATTATAATAGGCCTAATATCCCTGTTGTCTGACAAACTCTCAGAGACAGTTATACATTTTGTATATGTCTCACACCGGCAGGGAGCTCCCGTTGCAAGCTGCCCTGTCTTCTCGCTTGTGTGTTACGTCACACACACACATACTGCACATGCGCTTCAGATAGGGTTGCCACCTTTTCCTGTGGCTGAACTCGGACAGGGGGGCAGGCCAGTGACGTCGGTGGGTCGGGCCTGTGACATAATGGGGCAGAGCTATGATGACGCGCTCTCCAATTGGCCGATCGCTGCGTCAATTAAGCTAATCCCACCCGGTTCTCCTTATTTGGAAAACCGGGCAGGAATTATTGACCCGGGCAGCCCTTCAAAATACCGGGCTGTCCGGGTCAAAACCGGACAGGTGGCAACCCTAGCTTTAGAAGACATGGCAGCTCACACCGGGAGCTCTCTCCCGGTGCGAGTAAGCCAGCTCCTGCAGGGGCCATTTTTTTTTTTAAGTACTAGGACCCCAAACTGTAATGTGGGCTCTATCAGCCCGCACCTTCGGTTTGGGTCAAATTTTTTGGGCCATAGGTGCCTTTTGGCAGAGAACCCAGAACAGCCAGCAGGTGCAACTATGATACTTTGTGCAACTCTGTGGGTGTCATTTCCGAGGCAAAACAAGGCGAGAAAATTCACCCATCCCTAGTGGCTAAACCTATTATGTAGTAGTTGAACTACAAATAACTATGTGACTACTCATAAGACCCACCCATCATATAGAATGTGTGGACATGATCAGTCCTATGTCTTTGGCTAAAACTATTATTTACTAGTTGACATACAGCTAACTATGAGACTACTACTGTTAGAGTTAGGCTGAAAGATAACAGTGGGCATGTTTACTAACATTGGAGATAATTATCTGGAGATATTTCTGGAGATGTTGCCCATAGTAACCAATACGTTTTCTAACTTATAAGTGGCTATTTAAACCTAATTGCTGATTGGTTGCCAAGGGCAACAGCTCCAGATATTAATCTCCAATGTTAGTAAACATGCCCAAAACTGTCTGGTAGTGGATTAAAGGAACAGTTCAGGGTAAAAATAAAAACTGGGTAAATAGATAGGCTGTGCAAAATAAAAAATGTTTCTAATATAGTTAGTTAGCCAAAAATGTAATATATAAAAGCTGGAGTGAGTGGATGTCTCACATAACATAATACAACACAACATCCTGTTTTTCAGCTCTCTAAATCTGAGTAAGTCAGCGACTTGAAGAGGGGCCACATGGGACATAACTGTTTAGTGATTTTGCAATTGATCTTCAGCTCAGATTCAAAAGCAACAGTTATGACCCATGTGGCCCTCCCTCAAGTCACTGATTGGTTACTGCCTGGTAACCAGGGTAACCAGGCAGTGTAAACCACGAGAGCTGAAGAGCAATAGTAATGTTCTGTTATGTTAGACTTGCAGTCACTCCAGCCTTTATACATTACATTTTTGTCTAACTAACTATATTGAAAACATGTTTTATTTTGCACAGCCTATCTGTTTACCCAGTTTTTACTTTTATACTGAACAATTCCTTTAAGGGTCCTTACACACGGTTTTACCTGCGCTCCCCTGCGTGCCATTTTGCTGCATTCAGCCACAGGGGAGCGCAGGTATAGACGCACTCAATTATTTTCAATGGGGCTTTACTCACACGAACGCATGTAGGCGCCAAACGCAGGAAAAATGCAACATGTTGCGTCTGAACTTGCGTTCGGCACTTACACGCGCCTCGTGGGTACAACCTCATTGAAAAGAATGAGGTGTGTCTAGACCTGCGCTCCCCTGCGGCTGAACGCAGCCAAACGCAACGCAGGGGAGCGCAGGTACAAAACGCCCGTGTGTAAGGGCCCTTAATGATTGTGCTGTGTTAGTTCAGGTAAGGCAGCCAGACAAGCACAGTACATTGATTACAACAAGGCAAACAGGTGTGGCTACTTAATGTTTAGACAAAAAGAAGGAAACAGGAATATGACCATAAGACAATGGCAAAACAGCAGGAATGCCCTCAACCAAAATGGCCCCACAAGCAGAGTACAACAAGAATAGCCATATCACCTAAATGGATCATATTTATGTTTTGCATATTTTTCTTTCTCTAGAATCATTATCAGTGCAGCATTATACGTATGTCTCAGTCATTTTTAAGAACTTCCAACTTCACGATTTTACAGCAGCCCTTTTAGGAAATGTTTGTTCATGTTTATTACTATGCAGCATGAGAGACATTTATGTGTACTAGGGATAGTTTTGTATGTATGGCACCCCATAGTGGGTAACGAGTAGGAGTATTTTGGCAATCACATAATTTGCAGAATTTACATGGGGGTGGGGAGTTGTGGGAGCAAGAAGGCAGAGAGCTCTGAACCCAGTAGTATTCCCTTGGGTGGAAATACCACCTGGCTGGCTCTAGCCGATTGGATCAAATATATGTAAACCTGTATTGAGCTCCTGCAGCAAGAAAACACAACTTTCACAGAGTTCTCTAGCTGATTGCACAAAGGGGCATGCTAAATCATATCAAAGCCATAACAATCATTCACTAAAGGCAAATTTGAAATTCTGGGCCTAAAAAATTGTACCATACCCTCTTTTACCGCACCCCTCTTTTTACCACTTCCATTAAGTACTGCAAAACCCAGGCATGACAATAAGATCACTTTACACAATGAATAACCAACTTTGCACTACCTTTAGAAAGGCCAGTAGTGATGGGCTCCTCCTAAAAACGGAGAATAATTTGTGTCTAGTTTTTGTTGTCGGCATTCATTTTTGGACGCTGGGGTCCGTTCTTGGATACGGCACAAATTCATTGGTGAAAAAGCACCAGCACCAAAAAACTGCGGGAATTTGCCGCAAATTTGCACCTGGCGAACAAATTTGCCCATCACTACAGGCCAGTTATAACACTGCAGAAAATTAATGTTTGCTCTATAACTTAATAGATATGCCCCATATATAGTGAATAGAACTGTCAATTTTTTATGTTGAAGAGTAACAAGATCTGGTTTCACATTTTTTAAAAATATGCTTTTCCAGATGTAAGGGAGTTGCCATGCTGGTTGCTCTGCCAAAGAAATTGAAGTCTTAGCCACAGAATCTCATGAAACATGTTTAATTAACATTTATTGTGTTTATTCTTGTATTAGTAAACAAAATAAAGAAATAAAAATAATTTTCACAATATATTATGATAAATATATAACACAAAAGTACATCAACATTTTCATTGCACTCACACATACATAATTTAAAAAATAAAAAAACAAAGTTTTAATACAAAGTGGAAATTACATATGTTATATATTTTTGCAATATACAGTACAGAGTTGAATAGCTGTTAAGATAATACTGAAATGTCAGTGTATCTAAATTGTGATTTCTTAGGTACATTTAAAATAAATGAGGATGATTACAGTACTGGAACTACGCATGCAAGAGACACATTTACAGCATTTATAAACCCTGTGTATGTCATAAATGCCTCATATCCATTGCACACGTCTGTATCTTGAAAAAAAAAACATTTCACAGTGTATAATATATTGCAGATATTTTTAAACAATAAAATATATATTTATATAATATATATAAGCATGAACATAATGTGATCATATGAAAAAAACTTTACATTTGTGACAGTTACAGAATAATATACAAAGATACAGTATTTCACAAACTGATATAAAAACTGGTATTGCAACCCTCATCTCCCCTGCTCCATGCATACCTATAGTTCTCTCTGGACTACAAGAGGGAACTGGCCACTCATCTCACCTTGCCTCATGGCAGAAGCCACCCTGACGGCTTTTCTTCCGACCCTCTTCTGCCCTGTGCCCTTGGAATTAAGGACTCTGAGTGACTGCCTGGATTCCCCTTATATAAATCTGCAATTGCATAGAGGTAATTGTTTGGCCCTAAAAGTGAAATAACAGGGTCTAAGAGCACTGGTATTCTTTTCTCACACTGCTTCCAAACACCATCTTAGGCCAAGAGCAGAAAGAGCTCTCAGTAGGGTTGCCACCTTTCCCTGTGGCTGAAGCTGGACAGGGGGGCTGGCCCGTGACGGCGGTGGGCGGGCCCATTATGTCACGGGGCGGCGCTATGATGGCACGATCGCCGATTGGCCGATCGCGGCGTCAATCAAGCTAATCCCGCCCGGTTTTCCTTATTTGGAAAACCGGACAGGAAGCATTGACCCGGGCAGCCCTTCAAAATACCGGGTTGTCCGGGTCAAAACCAGACAGGTGGCAACCCTAGCTCTCAGCCTGCAGATTTTGTTCATGCTGAGAGAAGCAGATCTGCTCCGTGCCCCATCTCTATCTATTTATATGCCCCAAATACATGAAAGCAGGCATTTTCACAGCAATTAGTTAAATGATTCTAAACTGATGCGGATCGCATCAGAGCTCACCCAGTTACGTGTCCTTCCAGTCGCTGCCCATGCTGGGAGAAATCGGCTACTCCACGCCGGTGTGTCAGTCAATGTAGACTAAACTCCCGCGATCCAAGGTACTGTACAGGAAAGTCTATGCTGGGACACGTTCCATGTGAATCAATAGGTGGCTTTCATTAATGGCATACATCGTGGTACAAACTGTTACAGCGGAGGTTGTATTGGACTCACACGTTTCTTGCCGAACTACTCTGCACTGTTCGACAAGAAACATGTCAGTCCAATACACCCTCCGCTGTAACAGTTTGTGCCACGATGGGTACCATTAATAAAAGCCACCTATTGATTCACATGGAACGTGTCCAAGCATAGACTTTCCTGTACAGCGCCTTGGATTGCGGGAGTTTAGTCTACATTAATTTTCACGCCAATTACCACTTGTGTGTGGAGGTTCTGTGGTTCCTGCTACAGCTGTAAGTTTATTTACTAAAACTGAATTTTTCTGGTTGGGCTTTTTGAGGGCAATATCTCACATTTGTAGTGGAAAAAAAGTGATTTTTTCAAGATTATTGTACCCTGATGCAGCAAAAAGTTCCAATCCAAAAATTCACCATCTCAAACCTGACAAGCTCATTTATAAGTCAGTGGCAGACGTCCCTATCCCAATTTGAAGATATTGTGGTTTGTGCTGGGTTTAGTCCCATAATCCAAAAAATTCTACTTTTCGGACAATAATCCAAATAAATCTAGCATTTTGGGAGAAAAGTCTGAAATAAAATCATACAATTTGGGTATTCGTAAAATTTTCCCCAATCCCAATTTTTTTTACAGTTACTTTAATGATAAAAAAATGTGTGTTTGGTCGGGCTTTTTTTAATTAAAAAATAAAATAAAAATCAGGTTTTAGTAAGTTAACCTAGTGTCTTCAGACCCCACAGCAGAATCCTTTAACAATTCCCCTTGGAAGGTCTTATGTTTTGAGCACTTTTATTAAAACTGTACATTAACTGGGATGGACACTTTACCCTTAACATGTGTAGGCCACGATTTCAATTTCTTAACCTTTTTTGGGGATACCCAGATGAAAACCCGAGTTGCTTTACTAAAAAAGTTGTTGTTTAAAATTGCTGTTGTTTACTATAGGTGCTGGGATCTTTTTTAATGGTAAGTAACAGCACAGAAAGCACACCTGTGGTTGCTCAATTATGATTCATGAAAAAACTGTTTGTGCCACTAGCCAAGTTCCAAAACAAGTTTTATTATTGCTCGATGCTGCATTGTGATTTATCATAATTTTGGAAATTGAAAAAAGATTTGCATATTCAGACAGGACAATGCTATTATCTCTACTTCTTTCCTGATAACATAATTATAGTATTAAAGTATAAAAAAAATTGTCCAGTTCCTGCAGAATTATTTTTTTTTTTACCTTTGTTACCTGTATAACGTTACCCATAAATGTGCTGTTGTAGAACAAAAATGCAACTGAGGTACTATATAAATATGCTGTTTATACAACAAAATGCAGATGAGGTACTATATGTATTTAATACTCTAGCAGACAGGCCTCTTAATACTGAATGTAACATTCCCTGAAAAAACTGTAGACCTCATGATCACATATATGATATTTTCTATCTTTCTTATGTATTGTATTATTATATTAAAATGTCAGAGACAGAGCAAGAGCTGTTTATGTGCCATACACTGTAGAATCTAAAATGCCAGCATAAGTACCATCCTGCCAATGCAGTTGATTCTGTAGTTGTGGGTTCCACTTTGATCTATGGCATGCCATGTTTCCTGCCAACAGGCAGGTACAGAACACTGTGAAGGGGAATTTAGGGAACGACAGGTAAGATTTGTTGCCCATATAACTGTTTATGCCACAAGCTTTTTGTTTTTATGAGAACACAGCTTATAACATTATCTATGCTGTTCAGATTTCACTGATAGCTAAACATTAAGACCATGACATCACTTATGGCAGTTTATAAATATAGCTCTATACAATGTAGTTGACACAAGGATTAATAAGCATTCAACTTTGTTCTTGAGACCAGCCATAGTTCTGAAATGATGTGTTAGCAACACTGTAACTGTAACTCAGTAACTGAAAATACATGACAAAACACAAGCACCTGAGTACTGCTCAAATGCTGCTCCATGTAAATTATGTATTTTAATATTGTATATCAGTTTACCTTTAGATTGATAACTGGGTCCACGAAGGGTGCCATCATTTTTTTTGTATTGTTCTATTCTCTGAGTTATTCTTATTGTAAGCAAAAGTTCTGGAAGTTACAGGGCTTGCTTCTCTTGATTGTGAAGATCTCTGAACTTCTTGATGCTTATGCAGTTTCCTAGTGTTGGAGTTTTCAGAGTCACTAGAGTAGCCTCTGTTATGTGTTGTTTCAGATGGTGTCTTTTGTTGGGTTCCCTGTTTTATCTTTGTTTGATGATTTTTAGCAGCAAGTGGTGATACTGCAGATGAAGATGCTTTGTCTCTGGACTGTGATGAATGTTGTTGATGGTTTAGCCCATGCCGTTTCTGTGAAACTTCTTTCATTCTAGATGATAAAATACTAGTTTGTTCAGATTTTGGCAAGCCTTGATGCGCCGTAGCTTGTTTTTGTTTTTCAGTACACTTCAACATTTCAACATGAGAAGAGCAAGGTGATGAGCTAGGATCTGATATATGACGGGCTCTCTGAGTTAATTTGTGGCGACTATGTTCTTCACTGTTTACAGGACTAGGACACGTTGCACTTGGGGAGTTGATAACAGAATCTCTGACTTTTAACCACATTTGGGATTTTTGCCCTTCCATATAATCATGTTTTTGATGTGAGTCCTCTTTCCTACTAGAAAAAGATTTAGAAAAATGTGCACTGCAAATGGTATTGTTTCTATCAGTTGGCATCTTAGGGGATGATGCATGGCACTTGCTAGATAGAGCTTCTGGCCTATTTTGTATTTGGTTTACTAGCAAATGTTTCCTCTGTATATCTTGGGACCCCCTTGTATGTCTCTGATCTTTTTGAGGCAATGTGCTTTTTCCTGGACTTGATGTGTCCTGTTCCTGTTGGCATGCAGCATTGGGTGTCGTAGAACAATGAGTGTTGGAAGGCAAAACTTGTTTCTCAACTTTATTACTTTGTGAAAGTTTCTGAATGTGAGGAGAGACAGCAAACACTTTATCAGCAGAGTTTGGACCATGCCTCTTTGGGCTACTGCCAGGTTCTGTAAGGAAAGGTGCACTGCTTTTTGCTCTGCGACTGTCAGAGCCATGGTCTGACTTTGTGCCATTGGCATTGTGTAAAGTTGATGTACCTTTATCCAACTGCTTGGGTTCATCTCTGTTATTTGATGTTATTTTCCTGTTGTGGGAAGCAAACTCAGAGTTAGCAGGCAGGGGATAGTCTTCAAACTTTACTTCCAAGTGATGTGTTTTTGTCTTTTGTTTCTTTGCTGTAAAAGTTTGTTCTTGGGAAGGATAGGATGTTCCCTCCATAACAGTAGAGGCATTTGATTCACTGGACATATCTCCACAATGTTTTAAACCTTGAGAGATTACCTGTGTTTGAGGAGGGGAATCAGTAACAGTATCTTCAAGTATTATTCCCTGGTTGCCAGTCCCATTCAGAAGAGAGTCAAATGTAGAAGTCAGTTTGTGAATATTTGTATCAGAATCTTCAATTATCTTTTCCTCTGGTACTGAAGAAAATGTCACTTTTCTTGGTGCATTTATTGTGTAAGGTGGTAAATCAGTTTGGATAGTATAGTCTGTCCTGGAGGGCACTGAAGGAGAAAGCCCACTGACATGTGGATTCACATAAGCAGTTTTTGGTATTGGTGACCTCATGGAAGGTATTTTAAAAGACATTGTTTGCACTCCAGGGTACTTTCTCTCCACCCACAGACAAATCATCACCAAAAATAGTATGGTTCCAAAGAACAAGAGTGCTCCAATAACCAAAATAGGTAGTCCAACTGATCCAAATGGGTTTAAGTATCCCACAGCAAGTAACACTGCAGATCCAAGAAACAGAATGCAGGTGACACCACAGATAGAACATAGTAGGATTTTTGGAGGTTTCCTGCCTCTGACATGTCTTTGTGCAGAATCATTTCCAGGACTTCTAACACTCTCCAGGTGTCCTCTCATGGCTCAGTTACACATAAACAATAGGCTCAACTCAGTCCCTCTACTTAAATATTGGAAATGTGTGTCACTTTCAAAATACAGCATATTGAGTAGGGTGCCCTTCCCAGCTTTTGCACACCAACGGAACTGGAAAAACTTGCTTTAAGCACATGTTGCTAGGTTTGACTATTATTTTAGGATTACAGCGTGCCTGAAGTAAACAAATTATAACTCGTAAAAGGATTTAAATAAATGTGTTTAGACAAAGAAGTGCCAGCAAGAAAGAAAAAAAAAAAAAATATATATATATATATATAGTCCCAAAATGCCAGCACTCCAAACAATGCTTTAGTGGAGGGTGCACGATCCAAATATATCAATATAGAAAATGCCAAGGGATCAGCACTCACTTGATTTGGTGAAATAAGTGTATTTATTGTACACATATATTAGAATCCGACGTTTCGGTTCCTCCTGGGAACCTTTCCATTTTATATATATATATATATATATATATATATATATATGTATATATATAGCCACAGCAGGGTGGAATTCTCCTTTAAAGGGGTGAAAGTTAACTGTTAACGCACACATTTAGGGGCAGATTTACTTATAATTTCGAAGTGAAAAAAACATTGCAATTTGACCATCAAATTTTGGGGGGGGGGGTCATTTTCGATTGAATATGGTTGTTTTCATTTAAACGATTTCAACAAAATCCTTCGATTTCTAAGAACTTCGAAAAAATTTCAGGACAAGGTCTGTGAGGTCCCCCATAGGCTAAAATGGCAATTCGGCAGCTTTAAGCTGACAAATAGTCGAAGTTGAAGGATTTCTAAAGGGCCAGTACAATTCGAATATTCAAAATTTTTCAATTCGAATCACATTTTGGGCTATTCGATAGCCAAGGTAGCCAAAAACTGGAATTTTGAAAATTCTAATTTTATTCGAATTTTCACTTTGACCTTTAGTAAATCAGCCCCTTCATTGTTATTGCTACTTTTTATTACTCCTCTTTCTATTTACTCTCCTCTTTATATTACAATCTCTTATTCAAATCAATGTATGCTTGCTATGGTAATTTCCTCCCTAGCAACCAGACTACTGAAATGGCCATGCCTGTACTGCAAATTTTAAATTTCACCCTTTAGCCAACATGGCCCAAAATGACAGATAAAAACACCTGATTTCAGTCTGCAGAACTGAAACATGTCTCTTCATTACCTATCCTTAGACACGCCTGAGTTAGACATTATTGGAGGCAAAACTATCTTCTTGTGTTTATTTAATGTTTAAATAGTTTCAAGCAGACTGAGAGTATGCAGAGCCAAATTACAGAAAGATCCCTAGTTCAGAAAACCACAGGTCCTAAGAAATCTGGATAATAGGTCCAATATCTAGTGATGGGCGAATTTATTCGCAGGGGCGAATTTGCGGCGAATTCCCGCTATTCGCCGCTGGCGAATTCCCGCTATTCGCCGCTGGCGAATAAATTTGTGAATCACCAGTGAAATTTCGCTTGGCGAAAATTCGCCAGAAAAACGAGTCGCGCATCGTTTTTGATGCAACGAAAATGACGCGGCGCGCGCCGAAAACTACGCGACGCACCAAAAACGCTGCGACGCGCCAAAGTTGACACAACGCACGTCAAAAGTGTCCCGTGACTCGTTTCACGAATTTTTCGCCGATTCGCGAATTTCTCTGGAAATTCGCTAATTTTTTGGCGAAGCGAATATCGGGAGATTCGCCCATCACTACCCATATCTGTACATAGGAATGCACAAAATCCATAAATACTGGTCATAATCCAAATCCTTCACAACGGGTGACATATGAGTACAGACTAAAAAAAAAAACAGTAAAAACAAAGTTGTTGTGTGACCCCAGGCAAATTGAGATTGGCGTTTAATCGCAGGCGACAATCTCCCCGAACTGCTTTCTCCCTGTCTGCCGTCTGTTACAATGAAAACGCGCCACCGCTAATCCACACGCAGTGCGGCGATTTCCGGAATCGCCCGAAGTTACTTCGTGAGGAAACTTCGGGCGATTCCAGAAATTGCCGCGCTGCGTGTGGATTAGCACTGGCGCGTTTTCATTGTAACAGGCAGCAGACAGGGAGAAAGCAGTTCGGGGAGATTGTCGCCTGCGATTAAACGCCAGGCGACAGAATCTCCCCGAATCTCCCTGTCTGTCCCCAGCCTTAGTGTCAAGAAGGCTACAAACTTGACCCCTGGACCTTTCCCATTGACTTAAACAGTAATTCAGCAGGTTTAGCTGGCGAATAGTCAAATTTGAATTCTTAAAGGGCCAGAGTATGATAAATCTCAAAAATCAGATTAGAATATGGATAATGGATAATTCTCTGGTTGAATGTGACCATTCTGACCATAAAAAAAAATTCAAATTCAAATTTTCAAGTCAACCCTTAAGAAATCTGCCCTTTAGTATCATAATATATGGGGTTGCAAAAAGAGCTGTAAAAAATCCAATATCTTTATGAAGAATCTAAGGTACTTAATATTCAAACAAATAAACATTTCCTATAAATAAACTAATTGACCTGAGAAGTTTATAAAAACAAGGAACACAAATGGTTTACTGAGTCAATCTTTCTGTGACTGTTTAGTTTACTGGGCCTTGCCCTTTTCTACAATATGCCTTGATTCATTCTAAAAATATGTGCAAATACTTATCACGGGTAATTATCTCTGATTATTATATGGAATGCCATGGGATGAGTATGACAGCCAAGAAAACAATAATAACATTGACTCAAGAATTCATAAATCTCTGAATTTATCAAAAATATAAATGCATGGTTGCTAGGGTAATTTGGACCTGAGCAACCAGATTGCTAAAATTACAAACTGGAGAACAGTTGAACAAAAAGCTAAATAACTAGAAAAAACACAAATAATAAAAAAAACTAAAACCAATTACAAACTGTCTCATTCTAAAATTTAAGGTGAACAATGCCTTTAACAATGAACAGTGATGTGACTTATAGACATTTTTCATTGTATTCTAAAAGCAACTCATGGAGGCCTTTTAGGCCAAATTGGGATTTAATTGGCTGCATGAAAAGTTAACAGTATCCATCTGGCTGATTAAAAAAAAAATAATATAGAAACAGGTTTTCTTGCAGTATTTTACCTGTTCTATGTTTATAGTTTTTACCTGTTCATTTTCACCTTTCTATTTTCGTTAGTCTGAGATGGGTGGATAACACTGTGGCTGTATGATGTCAGGCAGTGATGTATTCTGGGTGGGGTTGTGATGTCACTGATGTCATGATCAGAGTGGCAACCATGTTTGTATGTAATGTTTTCTCTGTGCATGCTTTATTTAAATTTCTAACTTCTTTATTTTGTGCCATTGGACAGGTGGAATCCAGATCTATACTTTCTGGGAAGTTTACAGTGGGTGTTGGGCCAGGCGCCTCCGCTCTGTGCTGTTATATTTATCTACTCTCCAATCCTTTTCAAGAAACTTCCTCACTCAACAGCCACTGCCGCATGTAACTTATACACTCATGTCAGGTACAGAAGTAATTGCAACCTGTTATTTTGGATTTACAGTAGTTTTGAGTTGAAAAAGGGTAGGTTAGGGTTACCGTGGTTTATTAGTGGATGGAATTTAATAGATGCAATTGTGCCAATTTTTGTACCTTGCAATCACAAATAATCTTTTTGGAATATGAAATGTTAAAGTTAAGGCAAGAATTACACGTATGAAATGCATTTTGAATCCAATTAAGCCCTAAAAGATGTTATAAATATAAATACTAAACAATACAAATCAAATTAAGCTAATGTTTGCAAAAGAAAAATCCTCAATGAGACCTGTAACAGGTTGAGTTTGGCCACAACACTAATAAATAATAATATGCTGATAATAATATGCTGAAAGCTGGGGTGTCATTCATGCATGGTCATAGAGATTAAGGGGCAGATTTAGGAAATACACGTGAAATGATCGAAGTTCGTTCAAATTAGATCAAAAATCGATCGTACAATTTTTTCGTGAAATCGTATATGCAAATTTGGCCTCTTCGATCATCGAATATCGAATATTGAATAGATCAGATGATCGGATATTCGATCATTCGATGATCGAAGGAATCAAAGTTTTAAATTTATTCGACTGCCTACATCGCCTGATTGACCCTACCGAATTGTAATAGAAGCCTATGGGAAGCTCCCCATAGGCTTCTGAGGCTAAGTCCTGCTCAAATACCATTCGTATGATCGTAGCATTCGATCGTTCGAATTGTACAAATTTTTCGGACTCTCGAAGGAAATTTCACGATTTTTTTGTGAAATCGAACGATCGGTATCCAATCGTACGAATTCATCGAGAAATCGTATTGCGAGCAAAATGATAGCCTAAAACAATTCGATAAGCATTCGATGGTTGAATGCTTATCGAATTGCGAATTTGGTCGAGCTAATTTCCGGGAATAATAGTAAAGTAATTTGAAGTGTGGGAAATAGAACCATGGAATTCTGAACACTTATTATCCTTAATTTATATAGTGGTAACATATTTACACAAAGCTTTACAGAGATTCTTTGTCATTCACATCATTCCTCATCCCATCAGTTGATTCATTATATGTGTCCTAGTTATATGTAGAATGCAAAAAAGACTAGAAACAAATCCCTATATTTGCAGGCCTGAACACACCGTGGGGCTAATTTATCAACACTGGGCAAATTTGCCCATGGGCAGTAACCCATGGCAACCAAACGGTGTTTGGCTTTTTGCAGGCTGCTGCAGGAAGAAAAATTAATTTGTTTGGTTGACATGGGCAACTGCTCATGGGCAAACTTGCCCAGTGTTGATAAATAAACACTACTGCCATAAATAAGGGATCCCCAACCTTTTTTTGTGTGGAAGTTCTCTGTTACCAGCAGCCTAGTGATGATCTACAGCAGTGAGTTGTGGCCTTTCTATATCAATGAGGCCAATGGCATACTTTCTTTCATGAAATACTTTACAATATAAATGTTTACCTTTTCATAACTCCAGATAATGTTTTGTGTGTTATGATCCATGCGCCCCCCCCTCAAGTTACTGATTGGTTACTGCCTTGCAACTAATAAGTGGAAACCAAGAGAGTTGTAGTGTTCTGTCTATTATGTTACACATCCAGTCACTCCAGCCTTTATGTATTATTTTTTTGGCTAACTGACCATATAAGAAACATGTTTTTATTTTGCGCAGCCTATTTACCAAGTTTTTATTTTTATACTGAACAATTCCTTTGACTTGTTCACAGGGAAACCTGTTTGGTATTAATAATGCCCAAGGAATGTTAAATAAACACGTGCTTCAATTAACTCATTCCCATTAATTAATTTTAATCCTATGAGTCATATGGAAAATTTTACTTACAAATTTTGTTAGACAAATGATTGTCACCTGACCCAGATACTCATGTGACAAATAACATCTATATGTCAGATAAATGGAACTATGCTTAGTATTCTGATAAATATTCTTCACATGCATATTGTGCTTTCAATCTGTTGAGCTTGAAACATAATTGAATTGAAATAAATGAGGTATGGATCACAATTTTTTGACCCGCACACAGGCAGTAACCAGTGGGGATGCCGGTGATACTAGTGTTGATACCAATTGCTGAGGTCATCTTTTGGCTACAAAAAGTACCTACAGATGCAGCCACTTGGATTTGTGAGTTAAATGCGTCATTACTCATACACGCTAATTGAAGAAACTGTGTTATCTAAAGTTATCTTAACTCATTTAATGCATTTAACCTTTTCATTAGCATACCAAAGCACCATTGTTTTCAATGGTGAACTCTTTAATTGGATGGGATGCTGTGACACAATATTCTATGCTAAGTTGGATAAATGGGATGGATGAGTTACGTTTTTCTGTGTCAAATGCACAATCCAAAGTGGCTTCATCTGTATAAACTACCAATTTGGAGCCAGCAGCCAAAATCTCAGTGCCTAAATCAGGGATCCCCAACCTTTTGAACCTGTGAGCAACATTCAGAGGTACCAGGAGTTGGGGAGCAACACAAGCATGAAAAATGTTCTTGGGGTGCCAAATAAGTGCTGTGATTGGCCATTTGGTAGCCCCTATGTGGATTGTCAACCTGCAGTGAGGCTCTGTTTGGCAGTGCACTTAGGGGTAAATTTATCAAAGAGTGAAGTTCCGCCACTAGAGGGAAATTCCGCAGCTCTCAGTTCATTTCTATGGGATAATTTTATAGACATACAGTATTAATTAAACAGTGAACTCTCACTATCATCCTAGTGATGACTCTCTAAATCCCAAGTGAATAGAGAGGAGTGGGATTTTAGTCTGGTGTCTGTAGTGAGCTCCAGTTTCACTGACTGAATGTTCCCCATAGCATGACCTGGAGTTTTCTCAGAGGGGCATCCATCCTAAGGGGTGTTAGCATAACTAAAACCTAAAAAAGAACATAGCTAGAAATGCTGATGCCACAATTAGGGTTGCCTCCTGGCCAATTTATATCGGCATGGCTGGAAAAATTATTCTTGCTGGCATTATCAATAGGGAAAAATGTAACAAAATATATTAGAAATGGATTTTAATAAATCTTTTCTAGTAGGCTGTATACCAATGTATCTATTAAAGTGCACAAAGCACTGGTATTTACATCAATTTAAATATAAACTACATAATTTTAAGCATTTCATTTGTAATATACTGTACATAAGGAGCAATATACCCCTTATTGTAAAATATAAGGATATAAAAGTCATCAAGGAGTTCCACGATCTTAAAGTATTATAAAACAAATAGAATATTTTACACTGCCTGACCATATCTGAAACCAGTAATTTACACTTCTGGAAATCTCGTATAACAAGTCTGGAAAACTGGAAAAATGAGGGCAGAAAATATATTATAGCGGCGAGCCGAAAAGTAAAGAAAATGCAAAAAAGTTGCGATGACAACACATTGATTTATTTCTCAGTAATTTTGAAGAGGTTGCACTTGCAACATTAACTGCCATAGGGACTATTTAGAATGATCCATGTAGTGTGCACTGTAGGCACTTTGCCTACTGTGTGGGAAATTGTACAAATATCTACAGGCTTCTGCCCTCCACTTCAGAGAACAGAGACCTGCAACTTGCTCACTGAATGGACCGCTGCCCGTGTTAGGCTCCCCTTGTGACCCCAGGGGTCATGAATAACCCTTTATAGGTTTACACAGAGCTATGCAATCAGCTAACATCAATATATTGTTTGATAAAACTGCCCAACTGTTCTGATAGCATTGTTTTATATTTAATTGCTGGAAATACGCCCCCAATAAGGCAATGAATGTCCCTCTACTTTAAAATTTCAGCCCCTAATATAAATCTCTAAATTAACAATTACAAGCAAGCAAACATTCATGTGACTATCCCAGCTGGAACTAATATAAAGTCTAAAAAGTCCATTATATGGGTTATAGCAAAAAGATAAGTCTTCTTCCATATCTCCCAACACTTTGGAAACAAAAAGAGGGACAAAAAAGTTGGCACACGTAGCGTGGTGAAATGTTTTTGACCACGCCCATTTTTTTCAGATATTACAGTTTTGCTAATGAAGGTGAATTGCCCTTAAGCTGTGAATCTAACTTTTCTCAAGGGACCTGTTATCTTGTTACTATCACTTATTAACTTATCTCCAAATTGTTATCTTCTGCTGTGGCTGTTCTGGGCTCTCTGCCAAAGTAAATTAAGTTAGAAACTTTGTTTCTTTTTCTGGCTGTTTAGTGCAGAGAAAAAACGTGACTTTCCAGTATAAATGAGGGACTGCAGGTTGAGGTGTCAAATGAGGGACTGCCCCTCTAAAAATGGGACAGTTGGGAGGTATGTTTTTCATTGATTTGAATCTGGCCCTTTACAGAAGTGACATACAAACATAAAACATACCTTCTTCCAACCGAAGGAGCTCTGACTGGGTTGTTGCATTCCCTTGCAGCAGCCACAAATTGTCACAACCCACATTTACTGCACCACAGGACATCCAGACATAAGTCACTCATACACAAACCCCATCACTGTAGGAGCCATTTTCTAACACAGTGTCTCTCTCTTTCACACAGCATCATCTAACCAGGCTGGGCCTCAGCCTCCGGATAAATTGAAACGTAACAAGTACCAGGCAACAGCTACCAGAGACACCTGCAATGTTTTAAGGAAGCACAGAATAAGCAGTTGCTCAGATGTTGAATACTGTACCATAATTTGGACCTGTGTGCCATTGGCCTTGCCCTGCTACGGGAAAATTTTGATAAAGAACCGATCTATAACCATGTGACACACACCTGTTATCTTTATATGCTGGTAGGTGGCAAGGAGATAATTTGTAGCAAAGACACGGGAAAGACACCGCTTTTGCTCATTAAGATATTGCAGTTTTAATATACAATCTAGATCAGGGGCGATTCGAGGCAGCAACCCTCATGCTGCCCCCCTCTCCCACTCCGCGCTGACAAGTTTAGCGCCGGAGTGGGTCAAATGGGGCTGCATCGCTAGTGCAGCTAGCTTGTAAGGCGCTTTCTGCACCAGCAGAGCCGAATTTCCGGTTTAAAAACCGGAAATTCGGCTCTTAAAGTTACAGGAGGCGGCTTTCTGCTGCCCCTTGTAACTGGCCGTTCACTGCCGCCTGAGGCAAGGTGCTCACCTTGCCTCTTGGCAGGAACTGCCCTGATCTAGATCAAGATAAAGAAAGCCAAAAAGATAGCTATAGCTAGGGGAGAAGAGAAATCCTTCCCCTGTTTCTCTGTCTGTGACATCATTCCGCCCAGTTACAGGCTGGAGAGTGACCTGTACATCCTGGGAAGAGAGGGTGTGCCAGACTGTGGAGTTGTGTGTGTAGGCCCTGGATCTGTGTGAGCAGGCCATGGAGTGAAAGATCCAGCCAGAACCAAGACCTGTAAAGTTGTTCGAGCTGTGGAATTTGTGGAAGTTCAGCAACAGGGTTCCTGTTCCCTGTCATGCTGCTAGAGACTCAGAAGGAGAAAAGTGCCATCTGTCAGAGTGATTCTGCAGCAGAGTTGCTTATGATTTCCAGTGTGATCTGCCTCTGAGAGTATCCCCGGGGAGGATTCTGGCACGGATACAATTGTGAGCCTACATGAAGACAGGTCTGGTTTATTTTTACAAAGCAAAAAATCGCTGTGGAGCGCTGATCCAAGCATAATCAGGAGAACGACATCCTTATTATCAATTAGGCTTTATTCCAGCATGTCCACACCACAATACAAAAGGAGGGTGAAAGGTTCTGTAATGAGTTTCGTGCCCACATCCTCAGCACTTTAGTGAAACACTTGTGTCTGAACTTAAATGATCATGTATTTTTACCTGCTACGTGGGAGAGCTGCTAACTTCCAAAGGAGAGGTACTTTTGGGGAAGGTAGCTACCTGGGGCAGTAAGAGCTCTGGGGAAGGGACATTGGGGCAAATTCACTAATATGTGAAAATTCGCTAGCGTTGGCTTCACTAACGTTCGCCACACTTCGCCAGGCGAATTTTCACCAGCACTACGCAAATTCACTAAGATGTAAATTTGCGCTCAGGGCAGCGAACGTTAGCAAAGTAGCGCTACCATTAGGCAAAGTGCATTTACTCTAGCAAAGCCTAATTTTTTTTAGACTATCACCCTACAATGGTAAAAAACACCAATTTTTTTTCAAACTCCTATCTATTGTATTGAACTTTGCCAGGTCTGACCAGGCGAAGTAAAGTCTAGCGTAAGTGGTAACCTTCAGGAAAATGTTGATCTTAGTGAATTTGCGTAATTCCGATCCTTCATCAGTGCGCAACTTCGCCTGGCATAAGGATGCGAAGTTGCGCAAGTCTATCTACTTCGTTAGCGAAAATTCACCAGAGTCGGTGTTAGTGAATTTGTGAAGTTGCGAAATGATGTCACGCCACCAAATTATCGCTAGCATTAGATGCTTTGCGCTTTAGTGAATTTCCCCCATTGCATTTGAACTGTGTGATTATTAACCCCTTCCAGAGGATTGGGACTGTGATATCAAAAGGACTGTGTTGAAGCAACAGTTAGGAACCTAATAGTGATTTAGGTAGTGTCCCACATATCCCCGTGCAGGACTGAACTGTGTATTAGTTCTCTATTACTGTTTTATATAAAACACTGAGGTAGGTTCCTCAGTGCTCCATAGGTGGAGGCACTGCGCTGTAATTCCCAGTTCCCAGTAATTTTCATATGCAAAAGGGACTCAGGGCCCCTGAATTGCCAAGGAAGATTCTATTTAAAGAGACATTAGCCAAATTAGCGTTATACTATTGAGGAACAATGAAAAAAGGTAGTGTGAGGCTAAATGTGATGTGTGTAAGGCACACCCTGCTCTTGATCAACCCATACCCACCATCAGGTGATGATGTGGGGGAGCAATCAAGGAGCTGAAGGCAGAAGGGGAAGATTTTGACAAGCAATTATATGTTGTGACAAGATCCTCCACGATCATCAACATCACACATTGCTGCTTTCTCAGGTGGCCTGGTAGCCAAAATAGGGATAGCCAAGTAGCTGAGGTATGTGCCTAGCACACATCATCTCTGTTGTGCCGTAGACACCTTCCTCTTCTGTCTACTCCTAGTTCTGGCCTTGAGGATGGAGGCATAAATAGCAGAAATCTATACATCCATCCATGACTGAGGGAAGAGTTATGGGAAGGGTACTAGTGGTTGGTGCATTCATTTCAACTTGAAGTTTAGTGCATTTAAAAGGCACTTACATTTTCTACCTCTGACTGAACATCTGACAGGTGGTGTCATTGCCTGTGAGCAGTCATCAATGAGGTAGGTTGATCTACGGCAGGGGTCCCCACATTTTTTTTTACCCGTGAGCAACATTCAAATGTAAAAAGAGTTTGGGAGCAACACAAGCATGAAAAAGGGCCCGAGGTGGTACCAAATGGCCAAAGGGTTGTGATTGGCTATTTAAAAGACCCTATATGGACTGGCAGCCTACAGCATGCTCTACATGGTAGTACAACTAGTTTTTATGCAATTAGGAATTTGAAAATAATTATCTGCTTTGAGGCCACTGTGAACACTGAGTGGGGATCAATGGTCTACAATGTAGCTCTGGCTGCTGTTATACCAGCTGAATATGTTCTGCTGTGTAAATTACTGCAATGATCTTGTGATAATTGTCAGTCATCATAAGGTATGTAAGCAATGTAAACTGAGTGACATGTGCATTGTATTCTAAAACTTCCTATAAGTTCTCTGTTAGCATAATGTGAAATATTAAGAGCAGTTGACCTCTTCTTTATGTTACACAGCAGCACGTGTCTCACTGTAATTTAAAACTTAATAACTGTTATTAGTAATCATTTAATTGCATGTTCCTGCCACGTAAAGTTTTATCTACCTATATAATTATGTCTTGCCTTGGATGAGGTCATGTGCTTATGAGGGAGAAGTTCCTGGATAGCTACAGAGTTTATCTAGCTGTAGAGAAGGTTATACTAACTCCCACAATGTAGCCCTTTTACCCCCACAAGAAGTTCAAGGCAGGCTAAAGACAGAGGGAGAGGAAGATGCAATTCTAGTGTCAGAAAAATGTCAGCTATTGTTAAGCTCATGTTGCAGCCATCTGCTGTTAGTGTGGGTGATACAGGAAGTCATTATACGGTATCCTAGTCTGATGTATCAAACCTGATAATGAATGATCAGCCTAATATTTTTCCTCATTCCCTTAGCAAACAAACTAGAACAAAGATCAGCTGAACAATCTAGAGAGAGACCACTGTTTTATTCACAAGGCTCCTCAGCAAAGTTCCATTGACCTGGTTAATTGGCATGGGTTTATTTATGAAGCTTCAATTGTTTTTCTGGTCAAGGTTTTTTAGGGGGAAGACTCAAATTCTTAGAGGGAATTCTTTTTTTAGAATTTTTCCCTGAAGAGGGGAAGGCACATATACTATAACATATGTATAAAACATACCTTCTCTTATATACGCTTTGCATAACATTTAACAGTCAATAATACAGGCAATTCCATCGTTGTTTTAAACCATGTGACCTTTTGGTGGCAGGTGAATTATTATATATTATTAATAATACATTAGTTTGTATTACAGAGAAACATAATCTGCAGTGCTGTACAACAGAGAGGTTTACAAAGCAGCTAGTATTGTAACTTGGGGGCACAGGGCACCGGTATAGGACAGATTTGTTTTGGCAGATTTGCATCTGCATGAACGGCCTGTGGGCCTGAGGGGGTGCACCACTGCAGCCAGCATTCAGATTGCATACACAGATACGGTATGGCCTTCAGGGAATAAGATCACGAATATAAGACCTTACAATCTAAATGGAGCATGAGGTATGAGATATAAGGTATGAGATATAAGGTTGGAGGGCTACAAGGATACAAGTACAAGGATATCTGTTAATTGTTTCAATAATGAAACAGACATTTTACACTATTTAGCTGTCATTGTTCTAATGACATTTTAACATTCTAATTTCTTCACACAAGCAAATGGTTTACTCTAGCTAGCCGCACTATGGGGCAAATTCACTAAAGAGAGCAATTTTGCCAGCGACAGCTTTGCAGCCATCCAAGACTTTGCCAGGCGGAAATTTGCTCAGACAACGCTAATTCACTAAAGTGCAAAGTTTGATCCAGGGCGCCGAATGCTGGTGAAGTTGCGCTAGTGTTACTAGCAAAGTTGCACTTGAATTGCCTTATTTGCATATGGTGTGAAGTTAAATTTCAATGGACGTATATGTTGCAGCAAATACATTACATTACACAAACCCAGGAAACCATAGAGTTGTTATATTGCCCTACACATGTGCCCACTTTATAGTTTATGTTCCATATGTTTGAAAATATAGGGGGGGGGGGAGGCGGGTACCCCAAAACATGTTTACAATCTTTTGCAGCCTATCACCCTGTAAAAAAAGGAAAATAATCTAGCTTTTTTCAATGATTTTTTGACAAACTCCTATCTACTCTATTGCACTTCGCTTTGTCTGAGGTGGCGAAGGCAGGTCTGGCGCAAGAGGTAACGTTCAGTAAAATCCGCATCTTAGAGCAAACATTCGCCTGGCGAATCAACGTTAGCGTACCTTGCCTTCACCAGCGAAGGGGCATCTGCGTTCGTTAGTAAATCAGCTATGCACTGTTCTAAATCTGGCCCTGACCATGTCAACGATGTTATAGAAGCACCTACTCCATTTGATTTCAGACCTTACGAGCTTTCTTAGGTCTTACTTCATGGTATTATAAGTTTATTCCCAACTATGTTTCAGTTGTGGAGCCACTTCAAGCACTTCTATGTGAAACTTCAAGTCTGGTTTGGTCAGAGACTGCTCAACATAGCTTTGACATAGTGAAACAGTTAATTGTGAACAGTCCAGCACTAGCTTTATTTGATCCTGCACTACCCACTATGTTTACTACAGACGCTTCAGACTAGTGTATTCTGAGTTTTTGTTATGGATTTATTAAATACTGTTCCAATTGGCTGAAAGATCTCTTTCCAATATACCAATGTTATGGGGCATGTCCACCAAATGTGTTTATAATCTCCAATTTCTGTGCATCCTCTAAAACAGGAATTAGAAGTTACAGCTGCTGATTTTAAGCAAGCTTGCCTCGCATGTCTAATTCAAGTAAAACTACAGAACATCTTACAAAGCAAATGGCCAAATGCTGAGAATAAACTCAGTCCTTATATTCAACCTTACTACAGGATTATACACGAACTGTCCTTAGTAGATGGCTATGTTAAACGTGGAGCTAACAGCTTACTGGTACCAGAGACTTTGAGAGAAAAGCTCATACTACTTGCACATGAGAGCCATCAAGGAATTGTACGTGCAAAACAAAGACTATGAGAACTATACTGGTGGCCAGCAATGTATGCTGATGGGGTAACTGCCATTCATTCTTGTGTTACTTGTCAGAATCATGACAAAACAGCTATCACACATACACCACCACTTCAGTCAGTACCATTCCCTGATTCAGCATTGGTTTTGTGCTGGGAGGGTAGACTTCTCCTTTAAGAGTGAAGTGCCGCCACTAGAGTGAAATTCTGCCACTCTGCATTCATTTCTATAGGATTTTTAAAGGCATATTTACAGTATCAAAGAGTGAATGAGTTAAAGCAGGAGATGGCCAGGCCCTGGGGTGCAGTAAGAGAGGGATGTGATGTCGGTAAGAAGCAGTTCACTTCCTTATCTTCTGAGCAGGTAGAAACATCACAGCCACCCTCCCCCATTTTGCAAATTTTGTGAAATGTTAGGAGTTTTCTTCTTTATGTTCTCATATTATCTATTAATAACTGAATATGGATGTTTTCCTGAAAGTGCTGCTATAATGTGGTTTCTGTATCTTTACACCAGAGCCGGACTGGGAGTAAAATCAGCCCAGGCAAATAAAATCAAAGCAGCCCCCCTTCCCCCCCACACACACTGCCACACACAAACAAAAACTGACACAAACACACACTGACACACACAAACACACACTGACACACACACAAACATACACTGACACACACAAACACACACTGACATAAACACACTCTGACACACACACTGACACACAGTCCCCCTCCCTCTCTCCCCAAAGCTTCATGTTTCACAGAAACAGTTCCACACGAGATTAGAGTGCTCTACCTGTTACTGATTCCCTCTTGTGTGTCAGGTGCTGTGCAGTCAATTAGACCCCCTGCTCAGAGTCATAATACATCCATATACGAATCCAAGAAAACCGCAGCACACCGATGCAATGTTCAGTTTGTGAAAAGTGAATTATTGGCTCTTGGTAGACAATAACTGCCAATCTAACAAGAGCCAATAAATCACTATTCACAAACTGAACATTGGATTGGTGTGCTGTGGTTTTCTTGGTTTCACAGAAACAGCACTGGAACTGTCTGACGCCTCCTGTCTTCTGGTCAATCAGAGGGACGATGCCTTTCCCTGTCTTAAAGCCAATCACAAGAGTAGGAGGGCGGAACGCAAGGCAGCTCACTGTGTGTGAAGGGAGAAGCAGAGGCTGTGCGCTGTTCTCTCTACCCCTGTCTGGCCCATTTCACTAGTAAGTGGAGCGGCCCTTCGGGAAATTTCCCAAGTGGACATATTATCAGTCCGGGCCTGCTTTACACATTATAATTGTGAGAGCCTGTATTGTATTCATTTATGTTAAATGAATGTGAAATGCTTGATCCAGGGAATATTTCTTATCGCCATTGGGGTCAGGAAGGACTTTTTTCCCTCTTGAAGCATAATTAGCACTAGCTTCAGGCTGGATTTTTTGTCTTCCTCTGGATCAAAACAGTGCACATATAATATTATATGTTAAGTTTTTTTTGTCACAGCAGCGGTAGGACCTTGCCAGTGTATTTGACACGTAAGTTTAGAAGAGGGAGAAAGTAGGCTATCTCCTGTGACTGCATGGTGGATAACTGGGCTGCAGACAGTCCTGAACTGGGCTGCCAAGCCTAGCCAGCAAGTAATGAGGTGCACCAAATTGAATGCTGGCACATCGAATTGGACACTGACCCCCACCAACCCCCCTCCCAACCCCCTGCCCCTGCACCAAATCTTTGTTGACCTGCACATCACTACCAGATGCCCATGTGGATCTGTAAATTACAAATGAGAAATCCTAACAGTTTAAACTCCTAACTTTGATGTTACCTGTTACTATAAACACTGATTAGCCTTTTCCACTGTGATGCAGTTGGTGGGGTTTTGTTTCAACTTTTTTGTTTATTGGTTGGTTTATTTTCATTATGAATGGCTGTTGTATTAGGTTTGTGTTCAACCATAGGGCTGCATGCACCTTATTTTGCTTTTATAAATCTATCATCCCTAGGGTTGCAACCTTATATATTTATCCTTTTTTTCCCCTATAAATAACATTGGGATCAAACATAATTTTTACCGGCTAGGCTGGTAAAATACCGCCCAGGTGGCAATCCTAATCATCCCACATAGGTGTCATATCTTGCAGATTTCCTTTTTCACTAATCCATTTTGGGGCAGTGAGTCTACAGTTTGATTGCCCAGATTATTTTGGTACCCTCATCTGCACTGAGACTCATACAGTTTGGTCTATAATTGATTAGAATATAAAACTAACCTGTCTGTATATGGAGAGCTTCAGTTATAGTTGCACATATTGGGGCAGACTTATTAAGGTTTGAGTTGTGGCTTCCATGATAAAAAAAACCCACAAATGTTTCGAGATTTATTATGCCCGACCCTGAAAAAGCTTGAATCCAAAAATATACCATAAATACCATTCATGACAGTGGTTCCTTGAACCATTTAAAGATGTTAATAGGTTTTTTTCAAAAATTCTTTTCAAAACCAGTCTAGTTGGGAGTTCATTTGAGATATATAAAACTCTAAAATTGATCACATCAGGCTAATTAAGAAAATAAACAATATATTTGATTCAAGGCATGCGTTTATTTTTTTTTAGAATTTTATAGATTTTTTTGGAGCGAAAAAGAAACACTTCTTATCTTTTGAAACCGTTTTGTAAGCATTGACAATTCAGCGTAACTTCTCAATGGTTCGCTTTACTTGCAGCATATCAACAGCGCTGAACCGCTCAACCTGAGAAGGAGAAAGAAAAAAAACGTCAAAAATGTGTTACTCCTTTCCCATACTTCCCCTCATTCTATAGGCAGTAACTTCTGTTGCTCAATTCATTCATTTTGGGGGTATAGTTTTCCTTTAATGAAGCTAAAGCTAGACTCTGTTGCCTGTCTGTACAAACACAATGGAATAACTGCCATTGGGACAAAATTGCAACAGGGCCCATGCCACCATTGTGTCCAGTAGTTGTGGTGGCATGCAATATTGGTTGACAACTGGGGTTGATGTGTGTATTTGTCCTGTTTAGTGCAATTATTAGGCAAAACGTGTGTAAAGTACAAGCCCTAGTCATTGATCTAATATTTAAAAGGGGATACACTGCCCTTTTGCCTGTGCAAGGTGCTTCTTCTCTGTTCATCTGTGCCAGCTAAAGACCTGCATCTCTCTTCTGCATATCGCATATACATAGGAGAGAATCCTTGGAGAAGTTAAAGACAACAGCTGTATGTGATTCATTAAGCTTTAAATTTAATATATTTAAAGGCATAGTTTACTGTGTGAAGAGAATATTTGTTTTCTTTTTTCTGAATCTTCTTATGTATATTCTCTTGTATATTTCTTGACTTAGCCACTTCTGATAGTGCCAAAGTAACTTTGAACTACTGCACTGGGGAACCATATTAGTAAATGAGCTGTACCATATCATACCTTTTGCTGCGCCTTGTAGAAAATGAAGGTTGGGGTGGAGTGAATTTCACAGTGCTGACATAGTTGCTGAAAAGAAATAATAAAGATGCTAATGATACAGACACAGTCATAGGAAAAAGGGTGAGGTCAAAATGTTCTATACAATAAATACAATAATATTTATACTTTAGGGGCAGGGCCACTACGGCCATGAGGCAAGGTGAGAATATTGCCTCAGGCGGCAATATAAAACGGAAATTTGACTCTTCTAGTACAGCGAGCGCAATAGCGATGCGGCCCCTCCCCGACCTGCTCTGATGCTAAAAGATGCACGGAGCGGGAGGGGGGCAGCATCAGGCAGCCCCTGGAAAGCCCCTGTTTGGGTGTCAGTACAATGTAGAAGGCAAGCAAAATACAAAAAATAGGGACAATCTGTTATGTGTTTGCACTTTATATCCTGCCTTCCACATATTTGAATTATGTTCTGTTTCAGAGCACAGAACCCTGCAGTTGCTTCTATGAATACAATGCAGTGCAGCTGTTTGGCAGCAATGTACTGTATTCATGACAGGCTGGAGGAATAAAGCATGTAGGCATCCCATACCTTATGTGTCATTCAGATATTCTTGCTCCCCTTAGAGTACAGTATACCTAATATATTGTAGAACAGTTTTTGCCTAGAAAATAATTCATATAATAGACTTGGTGATGCTATAAAAAATGAAAGGTTTGCTACAGCTCTATCCAACTATAGCAACCAATCAGCAGATAGCATTTACTGGTCACCTGTTAAAAATCAAACATCTTCGATGGGATACTGCACCTCAGTGAACTAAGTGCCTTTTATTACCTATGGGGTATTATAAACTTTGGAGGACAGGGTCTTTGTTCACCGTTTCTCTTTAACATTTAGAACTTAATCTTAAATGTACTTTTGTGTTTGTTTGTATGTTATTATTGTAATGATTCTGTTTGTTCTATTAATGTATTGCTTTCCTGTGTAGTTCTGCATGCAAAATTAGCTCTATATAAATAAATATATACCAAAAATGATGTACAAAAAAGGCATTCATACTCTTAGAACCGTCTGAATATTACTCAAATATTTGTATCAACATATGTATGAATAAAAAGGCAATGCTTATTAGACAACTATGCCAGAGAATCACAATACCAATTAAAAACACTTAAAACCAAATTAGATGTTGACATCTTTATTGACAACTTTATGGTCCTTTTTTATTATTATTATTATTATATACTTATATATATATTTCTTTTTCAAGTTGATATGCACATTACTTGAATTAAGTTCTATTGAGTGCTATAACTCAAATAGGAGGGCCCCTTCTTTTACTTAACAGCTCTAATTTGGTATTTTAATTGGTATTGTGATTCTCTGGCACAGTTGTCTAATAAACATTGCCTTTTTATTCATACATAGGTTGATACAAATATTTGAGCCGGTTCTAAGAGTATAAATCCCTTTTTTGTACATAATTTTTGGTTTGACATACACTTGTGGTTGTGGAGATACTCTTTTGGTCTTTTGGCACATACATTATTGAATTGTTGCTCAATTTATTAATAGAATTTTAAATAAATATATATATATACATGCAAAAGATTAATAACTTACTGGCGCATCGTCCAGAACTTTGTACAGCACTACATCAGGATACTCAGTACATAGATTCTGTAAGAAGAACACAATAAAATAGTTACACTGACAATAATTTGAACTGTGAGTCCATAAATGAATGTCAATAAATCTTTAATATGACTCTTTCTTCCTACAAAGAAAAGTCTTTTATTGCTCTGTTTCAAAAAGTTTTAGACTACATCTATGATATGCCATAAGAAGCCTATAGTCTTATTTGTTATGGTGAAAAAATAACTTTAGGTTGGTGTAGAGTACTGTACATTTATTTGGCATGTCCCAGCTCCAATCATTCCCTTAAAGTGGACCCGTCACCCAGACACAAAAATCTGTATATTAAAAGTCCTTTTCAAATTAAACATGAAATCCAATTTAACATTTTTATTAAAGCATTCATAGCTGTTTTAAGCTCATTTAAAAATCTCAGCTGTCAATCAAATATTGTCTTACACTCCTCTATGCCTTAGGCATAGAGGTGGGGCAGATAATTACTTTCACTTTCCATTCAGAACTTCCTAGATGCCACTGCTCCCCACACATTCCCCCAGTTCTCTTAACCATTTAATTGTGTAGCCAGGACATGGGGATAGACATTGGGTCCCCCATTCTGGTGCACAAACAAGATGATGCAAGGCTTGCCTTGATAAAAGTGTCCACAAAATGGCTCTTGCCTGCTTGCTGGAATTATGAATTCCCAGACTGAAGGAAACAAGATTAAAATAATTTATATAGTGTAATTAATGTTCATTTTGCTTAACTAATGTGATAAAATAGGATTTTGAATATTTTTTTGGGGTGACAGGTCCACTTTAAAAAGGCAATATAATGAAATAAAATGTACAGTATTTGTGAAAACCCTCATCAACACTTTTTATATTGACAACTATGCAATGCATGATAGCTGTGGGGTCTCCCACCAGATCAACACTTATGGTAGATTCTGGAACTGTGGACACCATCAACAGCAAGTGATGGTATTTTCTGTCGAAGAATGCTGAAGTTTTCTTCCAGTAGAGTACCAAAATATTTGATAAATTATGCCATTGTGGTCTTGAGCTGTACTGGGGGTTTGTGATGCCAGAAAAACATTTCTCAAAACAATGTTTTAACAATTAAGTGCAAAACACCTCTAAAACCACTTACTTCAAATTGTGGGGCAACTATTCCACACTGGCCACATTTTTGTGAAGAAAAGTTGATTACTACAAGCTTCCTACCAGCATCTTTCAGTGCACGCTGGTATTCCTCCTGTTTGTGGAGATATATTTTTAATTTCAAGTCTTATTTTTCACATACAGAAATGCATTACATAATAAGATGCCGTTAATACATAATTACATAACTTAAAACATTTAAGGGATGCTGACATATTATTTTAGCAGTAACTTGTCAGTATGTATTTAAAAAGCCATCTGGAATCAATTAAATCATCTACAGCTATCACTTTGCATCATCCTCCCATCCAGCTCTTTACTTTCAAAATTAGACTAGCAACACCTCTTCTTTTAGTGCTGTCCTAAGGGCAACATCAGCTTGGTAGCAGAGCAAAGATCTGATAGGAATGATGTTGAAATCTTTAAAATGTGAGTATTCCTTTAATACCTATAATCCATATTAAAATAATTTGGCAATTTGCATAAATCATTTCAATATCTAATTAAACTGAGAACCTCAGTAAATAAATTAGTTCTATTTTCATATTACTGTGTAATACTTCAGTACATTTATGGAGAATGTGGCCTATTAGACTGAGAATCACAGTAAAATGATGGCTGATATAATAGTCAGTAGTACACACATGCACACTGGGGCCATCTGTTTGCCAGATGGGCACCCAAAGTCAATTTTCCCTTTAACAGGTATAAAAGCAAACAAACAAAAAAAAAAATCAAAGCAACATGTTCTATTTCAAGGACAGCTACACACCTTATAGGCTGAATTTATAGTTTAGAGAGCCCATGCTGCTTGCCACAACACATAACATTAAACCTTTTAAAATGCAACCTTTTTTATACATTGACAGTACTCCACTGTTTTCCATTACAGAAATATTAGATGAAATAATAGACACGTGAGACTGTCAAGTCTATTGCTCTTATCTCTCATATATTTCTGCTTTTCTACTACCTATCTTTCTATTCAGACCATCTTTCTTTCATATTCCAGTGAAATCACTGCCTGTTTGAACTCTAGCAACTGCAATTCCAAACTGGAAAGCAGCTGTGCAAAAAGTTAAATAATACAAACATAAAAATAATTAAAATATTAACACCAACTGCAAATTATCAATGGCCACATAATACTAAAAAGTACAAAGCTCTTATACTTACTACGGTGGTTAGGTATCTAATCATCTTCACGTAACTATTCTCACTCTGCAGTATAAAGCCCTATACCTTTCAGTCATTAATATACAGAAAAAATGGAGGCAGGGCTTTGTGATGAAGGGCCTCAATTTGTATTTCCCTCCTTCTCCTCAGTATTTGACATGTGCTTGTGGTGAAGGGCGTAGGAAAGCTTCCATTAATTGGCTGTAGAGCGTTGGTTTTTTATGTGTGGAACACACCCAAACAATGACATAAAAAAGTCAAGCTTGGTAATACTGCAAATTTGAGCATGATTAGATTACACTGAAAGTCTAAATGTTCAGGTCTTGATTTTCTAGACCCCTTACAGTAATCAGGGAGTAGAGTAGAAATGGCAAGAATGCAGATGAGTAAAAAGTAGATTTGAGGTAAAGTTTGGGAAATATGTGGATCCACAGGAAATTTTCCAGGGGTGAGTCCACTTTTAATAATTTTTTTTCATTAAATACTTGGGTGTGAGCATTGTAAGTAATGTATTGGTGTTTGCAGATGACGCAAAACTATGCAGCCCAATTAATTCCATCCAGGATGTGTCATCTTTTTATGGGCATCTGGACAACTGGCAATCTGGGTGGATAGGTGGTTGATGTAACTGCTTAAAGGGAGACGTTATCTATCATCCGAGACAAGGGAACCCCATTAAAATCAAAGGGTACTATACGTGCATATCAAAATTTGTGGTGTACACTATAAAATGCCCCTGTGGGCTTCTATATGTGGGGCAAACCACTAGAATGGTGAAAGAAAGAATAAGGGAGCACAAGTCAGCAATTAAATTAAAGAAATTGGACCAAGCTGTCTCAGCTCATTTCACAGAAAAAGGCCATGGGGTTCACCAACTAAAATTTCAAATTATAGATAGTGTCCCCATATTTCGACGAGGGGGCAATAGAAATAAAGAATTATTAAAGAGAGAAGCGAAATGGATTCGCATATTGGATACTCTGGAACCCCATGGCCTAAATCGTGAATATGATTTGCACCCTATTTTTCGATAAAGTCTATACTTTTGATAAAAAGGAAAATGGTTATAGAAAGAAAGTATACTATTGTTTTTAATCAAGGTTGGTTTTAATTAATTTTTTGTATATTTTATATCTTTCAGATTATGAACTGATTTGTAAGGATAAACATATTTGACATATAAAAAGTACAAGAGTGAGATAGAATTGCAAACCTAGATATTACAGAAAAACAGATAAGTGATACAATTTCTTTTTTGTTCTGTAAGAAAGTTATACATTGTAGCCAGAAGATGGCGCTCTGGCATAAGTATAAATTGTAACCTTTTGAGCATGTCAGTAATTTGAAAAAGGGCTGGGAATAGGCCCGAAACGTCACATTGTTACAGATCCTAAGAGCCACATGGAATAAAGGCTTTTTAAACTGAAAATCCTTTCTGGAGCTGTGTCATACTTCATATTGTTTGCTATATCGGTGAGTGTGTGGGCCACCGGACACGTGCACCACTCGAGAAGAAATAAGTGGATAGTGGGTGAGTGCTGACTAAAAAACTTTCCATAGGTGGTTGATGTAATTCAAAGTTGATAAATGTAAGGTCATCAAATGGGATGTAAAAATATGCAGATACCCTAAATTTGAATTGTGAATAAGAAACTTGAGTGAAGCAAACAACTCCATTCAGGGTCGGACTGGGGGGCACGGGGCCCACCAGGACTGCTGTACAGGGCCCTCCAATGGGGCCCCCACCCCCCTACTGTGCTGCGCCATATGAAAGCCTGCTCTGTGTGTGTGAGCAAAGGGTGCCATTCAGTGCTCATGCAATGACAGAGCAGTGCTAAGCTGAGAATTTTTTTCTTTTTTTAAACAGAATGGAGTCATCAGGAGAGGGGGTCTGGCCCGGCGTGGCCAATGAAGGTCAGGGCCCACTAGGTTTTCTCCCGGTGCCCCACCAGGCCAGTCCGACCCTGACTCCAGTCATCGGCTGCAAGGGCTGCATGAAGATGAATAGATATATTCTGTAGGAGAGGCAAATTCTTTCCTTTTACTTACGGCGCACTGGTAATTATTCCCTTCTCTTCCCAGAGCACTGATTAGGCCTCATTTGGAATATGCAGTGTGGTTTTGGACCTTAGTGCTGAAATGGGATGTTACTGAATTAAAGGACAACTAACCTTGTAATAAAAGGAAGGAGAGATTTGGCATGCTTAAGGCTTACCTGATTGTAGGAGAACTGATCCCTAAAAACTGAATATGGCTAAAAGTTCCATATTTTATGTACTGGGCTTGTTGCACAAGTTTCAGCTTATCCATAGCAATGATCCAGGACTTCAAACTTGTCACAGGGGGTCACCATCTTGGAAAGTGTCTGTGACACTCACATGCTCAGTGGGCTCTCAGCAGCTGTTGAGAAGCTAAGCTTAGGGTTTGTCACATTATCAAGCAGAAAATGAGGTTGGCCTGTAACAGAAGCTGATGCTGCAGGGTGATTATTAAATTTTGATGCTAATTGCACTGGTTTCTTTGCTGCCATGTAATAATTATCTGTATTAATTACTAATCAGCCTTATATTGTGACATTTCTATTCTATGTGTACTGTATATTGTGAGTGGGTCCCTAAGCTCAGTATTTAACATCAGCACAGAGTATGTGAATCAGTGAATCAGCAGAAAAGAAGATAAGGAAGCTACTGGGGCATCTTTGGAGACACAGATC
Organism: Xenopus borealis; assembly: GCA_024363595.1. Lineage (NCBI taxonomy): Eukaryota > Metazoa > Chordata > Amphibia > Anura > Pipidae > Xenopus > Xenopus borealis. Next base: position 124,709,684 of record CM044431.1, read on the forward strand.
TTTACTGCTAAAGGGCTGTGGTTGCCTGGAGTTGCTACAGAAGCTCAAAATATAATGTACAACATTTCTACTAGTGATGGGCGAATCTACCCAGTTTCGCTTCGCCGAAAAATTCCAGCGTAATTCGCGAATTGACGAAAAAATTTCAGGCTCGAAAGAATGTCCAGAAGATGGTGCCTGGGTACTGTGCTGTGCTGCTCTGCAGTTTAAGGTCAGGGTTTTTTCAGGGGCTTTTTTTTTTTATCTAAGGCAACGTGTAGAGAGGGATGGGGGTGATGGCAGGCAGTTAATGGGGGGTTTTTATTACAAGGGAGTTTAATTCTCCATCAAGGTGGTTCCACAGTTAATAGAGGGCATGGAAAGTCTCATTTATGAAGAATGGCAGGCCAAAGGATCCAGCCTTTCTAATTTGCCTCAAATGGGAAAATCCCTTCTTGTCCTGACTTCCCAGAGGGCAGTTGGACAAGTCTCAACTTTGTAGAAAGAGTTAATTTCAGTAACCTAGTATTTTTTCCTAATATATCTGCCAGTACAACCACTTCAGGGAGAGAATTGCACAGCGTATGGGAGTTACTGTGGAATAAAACATCAGAGGTTATTGCATGTTCTCTGATATGTTTAAACATAGTTATCATATCTGAAGCACCTCTTATTTGGTGTAAACATTTCCTATTTAGCCAGCCTTTCTTAATAACTAGGACTGCCACCCAGACGCTATTTGACCTGACCACACCAGAATACTCACCAGCCAAGCTTGTGTAGGGAAGTGTTACTTGCCCTTTCCTAAAATGCATAGCCATGTGACTTATCTGGGACAACTAAAAACATGCTTGTGCTACGGTAAGACAGTTTTCAGCCACAGCCTGGCCAAGCAGCAAGAAGGATTTGCTTTTGATCTTATTGGGCAACCCTTTTGAAATAAAAAATAACAAAATGGTATAAATCTTGTGACCACTCTGAAGCAGGTTTGGAGCCAAAATGAAAGTGAGGCAAAGGGTTGCCTGGTTGACAAATGTGCCCTAATGTGCCAAGCCTGCATCTCCCAATGAATGTTGGGTAATGTAGTTTTTGTTTAACAATTTGCCGATGTAAGTCTACAATACCCAGCATGCAATGGGACTGACTTGCATAGAAGTCAAGAATTACCAGATTTTGGGCTCTGTACCCCAATTTCCTGTTCCCTTAAGCATTCTTGCATTTTCCAGTGACTTTCATCAATTTCAGACAATTTTGGGGCAAACATCTGCTGAAATTGTATATGTATTAGGGCCCTAGGGGCCCTTATACCTCCTGGGCCCCCCTCTGTAGTTATGCCCCTGGTGATGGGCATCTGTGCCCCATTTTTTGGAGTGGAAAAATATGTGAAACAATAAAAAATTTAAAAAAAGGCCTATTTTCACAGACATTTATTCATTTTTTTCCCTAAACATATTGTACTATTTTGGCCTACTTTTGAACTGCATTTTGGCTAGTTTTGGACTGGTTTTGTAGTGGACTTTGACTGGTTTTGAAAAATAGACCTGGCAACCTTGGTGATGCAGATCTTTTCCATGAAGAAGAGAATTAAGGGAAACATGGACTCTACACAGAACTACTGAGAGCCAGCCTGAGATTCATCCTTCTGTGAGTGTGCCTACTGACCTGTACAAGCAAGAGCTAGGGGTTGCACCTGTAGAGCATTTACCCATTTAGGGAACCCCATAGTCAGAGCAGAGGGAGTTAGTTAACCATTTCCATTAAGCCATCATAGTGAATGGAACTAGTGCAGCAGGTCTGACAGTGGCATTACTGCCAGGGGGTGTGATCGCACCCTGGTCCGCACCCCCTCTAGGCCCTGTAGATGCTATTGCCTGGAGGAGATGGGGGGGGGCCCGGCTGCACATTCCGTGCCAGGGCCCACCCCCTGCTACTTACGTTACTGCTGTAGTGACTTGCCATTGTATTCAGTGGCTCTGATGTACAGTGTTGTAACTATAGAGGAAGCAGACCCTGTGGTCACCGGGGGGCCTGGGATGTGGGCCTGCTTTCTCTAAGTTACACGAATCTCCCCTCTGCCACCACTCTACTAATTGAGAGCTGGCGGGGAGCATCAGGAATCAGAGAAGGGGTGGGCAGGCAGGTGGGTGGGTACTAGGGGGAGGAGCAAGAGTGACTGCATGCTGGGCACTTCTCAAGAGGAGGGCCCGGTGGCACTTTGTTACACGGCTGCTGGTGTATAACAAATGTAACGGCAATGTACATTGGTGGTAAATTTGTAATATCATATAAATCTTTCCCTTTCCTCACTTCTCAGTTGCCCGATTCGCCTTATAAGGAGCCTCCCTATAAGGCCAGCCTCCCATTGCTGGCGTCCAAGAAACGGACGCTGGAAAATGGCCCCGGCATCCAAAAACGGACACGGGCGTCAAAAAAGTGACGAAAAAAGTGATGCAAATTTTGCTGGCGTTTCGTGAATTCATTCACGAATTCGCAGCGAATTCGTTACAGGCGAATTCATTCGCCCATCACTAATGTTGACATGTCCTTTAAATCAAATAAGGAACAATTTACTGTGGTATGTGTACACACAGGGCAACATTGTGTGTGACAGTAAATTATTGATATGAGGCAAGGATATCCAATGTGTGCTACCAATTTACAAGGAACAGGCAATGTACAAAAGTACATGCAAATCTGGACATATATACATTCATTTCTTTTACCAATATCCCATTCAAGGAATGCATAGGTACAGTGGAGTAGGATGATGGTTCTGTTTTGGCTTTCTAAAATTATATATTAAAAAATTAATTAATAGAATTGTTTTACCTCTAGTAAGGATTCATTACATCTTAGTTGGGATCAAGTACAATGTACTGTTTTATTACTGCAGAGAAAAAAGAAATATTTTTTTAAATTTTTAATTGCTTGATTATAATGGAGTCTATGGGAAATGGCCTTCCATTAATTTAAAGCTTTCTGTATAACAGGTTTGCTGATAACAGATCCCAGTGTCTTTTTTGAGAAGCTAAGCCTCCCTAAATCATTTACCTGGTTGATTTTGAACCGTTTTAAATATTAAAGAATGTAGGGACCCTGAGATTTGGGTGTACTTTAATCAGACAGTTTCCCCTCCGTATTTTGACACCTAAGGGTCCTTTAAGTAACTCGGGGGTCTGTTTACTAAAGTGCGATAAATTTGAACTTAAGTTTCCGCATGTTATCGCTGAGAATATTT
>CM044431.1:124715886-124749546 GCA_024363595.1 Xenopus borealis
CATGGCGGCTCGCACCGGGAGCGAGTAAGCCAGCGCCTGCAGGGGGCAATTTTTTTTTTTAAACTTTTTTCGCCCCATAGGTACCCTTTAATTTAATATTTCTCCATGAAAAGCTTTGCTTTTAGTGAACTCCAATGTAATAATGTTGAGATTGCAAGCAATAAATACATATATTATCAGTTTCTAGGGGGGCACACTGCCTCATAAAGTAAAAACCACTGTTTATTATAATATTAAAATACAGATGACTGCTGTGGGATGGACTCCTAACACATTTCGGGAACACCCCTTAATCATAGGCCTATGATTAAGGGATGATCCCGAAACAAGTTAGGCATACAATACTTTTTTTTATGTGCAGATATTTATCTGGGTACACTAGGGGTAAATTTACTATAATTCACCCAAAAATCCTACGAACCCTTTCGAAATTCGATAAACATTCGACTATCAAATGCTTATCAAATAGTTTTAGGCTATCTTTCTCGATGAAATCGTACGATCGGATACCAATCGTCGATTTCACGAAAAAATCTTACTTTTTCCTTTGAGCCTCCAAAAAATTTGTACGATTCGAACAACCGAGGCGTTCGATCGTACCAATGGTATTCAAGCAAGTTTTAGTAAAAGAAGCCTATGGGGGGGGGGGGGGGTTCCCATAGGCTTCTATTGGTATTCGGTAGGTACAATCTGGCGAAGTAGGCATTCGAAGGATTTTTAAATTTTAAATCCTTCGATCATCGAATGATCGAATTATCGAATATCTGATCATTCGATCTATTGGATAATTTGATTATTCGGTATTCGATGATCGAAGAGGCCAAATTTGCATATTCGAACATACGAACGATATTCGATGAAATTTGATCGAACTTCGAATCCTTCACGTGAATTTTGTAATTTTGCCCCTAGGTCATTTTTCACAATCATGTGGAGGCATACAGGTGTTGGTTTTCAAGTATGAACTATGTGCAAAGCTGCTAGATAAATTACAAACAAGAGTTTAGTTCTTGAGAAATAATAAGTCTACCAATAAATCTGTTTATCCAGATATAAAAATTATAGAATGTGAACATAAGTTAAGACATATTAGCATTTAAATAAGTATGGTATCCATTATTCCTGTTATGTAAACCTGTAATTCCTGTTATGTAAACCTGTTATCCACAAAGCTCCAAATTACGGAATGGCCTACTCCCATAAGCTCCATTTTATTTTCTGTAATAATAAAACAGTAGCTTGTACTTGATTCCAACTAAGATATAATTAATCCTTATTGGAAGAAAAAAACAGCCTCTTGGGTTTATTTAATGTTTACATGATTTTCTAGTAGAGTCAAGGTATGAAGATCCAAATTACTGAAAGATCCATAATCTGGAAAGCCCCAGGTCCGGACCATCCTACATAACAGATCCCATACCTGTACAATGCACCTCAATAGTTAGGGAGGTGTACAGAAGCTATAGTATACACCCTTGTGACTGCATTCAAAATTGCACATGCAACAGGGTACAACAATATAAAAAGCTAAGGGCCAAAACACACATCCTAATCATCATTTCATCTGTCCTTATTTTTTTTTTTTATATGTTTAATTGTTGAGATTAACCTGATCTGATTTGTAGTTTAACCTCATGTTTTTTTTTTTCTTTTCCTGCTTTCATGGAGTAAGCTTCAGTTTGCTAACACCATGTTAGATTCTCAATATTAATAGGAACTGGATGATAAGAGGTGCCTGCATTTTATGCAATTATATTGTGTGTTTGTGTGAGTTTTACTGGTTCATAAAAGATAATTAAAGAAACAGTAGACAACATGGCTGGATTTACATAGCGGGCGCCCCTAGGCCCACTGCCATTCGTTTCCCCCATACTCTGCCCTTTGTCACAAATTTTCATCATCAGCGCAGTGTGGATTGGTACATGGGAAATTTAAAAACTATAGTATCTCCTGTGTATTCCCAGTGTTTCTGAACAAATGTGGGTGTGGCTGGGCAGCATACCGCCCCCTAAAATCCTGTCACCCTAGGCCCGGGCCTAGGTGGCCTTTCCACAAATCCGGGCCTGGTAGACAATCAGGGAAACTTTTACTTTTATGCAGTACTTTTTGGCTAAGTGTACAGTACAGTGTATTTGTGAGTATCTCATACACATATAGTACTGGGGCTGCACCATGAGTAACATCTGTCTGAGGCTTTAGAGGCCTATTTATTTTGCTGGGGGACAAATACATTACTATTCCTTTACATTCATGTGTGCATTCATTCAATTAAATATCAGAAGCTTAACATTTTTATATAGTATGTTGTAATGTGTTCTTAATATTACAATAATGTTAGTCTGTAGATGATACAAGAAATGGTTTGAACTCCAGGTTAAAATAGGCACATGTATACAGGGGCGATCCATGCCAATATGCCACCTGAGGCGGTCTTCTTTTTGCAGCCCCCACGCCTCCTAACAATGCTCACCTTTTTAGCACCTGAGGGGGTTGGGGGTGCTGCTCGACACTAGTGCAGAGAGATCTCTGCGCTAGAAGAGCCGAATTTACAGGTTAAATAACAGAAAATCGGCTCTTAATTACCATGAGTGGCGTTTTTGCAACCCCTGGAAACCAGGGGGGCGATGCCGCCTTAGGGGAGTGGCTCAACTCACCTCATTGGTGGAGCACCCCTTCATATAAACATATATGTATGGGTACATACCTAATGTACTGTGAAACACATTTTGGCTCATTTGCACATACCCGGCCTAGGTGCACATTTTTAAGTGGCAAAACATTTCTGTGCATGGAGCACTTGCACCTGTGAGCTTTTTGCAGTCTGAGATTTTGCCGCACTGTATTTGGTACAAGGGGCAAAGTACAACACTGTGGGTCCCATGCTCCCTTTTCTTAGCACCTGCCATAGGTAAGCTGTAAGTACAGGGCCCCTCTTCATCTTTACCTTTAAGAGTAATGCACAAGCTAGGGGACATCCATGGGGAGACCCACATACAGCCCTTGGAATGAAGGCAGCACTATATTTATAGGAAAGATACTTGTTGCTGTTACCTTTTGTTGAGTGCAAAAACCTGCAACTATGGGCACTAGGCACAGGGTTGGGAGCAAAGTGCAAGAAAAAAACATGATGATATGACAAAGGGGCACACTACTGGCTTATTTGGCTACATATAACAGCAGACATATACCTGTTGTTCATGAAAGCATTATAAAGGTTTTTACTGAACACAATAGACTAGGTAGGGCTTTGTTTAGAAAACAATCAAAGATAGCTGAACACAGCAAATATTATATGCTGCAATGCAAAATAGCACTACAAAGAAAAAAAAGACATGCATAATAGAAATGCATTGCAATTAAGGTGAAATAAAATAAATATTTTTATAAGTCTGGAAGCCCTAGTCCCCCTTCTTCTGTGGGAGCTTTCAACTTGACCCTATCAAATCTGTGAAATTTCTTCTCCAAAACAAATGAGACTCTAAGCTGTTTAATTTGCTTAAAGGTGGCTTTAGGAATAGTTGTGTAATTCATATAAATACATGGTGAGAAAGAGCATCTTTAGGAGGTGAATCCTACCCCAGATTGTCAAAGAGAGTGTTTCCTAGGTTTTCGGCTTCCATTACATTCTTTAATATTTTCACTGTTGATAACACATTTATATCTAAAAAATAAGATGACATTTTAAACCATTGAAGGAATTGATTCATTATTAAACACTTTGCCAACAAACTTTGGTGACACATTCATTAGGATATGTCATGACAGCAAGCTGCATATATGTCAAAATACAGCAAATTGAGCTTTGCTTCAATAAATAATTTGATTTAAAATTTGTATGTATTGTGGTGAGATCACTATCCAGATACATTGGAAAGGACCAGGATAGGTCCAGGATCAGTCCAGGACTGATCTTACATATATCCCAGGTTCCTTACAGAGTGGTTCTGGGACTACTAGTCCAGCCTGGGTGTTTTAGGTCTTCCTGAGGCATCTCAAGTCAGAAAGGAGAGCCCAATCTGGGGGAAAGACACAGGAAATCTGTGGCCTGTGTGAGCCACTGAGAAGCTTCTATTCACAATAAGGTAGCGACTATGTTTGGGAGAACTGACCTGTGTTAGTTTGAAGCCCATTCAGTGGCAATGTTTTTATTTTGAGCTGTTTATAAAGACAATAAACTACCTGAAAATACTACACTTTTGTGAGTTGTGGCTGTGTCGTTGGCTGCTTTTCCCCCCAGCCTACCTCAATACTAACCCCTGACAGTAGTGAGCATTATTCTAAAATCTTTTCATTATTAACTGTCAATTGTTTAAAGTTACAACACCCAATAAGAAAGTAATACACATCAACAAGAATGGGGGAAAAGACACAAACCAAGCCACCACAAGACCAATAAATGTCATTTGTAACATGTAACCTCCAAATCTGCTTCCAAACACTAGAATGTTGAAGCAAGTCATTCTAGAACATAGTTCAGCTATTTACAAAAATAGACTACTGTGGTTAGACATTTTCTTATTTGCTCTAATGGCAACTTGGAAATATTTCTCTGTGTCAGGTAATAAAAGGTTATCCCTACATTGCAGAGGTAGGAATCTTTATAACCTAATGAGTAAAATAAAATTTAAATGGATCTGCATGGGCATCAGCAGAAAATTTGTACTATAATGAGTACAGAATATCTAGTGTGGATGTTTAAGTAGAAAAATGAATCTCTCTTTCTCCTTATCTCTCTCTCTCTCCTTATCTCTCTCTCTCTTTATATGCCTGATTCTTGTAAAAATTATTAAAGATGGTTATGTGTTCCACATTGGAATGCATGGCCATCTTTTTTTACCCTAGAGCAGGGATCCCCAACCTTTTGAACCCGGGAGCAACATTCAGAAGTAGAATGATTTGGGGAGCAACACGAGCATGAATAATGTTCTTGGGTTGCCAAATACGTAAGTATTGTGATTGGCCTTTTGGTAGCCCCTATATGGTTTGTCAACCTACATTGAGACTCTGTTTGGCAGTACACCTGGTTTTTATACAACCAAAACTTGCCTCTAAGCCAGTAATTAAAAAATAAACACCTGTTTTGAGGCCACTGGGAGCAACGTCCAAGGGTTTGGAGAGCAACATGTTGCTCACGAGCTACTGGTTGGGGATCACTGCCCTAGAGAATCAGGGAACTGAGAGAAACAAGGACAAGCAGGGGACATTCAAACAGTGACACTGGGCTGTGAGGTATGAAAAATGTGACCCTGTCATGGGAATTCCCAGAAACCGGGGAGGTAAAGGGGTTTTTTTTTTACACAAGCTGCATGAATTCTGTACTCTCAAGATGCAGAACAGGCTGGGGTGGGAGGGGTTTAAACCCTTTTACACCATACATTATTACAAATATATGCAAAAGGCAGGAAAACATTGGTGTGAGAGCCATACCTTAAATTTTGAGAGCAACCTTGAACATTTTCTTTTTGTTACCCTTGTGCACTGAGAATCATACAGCTTGGTCTATAACTGACGAGAATGTAAGACTAACCTGTCTGTAAATGGTTGAACATAATGGGGCAGATTTATTAGAGTTGTGTTTTCCATGAAAAGTTGAGCTTTTGAGTTTTTTTTCGGTCAAAATTCAAATTTTTTGTGTAAAAAAATAAATAAATAAACTTTTTTGGGATTTATTATACCCCGACCCTAAAATAACTTGAATCATAAAATACACCATCAAAGGTTCATTGAACTGTTTAAAGATGTTAATAGCCTTCATGATGTTCGATCAGTTCAAGGTTTTTTTCCAATGAAAACTTGATCAATTTGAGTTTTTGGATCGTTAACCGCAAACTTTCTGATTCAAGTTTTTCCGAGATTTTTCTAAATTAGAAATCATTCGAGTTGTGAGTTCATTTGAGGTATAAAGAACTCTAAAATTGACCTTTGATAACCCCCAATGTCTCTGGTATAAAACTATAAAAGATCACATCGATTTGTACTTGATTTAAGGCATGCATTTATTTTTTTTTAGAATTTTTTGAGCTTAAGAGAAAAAGAAAGATTTATCTTTGGAAACGGTTTTGTAAGCATTGATGATTCAGCGTAACCTCTCAATGGTTCGCTTTATTTGCAGCATATCAACAGCACTGAACCGCTCAACCTAAGAGGGAGAAAAAAAATTAAAAATTAATCTATAGGCAGTAGCATGTCTTCAGAGATGCCAGTAATCTAAACAATGAGGTTCATGGCAAGCATCATTCTGGACATAAAATCAAATAATGAAGCGCCCATAAAGAACCAGTTTGGGTCATGCAGGGTTGAAAAACCTGTCAGCAGAGCCACAGTATTTTGATCTGCCTGATTTAACCCAAATGCCACAGTATGATGAAGGAACAGCTATATATTATTTTACAGAATAGCACAAAAGCTGCACTTGATACTGTATATAGGGGATGGAATGGAAAATAAAACACATTTTCAACAAAACTAAGGGGTCAAAGAAACAAAAACCTGTATAACAGTTTGAATAATGAAATCAAGTGTAATTGTTTCTGTAAATCTTATTAATGCTTTCCAACATTAACTTAATGAAACGAAAGCTAGACTCTGTTGCCTGTCTGTACAAACACAATGGAATATCTGCCAGTGGGACATAATTGCAACAGGGCCCGTGCTTTCATGGGGTCCAGCAGCTGTGGTGGCATGCAATTATTAACATGTATTTCTATAGCGCCAACTTGTTTCGTAACGAATATTGGTTGATGGATGATGTGTTGCATTGTGGAGAGGGGCCTGGCTGCAAATTTTGCACCTAGGCCCATGGGTGTTTCACCTCTGTACATAAAAAATTAAATCAGCAATCCACTGTAAACCCTCTGTATACAGAGGTGTTGCTTGTACAGAATCTTAGCGCAGATGCTTAGCGCATCTATTAGGCGAAACATGTGTATAATACAAGCCCTGTTCATTCATCTAATCTTTACAAAGGGGTAAACTGCCCTTTTGCTTGTGCAAGGAGCTTCTTCTCTGTTCACATGTGCCAGCTAAAGACCTGCATTTCTCTTCTGCATTTCACATATGCATAGAAGAGAAACCTTGCAGAGATTAAAGACAATAGCTGTAAGTGATTCATTAAGCTTTAAAATCAAATATAATATTTAAAGGCATAGTTTACTGTGTGAAAAGACTATTTGTTTTCTTTAGTATGTTCTCTTGCATATTTCTTGACTTAGCCACATGTGATTGTGCCAAAGTAACTTTGAACTACTGCACTGGGGAACCATATTGGTAAATGAGCTATACTGTATCATACCTTTTGCTGCGCCTTGTAGAAAATGAAGGTTGGGGTGGAGTGAATTTCACAGTGCTGGCAGAGTTTCTGAAAATAAATAATAAAGATGCTACACAGTCATAGGGAGAAGGGTGAGGTCAAAAATATAATAAAAACAACAATATTTACACTTTAGGGGTCAGTACAAAGTAGAAGGCAGGCAAAATGCAAAAACAGGGACAATCTGTTATGTGTTTGCACTTTGCATCCTGCCTTCCACTATATTTAATTATGTTCTGTTTCAGAGCACATAGACCTGCAGCTGCCTCCGTGAATATGTTGCAGTGCAACTTATATTTGGCAGCAATGTATTCATGACAGGCTGGAGGAATGAAGCATGTAGGCATCCCGTAACTTATGTGTCATTCAGATACTCTTGCATCCCTTATTGTACAACAGTATTTTCCTAGAAAATACTTTATATATACTTGGTGATGTAATAAAAGATGAAAGGTTTATGACAGCTCTATCCACCTACAGCAACCAATCAGCAGATAGCATTTACTGGTCACCTGTTAAAAATCAAACATCTTATTGGTTTCTATGGGATACTGGACCTTGGTGAACTAAATGTCTTTTGTTACTTATTGGGGTATTGTAAACTTTGGAAGACAGAGTCTTCCTTCACCTTTCTATTTAACATTTAGAACTTATAATGATTCTGTTTGTTCTATTAATGTATTGCTTTCCTGCATGAAAAAGTATCTCTATATAAATAAAAATATATATACATACAAAACATTAATAAACTTACTGGCGCATCGTCCAGAACTTTGTACAGCACTACATCAGGATACTCAGTACATAGATTCTGTAAGAAGAACACAATAAAGAAAACAATAGTTTACACTGACAATAATTTGAATAATTTGACCATAAATCAACATCTGTAGCTCTTTAATATGACTCTTTCTTCCTACAAGTTAGACCTATTAGGGTAATGGCAGCAGAACACGGGAATGCGGATATCCATCTGAATGGATATGACAGCAGTTTTTGTGAGTTCTTATTGCATGACCAGTGTACAGTGTATGCGTCTGCAAACCAGAACCAAATCAGTCCAATAACCCTATGATGTATGATCACATTAACATAGGTCGAAGTGCTGTGAAGTTTGTTTTTGCGAATATGGGGAAGTAATTAGGGAGAACTGTAGAAACTCAAGATATCTTTTTTTCTGCTCCCAGTTCCTCATATCACATTATCTAATTCAGTGGTTCTCAACCTGGGGGTCGGGACCCCTTTGGGGGTTGAACGACCCTTTTACAGGGGTCACCTAAGGGGTGTCCAAACTACAAAACCATTGTTCGGACAGAGTGGGTTAAAGAATAGTGTTGTGGCAGGCCTTTGTTATTAAGGGAATGCGCAGTAGCTGACAATTCCAGGAGCATGCAGTGCTATCAGCTGCTTCCGGGTAGTAAGAGAGAGAGTACTCCAAGCCGAGTAGAGGGAGCTGAAGACTGAATGCAACGTCTCCTGATGGGTTTCTTCTGATTGGTGGATTTCTGCTTTTTTTCTTCTGCCAGACTCCTCGATATTTAGATTACGATTCATAACAGTAGCAAAATTACAGTTATGAAGTAGCAATGAAAATTATTTTATGGTTGGGGGTCACCACAAAATGAGGAACTGTATTAAAGGGTCATGGCGTTAGGAAGGTTGAGATCCACTGATCTAATTGGTCAAATGGTATGTAGTTATGTACAGGGCTTGCATCAGGGGGGCACAGTGGGTACTCCTGTATGGAGCCCAGACCTGAAGGGGGGCTGGCTGTGCTGCACTTTTCAAAACAGCCAGGCCCCCTTTGACCGTGTCAAAGCCATGCCACCTCTTCCGTCATATTCTGTCCGAAAAGCTGAACAGCTGAAGTCTCAAAAACTGTAAAAAGATCCAAAGTCCCAAAAGCGGCAAAAAGAAGTGGCGAAAAGACCTGAATAAGTCACGAAAACAGCAACCAACACTTTTTATCTTGACAACTATGCAATGCATGATAGCTGTTGGGTCTCCCACCAGATCAACACTTACGGTAGATTCTGGAACTGTGGACACCATCAACCGCAACTAATTTTCTATCGATGAATGCTGCAGTTTCCTTCCAGCAGAGTAACAAAATATTTGATAAATTATGCCATGGTGGTCTTAAGCTGTACTGGTGGTTTGTGGTGGCAGAAACCCCATATTGATATTTCTCAAAAAACTTTTTTAGCAATCAAATGCATGCACTCATACAAAACACCTCTAAAATCACTTACTTCAAATTGTGGGGCAACTATTCCACACTGGCCACATTTTTGTGAAGAAAAGTTGATTACTACAAGCTTCCTACCAGCATCTTTCAGTGCACGCTCGTATTCCTCCTGTTTGTGGAAAAATATTTCTACTTTAAAGTCTTATTTTAAACAGACAAAGATGCATTACATAATAAGATGTTGTTAATACATCATCACAGTTTTTGTTTTCTGCTACATCATTAAATAAATTAAAACATTAGAGAGTAGTTGACATATTATTTTAACAGTAACTTGTCAGTATGTATACAAAAAGCTATCAGGCATTAATTGAATCGTCTACAGCTAACACTCTACATCTTCCCAGCCCCACTCTTTACTTGCTAAAGAAGACTAGCAACACCTCTTTTTTTAGTGCTGTCCTAAGAGCAACATCAGCTTGGGGGCAGAGCAAAGACCTGATGGGCATGCAGTTGAAATCTTTATAGTGTGAGTATTAATTTAATACCATTTAAATAATTTGGTAATTTGCATAAGTCACTTCAATATCTAATTAAATTGAGAACTTCGTAAATGTCATTTGAATAAAATAGTTTTATTTTCTTATACCTGTGTAATACTTGAGTACATTTATGGAGAATTTGGACCTTTTAGACTGAGAATTACAGTAAAATGATGGCTGATATAAAAATAGTCAGTAGTTACACACATGCACATTGGGGCCATCTGTTTGCCAGATGGGCAACCACAGTCGAGAAAATCCAATGTGAATTTTCGCTTTAACAGGTGTTGGGTTGCAGCTACAGTAAATCTTCAAAAACAAAGCAACATGTTCTTTTTAAAGAACAGCTACACCCCATATAGGCTTAATTTATAGCTTAGGGATTCCATGCTGATTGCCACAACACATTAAACCTTTTAAAATGCAACTCAATGCAACCTTTTTTTGTAAATTGGCAGTACTCCACTGGTTTTCATTACAGAATTATTACATGAAATAATATATACATAAGGATGTCAAGTATATTGCCCTTATCTCATACATACATATTCTTGCTTTTCTACTACTCATCGTTCTATTCAGACCGCCTTTCATATTCCAGTTAAACCACTGCCTGGTTGTGATGGTAAATTGAACTCTGGCAACTGAAATTCCAAACTAGAAAGCTTCTGCACAAAAATATAACTGAAAAATGACACAATAATGGCTACATCTTATTGGAAAGTAAAAAGCTGTTATACTTACCACGGTGGTTAGGTATCTAATCATCTTCACGTCACTTTTCTCACTCTGCAGTATAAAGCCCTATACCTTTCAGTCTTTAATATACAGAAAAAATGGAGGTGGGGCTTTGTGATGAAAGGCCTCAATTTTTATTTCCCTCCTTCTCCTCTGTATTTGACATGTGCTTGTGGTGAAGGGCGTAAGAAAGCTTCCATTAATTGGCTGTAGAGCATTGGTTTTTAAGATGTGTAGAACACACCCAAACAATGACATGAAAAAAATGGCAAGCTTTGTAATACTGCAATTGTGAGCATGGTTAGATTACACTGAAATTGTGAATGTTCAGATCTTCATTTGCTAGACCCCTTACAGTAATCAGGGAGTTGAGTAGAAATGGCAAGAATGTAATGAGTAGAAAGTAGAAAGTTTGGGAAACATGTGGATCCATAGGAAACTTTCCAGGGATGGGTCCACTTTTATTTAATTTTTTTTTCATTAAAGACTTGGGTGTGAGCATTGTAAGTAATGTATTGGTGTTTGCAGATGACACAAAACTATGCAGCCCAATTAATTCCATCCAGAATGTGTCATCCTTATATGGGCATCTGGACAACTTGAATTCTGGGTGGATAGGTGGCTGATGTAATTCAAAGTTGATAAATGTAAGGTCATCACCTGGGATGTAAAAATATGCAGACACGTATACCCTAAATGTGAATTTTGAATAATAAAGCTGAGTGTAGCAAACAACAACAACAACAGTCAGCGGCTGCAAGGGCTGTATTAAAATGAATTGATATATTCTGTAGGAGAGGCTAATTTTTCAATTTTACAGAGCACTGGTAATTATTCCCTTATACAGAGCACTGGTAAGGCCTCATTTGGAATATGCAGTGCAGTTTTGGTCATACGTGCTTAAACTGGATATTACTGAATTAAAGGGGAACTAAACCCCCTTGTAATAAAAGCCCCCATTAACTTCCTGTCATCACCCCCTCTCCACACCATGCCTTAGTTGAAAAGAAGCTCCTGAAAAAAACCCTGACGTGGAGTTCCCAGGTGCAATTTTCTGAACATTTGTATGTGGGAGCATGCACAGTTGGGTCTTGCCAGGAATCTGCCTCGACTATGCATGCTTCCATCCAGAAAACGTTGCCTGGGTCTAGGTTATAGGTTCTTGTTGCCCAAAAGTATAAAGGGGTATAGCCTCTTGTGCTCAAGGTCTTTCCTTGGACCTAACCTCCCTAGAAGGTTGTAACAAGCCCATGGCTACAGTTTGGTAAAGGTTTAGACAGAATTAGATAGTGATAGTGTGTTTTGTTGTAGTTGTTCTAAGAGCAAGAGGGTGGCTCAGGGAAGATAGTGAGCAGCTTCCACTCCAACAGGGAGTAATAGTGATGTTAAGACCCTGTGGTGTATGATTAACTAGTGATGGGATTTCAGTGGGCAAGTTGAGGACCTGGTAGGATGCCAAGATACAAGACTCCAGGCTGAGAATCCCAAAGCCCAGTAATCTGCCTCAGGAGTGTGGTAACATATACTTTGTCTACTTTACTTCTGGGAAGGATCTGTCACTACTGCATTTGAATTTACCTCAAAGAGGTGATAACTGACTCCACTTATATTGTTGTTCACTGTTAATAAACAAGTTATTGCTGCAAAGTAATCCCTGTGTGACTGGATTCAAGAGGAGCATGCAAGGTACCAGGAGTTGCACAGGTACACCAGGGTCAGTGGCACAACAGCAGTAGTCCTATCCACACACTTAATTAACACAGCTAAAGTGCACTCAAGGGTGTGCTACATTTGGGGGCTTGTTTGGGATTGTTATTTAACTGAATGCCGTGTGAGAGAAAGTGTGACAGTTGCCTAAGTGCCTGATAGAAAAAAGGAATTTGGGCCTAGCACGGCTTGGGGCCTGACTTCGGTCCTCCCTAAATTTGTTGCTGCCTGCAGAGAGAGGCAGACTGAAGAATTTGGTGTCAAAACAAAGGCGAAACTACCTGAAGTATGCCTAACCCTCAGTTTCTCTACAACAGGTTTGTGGATAACAAATCCCAATGCCTTTTTTCGGAATTAAAGCCTCCCTAAATCTCCATTATTCTCCACTTAAGAAAAAGGATCATTGACCTGGTTGATTCTGTTGAAGATTAAAGAATATTGCAACGTGGCACTCATTGTAAGAAAGCATCAGACTTTAGAAGTGAAAATAGATTGGATATTTGTTTATGAAAAACTCACTAATAGAACACTAGAAACACATGCCAAATTGTTGCCATTCTGCTTAAAGCAATTCAGTATAAAAATTAAAACTGGGTAAATAGATAGGCTGTGCAAAATAAAAACTTTTTCTAATTTAGTTAATCAGGCAAAAATGTAATGTATAAAGGCTGGAACTCTCTTGTTTTCCATTGACTGGTTACCCTGGTGACCAGGCAGTAACCAATCAGTGACTTGAGGGAGGGCCACATGGGCCATAACTGTTGCTTTTGAATCTGAGCTGAATGCTGAGAATCAATTGCAAACACACTGAACAGTTATGTCCCATGTGGCCCCCCTTCAAGTCGCTCAGTAACTTAAAGTTAGAGAGCTGAAAAGCAGGAAGTAGTGTTCTGGCTATTATATTAGACATCCAGTCACTCCAGCCTTTATACATTACATTTTTGCCTGACTAACTATATTAGAAACATTTTTTATTTTGCACAGCCTATCTATTTACGCAGTTTTTATTTTTATACTGAACTGTTCCTTTAAAGGAGAAGGAAAGGCTTGCTGCACTTGGGGGTGCCAAATGTTAGGCACCCCCCAAGTGATTGTATTGGCTAACATTGTGCACCCCCAAGTGCACCAATCATTTCCTTCTCCTCTAATAGTATATGTATTGCTATTGAAAGCAGTATTTGCCCCTTTCTATTATCTGCCTTGATGGCTAAGGCTGTTGATACAATGTAAGACAAGCAGCTGATTAACAAACCTATCTTTGCTGGAGAACCAATACTTTTGCAACATCGTTTCAAAAGTAGCAAGCAAGAGTTAAGCAAATGCTGCTTTCAATAGCAAACATATTACAATATAACTTTGAAGCCACTGAAAAATTTTAATGAATGTATATTGAAAAGTTGCTTAGAATTTTTATTTTGGGGTTGACGTGCAGTTCAAATGACAACCCATAAGTGTGATTTAATGAAGCTACTTGTAGACAATGCAGTGCTCTACTGGTCATCAGCTCATGATCTATTGGTACATAAAGATCTAGCATTTGGGCATCTCTGGCTTAGAAAGGAGAGATTCTTGCTTGTTGCATGTTTTTTTTTTTTACTGGGACCTTTATAGTTAAAAACAGTATTTCAAGGGAGTATAGTAACAAAGTAAATATTGTACTAAAAACAGTTTTTTCCATGCACAACATAACTATGCAATGAGTGTATAGCACACGCATTCTTAGAAAACAGGATATTGATCCTACTTTTTTTTGCTCAGAAGTTGTAATTATCCTTTGTTGCAATATCTAGGATCAGCTTGGCATGATTTGAAATGTCACACTCTTTCTATTCAGTTTTGCATAATTAGAATGACTTTCCAGAATGGTAAGGTTAATAACTTGACTGCAAAAGGATGTTAATTAAGCTATAAAGTAGCAGAGTATAGATCAGCAGAATATAGCTTGGAGAAAAACTGCAGTGTAATGGTGACTACAGCCAATTTATATGTTAACAGGAAGACGTAAATGGCATGTTAAAAAACACACATGCATGTCTAGTTCATTTGAATATGCAAGCATTTTTATTTCTGTAATTTGGATCTTCAAACTTTAAGGCCACTAGAAAATCATGTAAACATGAATTAAACCCAATAGGCTGGTGTTGATTCCAATAAGGATTCATTATATCTTAGTTTGGATCAAGTACAAGGTACTGTTTTATTATTACAGAGGAAAAGGTAATCATTTTTAAAAATCTTACTTCCCTGATTATAGAGTCAATGGCAGACAACCTTTTCATAATTCAGAACTTTCTGTATAGTGGGTTTCTGAATAACAGATCTCATACCTGTATTTGAAACACAGGGGCGATCCTAGCTCTTTTGCTGTCTCTGGTGGCTTGCTCCCACATTAACCTTTTTAGTGCCAGAGGTGGTTCATGGGGGGGTCAGCAACGTTAGCTCAGAAAAGCACAGTTGCAATACTTGGATTCAGCTTACTGTTATACTGTGCTACAACACTCAAAGCTCCTTCATGGGAGAAGTAGCTTTCAAAATAACACAATACCTGATATAACAAAACAAATAGCAAATAAATTATGTGGCAATCCCCAATTGCACAGACCGAACATTAAAAGTGTGGCCCCTCAGCAGCTTTTAGGGGGTAACCTACACCTGTGGCAACAGACATGGTATGGTAGGCTGTAAAGCATTAAAAGCAGGTTTATTTTGCCTTTTTTGTTTTACATTATGTATAGTGTGCATCTCACCATAAATGAGACCTGTTGTACTTAATTTAGACAAAAACCCTAATATATTTCCTGCCTAGAGTAGAACTTAATTATAGTCTCTTTTCAATCAGTAGAACTACATGGGAGATTTCTGCGTGATCCGACACTACGAAATGCTGGCGTCAAGACAGATGCACTGTAGATAAGGGAAGAAATAGAAATATCGGATGCAGTTGCATTGTGCATCGGATCGGGCCAAAATCACCCATGTAGTTCTACACTAAGGGGCCTTACACACGTGTATTTACTCATGTATATAAGCCTTTCAACACACCAAACAAATGTGTTAACAGAGCATATTCTTCTCTATGTTGTGTGAGCCCGCTGTGCTGTGCAGTGAAGCTTATAAAAATGCCATGCAGATAGGGTTGCCGCCTCATTCCTTTAAAATAGAACACATAAGGAATACACAGCCTACATGGATAATTAGCAATTCATTTAGATGCATGCTGCAGACTGAACTGATTTATGTGCTGCTGTGTATCATGCATCTAAATGAATTGCTAATTAGTCATGCAGACTGTGTATTCCATATATGTTAACTTTTAAATGGGTGAGGTGGCAACCCTACATGCAAGGGAACACACCAGTGTAAGAAGACCCCTAAAACCATAAATTGAGTTATCTTATCTGTTTATTGCTGTTCTACAGAAGTATTAATCCCTTTGTAGCGGGGTTGTGAAGAGTTGTTGAAAACAAATGTTTTTTATATTTTGTCCATTTGTCTCTTTTCAAATGCAGCAGTCATTTATCTTTTTCTGTGTTGTCCTTTATCGACATCTGCTGGTCATTTGCAGTTTACACTGCTATCACCTGAAACCTGTTTTTAGTGAGAGGTTGATTTTATTAAAAAGGACAAATGCTAGTCCCTCTTATGAGTGTTTTACGGAATAATCAGGATTATGCCATACAAACATTCCTCCATGCAGTTCTTTGCAGTGGATCTATCATGACTTTCACTGAAAGGGACCTTCACATAGAATGCAAATATTTCCACATGTTAAGCTGTTGTGAGGGATAATATATAGTTGTTTATCTGCACCTCCTAACACGTCTCAAACAGTAAATTAATTATTATATAGAATGTGCAGACAGCTTCCATTCAGTACACATAAATACAAGGAGAAGGAGAAAGAGGAAGCTATAAATGTTACACCATTCAAAAGTCCCAACACCTTATATCCAGAGAAAGTTAAAGCAACATATGCTTATAACAATAAAGTGAATCATACATAATTAATTGCTTGTGTGAATTACCACCAACAAGTGAAAATTCCATTTAGGTGAATAAATTCATCAAGTATTGAACCCAATTGTTCAAATAAATAATACAAATAGTAGAAATTAACTCAATTAAACGTGATTAATGCAAATTGGTATATATGGCAAATTGATTAAATTCATCGAACAGCTGTGTGCTTAATAAAGTGAATAAATATTTTCCATTTCTATTTGGCCTTAATTTCTCCGTTCAAAAATGAAAAAAGTGAGAGCGAACAATAACTTCACTTAATATTGATTGCTCCTAAAGATAATTCATGTCCATCTACAGTCATAATTTACATAGTTAAAACATAACCTTTAATTCATTGTTTAAAAATAGTCAAAAATTGATTAAAAAGAGAGCATCTGATTGGGTTAAAAATAGTTAAAATCAATGGATGAACTGATCTGAGTTTCAATTGCGGGAATTCATATTGATCATAATTTAGATCATACCCTGCTCAGATCCCAGCATCCGACCTAACAAGCCCCTTTATAGATGTACCTCTTATCCGGGATATAATTAGTATTATTGAATAGGTGTGACCTGATTGGTAAAAAAGCAGCGCACAGAAAAATCACTTGCTCAGAAATTGATTAGTTAAAATCGCCATGAACCAGCTAATATCTAGTAAGCTTGAATGCCTCGGAATGGTGAACTAGCTCTTGTCCTCTCAGAGGCACCTAAGTGTGGTAGTGGCCTATTACCTATTGCTTATTTCCAGGGCAGTCAAGCATTACTTAGATATGTAAAATGAAACTGGGAATAGCAGCAGCGATTAATTGCTGTAAAGTATTGCGCTGTCTACAAAGTAAACAAAACCTTTATCATTGTCACACCGACTTAACAAATTCAATCACCCCCCAGCTGACGGAAAAACAGAAGAGGCCCGAATAGGAAAAAATTATGCTCTGCGCCTGACGCGCATTTCACCAGAAGGCTTTGTCAAAGGCAAATTGGCTGTGAAATCTCGCGATATTTACAAGGGATGTTTATGTTTTGAATCATACCTAAATCCCTGGTCTCTGGTGTGAGGTACAGTGATAAACAAAATACAACAAACTGTCCATAGTAATGACTAATACCTGTTTTCATCTTTGTTTAAAAAACATATATATGATATGTATATATATATATATATATATATATATATATATATATATATATAGCTCATGTGTAAGTCAGCAGAGCGGTGAGTCACTACATGTGGTAACTGTACTTATGACCTTTCTCAATTATGGTTCATTGGCCTTAAATGGAGCCTGATCAAATGCTTGAAGACATTTGTCTTTTTATCAATTTACTGTTTCTTTTTATTTGCATTGCTTTCTCAGATGTCACCACAAGATGGTACACGAATGACTTCAAAGAGATTTAAATGAGAGCACCTGCCATCAAAAAGAGAAGTAAGGGTGGTGTGCAGGGACAAGAATATTGAACATAAGTAAAGGACAGAATACAACGACCCCTTATATTGCACCTTCCCACCAAACCATCCATGATTCTCTGTCTTTATTCTCTGTTTAATAGATAAAACTTTACTTTTATTATTAATGTAAAACAGCAGATATCCTGAATGAAAGAATTAAAAATGTTGGAGGTAGTAGCGTTAATGGGAACAATGCATGCTGATGGAGTCAACCAATAAACAGCTCCCAGGTATGTTGTGTTCAGGATCAGTAATAAGTCTGCCTGGCCGTGCATATGAAGCTGTGTGGTGTTTATACAAATGGCCTGCAGGTGGCACTGTGCATACATAGGACTTTCTGTACAACTTGAAAGTGAAAGTAAGACTTACTGCTGTTATGTAATGGCTGCATGAACCTGCTAATAAAGCATTGTTATACTCTCCTCATCCAGCCGCAAACAAAATACTTGAAAATAGTGAAATCGGAAAGTCCGTGAAAACATCTGGAAGTTCAAACTATTTCACAAAACATTCGTCAATTTTCGAGAGATTTCACTACACATTCGGGAAATGCAAACATTTTCACAAAAAATCGAAAATTGATGGCGGCGAAATATTTCTGGTGAATTTTCACGAGCGTTTCTTAAATCTATTTGCCGGCAGCAAATTGTACTATTTACTAACCTATTGTATGGTGGCTATATCCCCGATTACTTTGTACATTATTAGGGGGTACATTATCCCTTATAATACATGAGTGATACTCTAGAGACCCCTGTATAACACAGCCTGCAGCCTTGTGCCTTTATATGGTCACAGAACCCCTCAGTGACTTCTAATATACTTATTTACAGTATGGGGTACATTATCCCTTATAATACATGAGTGATACTCGGAGTTCCCTGTATAACGTAGCCTGCAGCCGTGTGCCTTTATATGGTCACAAAACCCCTCCGTGACAACTAATATCCTTAACATTCACAGTAGGGGGTACATTATGCCTTATACATGAGTGATACTCAGAGTTCCCTGTCTAACTCAACCTGCAGCCTTATGCCCTTATATGGTCACAGATGCCCTCGGTGACTTATAAAATCCTTATCACTTACAGTGTGAGGGGGAGGGTACATTATACCTTATAGTACCTGAGTGACATTCAGAGTCCCCGAACTGAGCCTGCAGCTTTATGCCCTTATATGTTCACAGATGCCCTTAGTGACGTATAATAAACTTATCACTTATGGAGGGGGGTTCATTATACCTTATAGCACCTGAGTGACACTCATAGTCCTCTGTATAACTCAGCCTGCAGCATTACGCCCTTATAAGGTCATATATTCCCTTGGTGACGTCTAATAAACATATACAGTGGGTGTTCCTTATAATACGAGTGATACTCACAGTTCCCTGTATAACTCAGCCTGCAGCCTTGTGCCTTTATATGGTCACAGAAGCCCTCAGTGACTTCCAATATCCTTATAATTTACAGTAAGGGGTACATTATCCCTTATAATACATAAGTGATACTCACAGGTCCCTGTAAAACTCAGCCTGCAGCCTTGTGCCTTTGTATGATCACAGAACCCCTCAGCGATTTCTCATATCCTTATAATTTACAATAGGGGGACATTATCCCAAATAATACATGAGTTATACTCAGAGTTCCCTGTATAACTCAACCTGCAGGCTTATATGGTCATAGATGCCCTCTATGACATCTAATAACCTTATCACTTACATTGTAGGGTGGGTACATTATACTTTATAGAAAAACAATTGCTGATTGTCACTTTCAATATCATACAACTGTTCGTGCAGGTGAAAAAAAAATGTACCCCTCCTGAAGAGACTGAAGGATACTAGCATGCTTGTCATTTAATTATGGCTGCACTGTAATAGAAACTATACTTACCTTATGCACGTACACTATATCTTTCACAGCTATCTTCACTTACCCAGTATCTTTTTTTATGGGAGGACATGCTAAGATTTATAATAAGGGTAAAAATTCTACTTTCCAATTGAGGGGGGATTGGGAGGGGGGGGTCTGGGTTTTTTTTTCCCCGGTATCCTGCTGGGCCAGTCCGACCCTGTGATAACAATGCTTGGGATTAAAACGTGCAATAGGACCTTGTAAAGCTGCTGCACATTTCTGTCTCATCAAATCCAGCATGAAATGCTAAGACAAACATGACACAGTTTAAAAAAAAAAAAAAAAAAAAAACCTGAATAAAGAGAAACACAGCCAATGAAAGGGTTTATTCTGCTAACCATTCAGTGAATAGTAAGAGAAAAGGCTTGCTAATGTCACTACACTCCCATGTGACTCACACTGCAGAGAGAAGAAATGCTCCTGCCCCCTAAAAGCTTTCTCTGATGCCCCTGTGCAATTACAGTAAGTTTGAAACCGCATATCCATCCATATAGGTACACAGACTTTGCATAATAAGGAAAAGATTTTAGAATAATTCTCTGAAGCGTCTCTTGTTCCACAGGTCTAATAATAACCCTCAAGACCTCAAGTTCTTACGTGTGTTTCTTGATATAGGCAAAATGTATATACATATACGTTGATTTCTTTATAGTTTTATGCATAATACATTTCCCCAACTATTCAATAAGTGTTTTAGAAAAAAAAAAATACAGTAGGTCCCCGAGTTACGTAGGAGATAGGGTCTGTAAGTTTGTTCTTATGTTCTTATTTTATGTTCTTAGAAATCCTTACAGTTTAAACGCCCAACTTTGATGTTAGTTGTTACTATAAGCATTAATTGGCCTTTTCCATTGTGACTTGGTTGGTGGGATATGGTTTCACCTCATTGTTTATTGGTTGGTTGGTTTGTTTTCATTATTAATGGTTGTTGCTTCATTAAATATGTCCCATGTTTGTGTTCATCCATTGGGCTTCATGTACCTTATTTTGCTTTTATAAACCTATCATCCCACATAGGTGTCATATCTTGCAAATTTCACTAACCCAGTTTGGGACAGTGGGGACACTGGGCAAATTTGCCCATGGGCAGTTACCTATAGCAACCAATCAGTGAACAAGTTTTTAAAGCCAGCTGCAAGTAGAACAATGAAAGCAGCAATTTGATTGGTTGCTACTGGTTACTCCCGATGGGCAAATTTGCCCAGTGTTGATAAATGACCCCCAGTGAGTCTACAGCTTGATTTCCCAGATCTTTTTTGTACCCTCATCTGCACTGAGAATCATACAGCTTGGTCTATAATTGATCAGAATATAAGACTAACCTGTCCATGTATGGAAGCTTTCAGTATTAGTTGCACATACAAAATTTTAAGGTTCGAGTTGTGTTTTCCATGAAAATGTGATTTTGAGTTGATTTTCTTGGTCAAAATTCACATTTTTGTGTTAGAACACTGATTTGTAATTTTTTATTAAAAAAAATTAGATTTATTTCACCCCAAACCTGAAATAGTTGAAATCCAAAATCTGCACCCTCAATGGCAGAGCTCCCGTGAACTATTTAAAGATGTTAATAGCCTTCATGATGTTCATTTTTTTTCAAAAGGTTCTGCCAAAAACATGGACAGTTCAAGTTCTTTTCCCAACGACATCAAAATCAATTTGAGATTTTGGGTTGTTAACTGCAAACTCTCTGATTCGAGTTTAACAAGTATTTTTTTAAATTAGAACCATTCGAGTTTTAAGTTAATTTGTGGTATATAAAACTCTAAAATTTCACTTTGCTAAATAACCCCCAATGTCTCTGGTACAAAAACTATAATATCACATCAGGCGAATTTAGTAAAAAAATAAACAATATACTTGATTTAAGGCATGCTTTTATTTTTTTTTTAATTTTTCAAATTAGCTTGAGAGAAAAGGAAACCTTTGTCATCTTTGGGAATGGTTTTGTAAGCATTGATGATTCAGCGTAGTCTCTCAATAGTCCGCTTCAGTGTCAGTATATCAACACCGCTGAACCGCTCCACCTGAGATGGAGAAAGAAAATTTAGATTTTTCAAAAACATTAAAAAGTTACTCCTTTACTCACTTATCCCCTCAGTCTAGAATCAAATATTGAGGTGCCTATAAACAGTCACGATGGAGAAAGAACTATACTGAAATATTACGTTATTGTACAGAATAGCACAAAAGCTGCACTTCATGCTACATACAGTATAGGGGATAGGGTTTTTCGGAAAATAAAAAATAATATATTTTTCAACAAAATTAAGGGGTCATAGAAACAAAAACCCGTATAACAGTTTGAATAATGAAAGTAAAAATAAGTATTGCTGTATATATATGTTTTTCAACAATAGCTTAATGAAACTAAAGCCAGACTCTATTGGCTGTCTGTACAAACACAATGACATAACTGCTAATGGGACAGTAGTTGTGGTGGCATGCAATATTGGTTGACATGGGATGTGTTGGATTGTGGAGAGGGGCCTGGTTGCAAATTTTGCACCTGAGCCCATGTGTGCTCAATTCCACCTCTGTACAGAATAAGAAATTAAATCAGTAGTCCAATGATAAACCGTCTGTATAATGAGGTGTTGCTCATAAAGAATGTATTTGTCCTATACCCCCAAAATGAATACTTGAACAACAGGTAGTTTATATCATGTTAAGTGGCATAGTAAATAATCTTACCAAACTGGAATATATATTTAAGTCAATATTGCCCTTTTACATCTCTTGCCTTGAACACCATTTTGTGATGGTCTGTGTGTTGCCTCAGAGATCACCTGACCAGAAATATTTCAACTCTAACTGTAACAGGAAGAAGTCTGGAAGCAAAAGACTAGAGATGCACCAAACCCACTATTTTGGATTCTGCCAACCCCTGAATCCTATGAAAAAGATTCGACCGAATACCGAACCGAATCCGAATCCAAATTTGCATATGCAAATTAGGTGTGGGAAGAAGAAATTTTTTTTACTTCCTTGTTTTGTAACAAAAAGTCATGTGATTTCCATCCCCGCCCCTAATTTGCATATGCAAATTAGGATTCGGATTCAGTTCGGCCAGGCAGAAGGATTCCGCCGAATCCGAATCCTGCTGAAAAAAGCAGAATCCTGGCCGAATCCAGAACCGGTGCATCCCTACAAAAGACACAACTGTCTGTTAATTGGCTCGTGTGACCTAACTTTATAGATTGTTTGATATGTTTGTGTGCAACATTAGATCTTAGGATCCCAGGAGGCTGTCCTTATTTTTTAAAATGGCAATTTTCTATTTAGGATGACCCAATGGAACATGCTACTAAAAAAGTATATTATTATGTTAATGGTTTATTTACATGAAGCAGGGTTTTACATATGAGTTGTTTTATGCAATATCTGTTTATAGAGACCTACATTGTTCAGGGGGTATAGTTTTCCTTTAAGTCCTATTCGTTTTATGCAATATCTTTTTATAGAGACCTACATTGTCCGGGGGCTATAGTTTTCCATTAAGCCCTATTCATTGATCAAATGTTTAAAAGGGGTAAACCACACTTTTGTCTGTGCAGGGTGCATCTTCTCTGTTCATCTGAGCCAGCTAAATACCTGCGTTTCTTTTCTGCATATCACATATACATAGGAGAGAATCCTTGGAGAGGTCAAAGACAACAGATGTATGTGGTTCAATAAGCTTTTTTTTTATATTTTGTGACTTTTTGAGCCACACAAAGTAACTTTGAATTACTGCACTGGGGAACTATATTAGTAAATGAGCTATACTGTATCATACCTTTTGCTGCGCCTTGTAGAAAATGAAGGTTGGGGTGGACTGAATTTCACAGTGCTGGCAGAGTTTCTGAAAATAAATAAAACAGATGCTGAAGATTTAGACACAGTCATAGGAAAAAGGATGAGGTTAAAAAGTTCTGTATAATAAAACAATATTTACAATTTAGGAGTCAGTACAATGTAGAAGGCAAGCAAAATTCAGAAAACAGGGGACAATCTGTTATGCGTTTGCACTTTGCACTTAGCATCCTCCCTTCCACTATATTTGCATTATGTTTTCAGAGCACATAGACCTGCAGTTGCCCCCATCAGTATGATGCAGAACAATTTACATTTGTCAGCAATGCTTTCCTGCACAGTACTGCAGGCAAAAGTATCTCTATATAAATAAAAATATAGATACAAAACATTAATCACTTACTGGCGCATCATCCAGAACTTTGTACAGCACTACATCAGGATACTCGGTACATAGATCCTGTAAGAAGAACAATGACATAGTTTACATTATAATTTGAACTGTGTCCATAAATGAATATCGATAGATCTTTAATATGACTCCTACTTCCTACAAGTTAGACCTATTTGGGTAATGGCAGCAGAACACGGGAATGCGGATATTCATACTATGCACTGAAACCAGTAATTAATGGCTGTAGCAGAAAATTTATAATAGATGATGTCAGCCCATAAACATTTTTTTTAGAAGGGCAGCAGATTAATAAAAAAAATATTCATCTGAATGGGTATGACAGCAGTTTCTGTGAATTCTTATTGCATGTCCAGTGTGTGCATCTGCAAACCAGAACCAAATCAGTCAGATAACCCTAATGTATGATCACATTAAGATCAGTCGAAGTGCTGTGACGTTTGTTTGACATGGTCAAATGGCATGTAGTTACGTATGCTCTATATGCCGAGAAGTGGTAAGGGTCACATAGTCAAGTATTCTATTTCAAAAAGTTTCAGACTACATCTATGACATGGCATAAGAAGCCTATAGTCTTGTGTGTCATTGTGAAAGGGTAACTTTATGTTGGTGTAGAGTAGATTTATTTGGCATGTATCAGGTCTAATTATTCAATTAATGACATAAAATGCACAGTATTTGTGATAACCTTTACCAACCAGCTTTATCCTGACAACTATGAAATTAATAATGACTGTGGGGTCTCCCACCAGATCAACACTTATGATAGACTGTTGAACTGTGGACACCTTCAGCAAGAACTGATGGTATTTTCTATGGAAAAATGCAGCAATTTCCTTCCAGTAGAGTACCAAAATATTTTATAAATTATGCCATTGTGGTGTTAAGTAGTGTTGGGCGATTACAAGAAAAATCAGCCGCAACAAATAAAATTTGGCACATGTCAAAATTGTTGCACGCATGAAATTGTTGTGTGTCAAAATTATTCAGACGACATTTAATGCATTTAGACAAAATAGTCACGCTTACGTCAAAATTGATTTGCGTCACAATAATTTTAACGCCCATTGAATTCAATGCTTTTTGAGAATTTTTCGCCATTTTTCAAACTTTTCATAGATTTTTTTTCACAGATTCATCATCATTAGTGTTAAAGGACAAAGAAAGTCTAAAATTGTATATTAACATTAACATGAACTTACTGCACCACAAGCCTAATCAAACAAATGATTTATGCTTTCAAAGTTGGCCACAGGGGGTCACCATCTTGTAACTTTGTTATACATCTTTGCACATGCTCAGTGCAGTCTGGGCTGCTAAGGGATCAAAACAGCACAAGTCAAATAATATCTGGCAGAAGCCAATGCAGCAAGACTGATTGATAAACAGAATATACAGACTGCACTGTGTCCTGTGTTGTCATGTAATGTAATCTGGATTTTATAGTTTTTTTATTGTTTAATACAAACTTTCTCTAACTCTGCAGAACCAGTGGCTGCAGAAAAACCTCCAAATAGAATCCCAGTTTATCTGGCTCCATGATCTTTGCCCCTGCAGCTGGAGTTGGAAATGGTAAAGGGGATGTAAAGGCAAAAATAATATCCAATACAAATCTCTACACAGTAGCTGACTGCTATACAGGGAAACAAAGCTGCTGGAGTTCTGAAAGGCTGGAAAGGAAGGTGGGGGCTCCCCCTGCTGTTAATAAGTATGATTGTTTACCTGCACAGAACATAGGGACTGTCTGACAATTCCTATCCACAGTAGTAAATGAAGGGAGAATTTCACTGCAAACAGTCAGGTTTCTTATAAAAACGGTACACATTTTTTAATTACAGTGTATTGGATATAGATTTCTTTTTCATTAAATGAAGTAAAAATGGGATTTTATTTTTTTTTTATTTTTGCCTTTACATGCCTTTTAAGCTGTATTGGTGGCTTGTGGTGGCAGAAAACCCATATTAACATTTCTTAAAACAACATCTTAGCAATGAATGCACTCATACAAAATACCCTTAAAACCACTTACGTCAAATTGTGGGGCAACTATTCCACACTGGCCACATTTTTGTGAAGAAAAGTTGATTAGTACAAGTTTCCTACCAGCATCTTGCAGTGCACGCTGGTATTCCTCCTACATTACATAATAAGATGCAGTTAATACATAATTACAAACATTAAAACATTAGAAGGATGCAGACATATTATTTTAACAGTAACGTGTCAGTATGTATTTAAAAAGCTATCTGGAATTAATTAAATCATCTACAGCTAACACTCTACAGCTAACACTCTGCATCCTCCCATCCCTGTTCTAAGAGCAACATCAACTTGGGGGGCAGAGCAAAAGACCTGATAGGAATGCTGTTGAAATCTTTGAAATGTGAGTATTCCTTTAATACCATGAATCCATATTCAAATAATGTGGTGTCTAAGTCCCTTCAATATCTAATTAAATTGAGAACCTCAGTAAATGACATTTGAATAAATTAGCTTTATTTTCTTATATCTGTGTAATACTTGAGTACATTTATGGAGAATTTGGACCTTTTCGACTGAGAATTACAGCAAATGACAGCTAATATAAGAATAGTCTGTAGTACACACATGCACGCTGGGGCCATCTGTTAAATTGAACTCTAACAATTGAAATTCCAAACTGGAAAGCTGCTGTGCAAAGTCAAATGATACAAAAATGACACAATAATTAAAAAATGAACACCAACTGCAAATTGTCTTAGATTTTCAATGGCTACATCATAATAGAAAGTAAAAAGCTCTTATACTTACCACGGTAGTTAGGTACCTAATCATATTTACGTCTCTTTTCTCACTCTGCAGTTTAAAGCCCTATACCTTTCAGCCTTTAATATACAGAACAATTGGAGGTGGGGCTTTGTGATGAAGGGCCTCAATTTTTATTTCCCTCCTTCTCCTCAGTATTTGACATGTGCTTGTGGTGAAGGGCGTAAGAAAGCTTCCATTAATTGGCTGTAGAGCGTTGGTTTTTTATGAGTAGAACACACCCAAACAATGACATAAAAAAGTCAAGCTTGGTAATACTGCAAATTTGAGCATGTTTAGATTACACTGAAATTCTGAATGTTCTGGTCTTGATTTTCTAGACCCCTTAAAGTAATCAGGGCATTGAGGAGAAATGGCAAGAATGTAGATGAATAGAAAATATGCAATAAAGTCAAGTGGATTTTGTTGTCATTTCAGCCATATACAGTAATACAGTACATAGTAAAAAATAAAATGAAGTTCCTTCAGAACCCCCTGGTGCTATACATAAGACTATACTGGGTACATCAAGTGTGAGGCTTTTTGTTTTATATTAAATTAACAACTCTAGTACACAGGCACGCTGGGCAAGGTGGACATTTCAGTTCCTAATGAATGTATTCAGTTCAGTCCTTGGGAGTTGAGATGCCTGATGGCTTGTGGAAATAGACTGTTTTGCAGTCTGGAAGTCAGTGCTCGAATACTGCGCTTTTACCTGATGACAGGAGGTTAAAATCTCATGTGCAGGGTGGGTGCTATCCCTGACGATGCTAGTAGCCTTCTCTAGACAGCGGGTGTTGGTAAATATCCATAATGGCAGGTCCTCAACACCTGTTGCAGGATCTTGCGATCTGATACAGAGCAGCGTCCATACCAGTTAGTGATGCAGCTGCATAAAATACTTTCAAAAGATAGTGACAATAGATGGTGGAAGGTGGGCTTTTTTCAGCTTTCTCGGAAATATGCAATATGTATCATACCAAAATTAGACAGGTGCATAAATTTGGGCACCCCAACACAGATGCTACGTTAAGGGCAGAACTACACAGTCTGTTTTCAGCGGATGTGACGCTGGGTGTGAAAACGGATGCGACGAGTCGGATGCCACAGGAAGAAGGTAAGGTAAAAGGAAGTCGGATGGTGTTGCAGGGTTGATCTGACGCAAAACGACTGTCCAATGAAAATGCTGCAAGCTTTTGACAGTCGTGTCACGTTGGATCACCATCCAACTTTTCTATTACTTACCTTGTTTTTCGTTGCATGCGTAGGGGCGTACCAGGGGCTGTTGATGCCGCCCCCCACTTCGTGCTTCTACCTTTTTGTGTCAGAGCGGGTCGAGGAGGGGCTGCATCTCTAGTGTAGTGATTGCTATTGCGCTCACTGCACTAGAAGAGCTGAATTTCTGTGGCACTCAAATATGGGACATGTACAAGTAACACACGGAAGCCTTTGAGGAAGTCTCATAGACGAAACGTGTCAGGCGAAGTACTTTATCCTGGTGTGCACTCACCTTTTCCACAAACAGCACAGCATCATCAGTTAGAGACGTGGCTGATATACTAAAATCTTTCAACATAAATAGGTGAGTGTATTTTAAAGAGGAACTATTGCAAAAATGAAAATGATTTTTTTTTATATTAAATTTTCATTTCCCCTTTAAACTATATTTGCATTTTATTAAAGAAGGTTTTTACTCTGCAGCGCATTTCCCAAGAGTTCCTCGACCTGGGTTATAAAGAAGAGCAAACTAGGAGAATCTTATAAGACACATGATACTTTAAAGTCTGTGAATAGCTGTGGGAATACATTTGAACTGGATATCACTTAAGTTAGAAAGCTGAAGTTTATTGATACAAGCTGTGTGCATTTCTAGGTAAGAAAGGAGAAGGTAACAGAAGAAAGAGAAAAGATGCACTAAATGTTAGGTCAGTGATGAATGAGGTAAGATTATGGTGGTCATAGTGGTGAGTCATTTAAAAATGAGGGTCCATGGATTTGTGTGGTTTTTAATGGTTGCAGAGTTATCTTGGGGCAGAGTCCAGTGATTGTGGATTTGCCAATCTGCGAGCTTCCCAGATAGACCAGATCTCTTGATGTTGCTGAAATTTGTTGCATATCTATGCAATTCTGTATTCAGATTCCCTGGTGTTCCTTGCAGATTCCATATTGCTCTTTGCAATTCCTCTGTAATAGTTGGCGGAACAGGGACTTCCAGCTCTTAGCAATAATCTAGCCGATGTAAGTATATGGTTGGATAACGTTTGGGTTTGTTTGGTTAGATTAGGGAAAAGCTGTCCTAGTAGGAAAGTTGTTACATCCTTGGGACGGAGTGAGTGTGTTAATTATAGAGGAAGTTTTGTCCCAAAAGGGCTGGATTACAGGGCAGTTCCAACAGGGCCAGAACTATGCAGAGTTGGCACATGCCTAGTGCGCAAAACTGGGAGGGCGCCTGGCACGTATAGTACCTGTTCTGTCGCCTACCCCATGTCCATTCCCCTCTCTCCCCTTCTGTGTGCGATATTTCCCCTTCTTTTTGCTCTAACAAGCATGTGGGTGCTCATCCTGTGCTGCGACCGATCAGGTTGCCTAGGGTGACTGGCTAGCCTGGAACAAATCTGAGTTCCTCCACACCCGCAAAGTCTCCAGCAATCCTGGGGTGAGTTAGGAAAATTTTTTTTTAACTTGTCTGGTGTTTGGTACAAAAATATTATGATTCAGTGGTAGACAGTGGTTGCCATGTTAGGTTATTCCATTTAGATATAAATGAATTCTGTGGTAGAGTGTCCTGCTATACAAATTTAACCATTACAGTGCCCACTTTTGTTAATTATTGAGAGAAACAAATATATACCATACTTTGTACCTAAATGAAATGCACACGATTACCTGCAGAAAAAATAAATGATTGACACACAAGGTTAATATATTAGAATTATGTTGATATAGGAAAAATTATTACATATTAGTATCTTCTGTGCCTTGGAAGAAAAAGAATTAGATTTGGAACAACAAAGCAACCACAACAACCTAGGATGTTAGGCAGGCATGAAATACACAGTAAGATGAAGATACCAAACACGATGTACAAACACGAATGGAGAATTACACTGGTCCATCCGGTGATACCTTTGAATTAAGTTGATGGATCAAGCCAGGGAAAGATTGACTTTTCAGTGTTGTTGTTAAGGAAACTGTCTTTCATCTTCTTACCTTTGCTAGGTGTTTGTCAATTGCGTCTTCAACATTATATGTGTCATCAATGTAATTACAACATGCTGTCTTGACAATGGTACATAACCCTCTTTGACTTGCTGTTAGGCAGTGTTGCATAACTTCTTTCTTTAATTGCTGAAGCGCATAGCTAACTATCATAAAAGTATCATCATGCTCATTAGTATTGATGTCAAGCAACAGTGACAAATCTGATATTGGTCTAAAGGCCTTCTGAATGCAACATCTGATACCCCAAGGAATGTCAAACAGCGTTGTAGCGCTATCTTTGGTGGTACGCCGTTTAGCTTGGAGATGCGTTGGGACATGTGCCAGCTTGAGTCAGTAACCTCGCAATCATACACACCCCGTGTGAACCCTTTGGCAGCCAAGAATAAGCACATTTGCCACAAACATAATAATAAGGAGAGGGTAATGGGTAAGGTCATATTGGGAAAAAGAGAAAATTTAGAGGCTGGATGGAGGCTATAGGTCTTAAAGTAAGCATTCAATCCACTGAACATAAGTGGGGCTGGAATACAATTATGGTTACCCAGGCTGACGGAAGTTGTGGACATATTAATACAGATGCCATCAGAACAAATATGTACTGACTTAAAAATACCTCCAGTGGCCACAGCTTTATTAAAACCCAAGACTGGGGGCTTACTGATGCCTGCTATAGCCATAGGATGAGAGAGTATTGTATTGACAAATGGGGAAATTACCTTTAGGCATCTTAACTATGTCCTCAGGGGTGAGCGGTTCTGCAATATATGACATGCTATGAGCTGTAAATGGAGAGTTTGTTCACATCCAACAATTGGAAATGTTAAGAGTGGCTGCTGCCATAACATCCATAACATGCATTATCATCAGGGGTGATCCAGCGCAATATGCCACCTGAGGCGGCCTTCAATTAGCCGCCCTCCCTTCCCCACGGCGCCAGACAGGGGTAGGGGGGATCCACGGCACTAGTGCAGCGCACGCAAGTGCATGCTCTGAACTACAAGAGAAGAATTTCCGGGTTTAAACCTGGAAATTCAGCTCTTAGTTACCAGGAGTGGCATTTTTGCCACCTCTGGTAATCAGGGGGGCGCTGCCGCCTGAGGCGAGTGTCTCAACCCCCCTCATTGGCGGCCTTCAATTAGCCGCCCCCCCCTTCCCCACGGTGCCAGACAGGGGTAGGGGGGATCCACGGCGCTAGTGCAGAGCACGAAAGTGCGTGCTCTGAACTACAAGAGACAAATTTCTCGGTTGAAACCTGGAAATTTCGTCTCTTAGTTACCAGGAGAGGCATTTTTGCCACCCCTGGTAACCAGGGGGGGCGCTGCCACCTGAGGCAAGTGCCTCAACTCGCCTAATTGGTGGAGCGCCCCTGATTATCATTAGGCTCAAACAGTTGAGCACATGAGTCTCTTTTTGAGCTGTCATTGAGGCATTAACAGCAGTCCCAGGTGTGGTTGGAGCAGCTGAAGCTGCATCATCACTGGAGTGTACCTGGCACATAGGAGAGAGATGCACAGCAAGCGCAAAGAAAATCACATTAAAAACCATAAGACAGAACATCCAGGCCACACAAAGCAACAGTATAATGTCTGGTCTGGGGCTAAAGCATCTAGCCCACAGCGAGTTCATGATGTGAAGGTATTGTCCTTAAGCGTTGCCCTGGAGCACAATCTTCACCCTCTGAGGGACCTAACTGTCTTAGCACTGGATACTGAGGTCCCTGGGATATAGGTGGTGCAGGAAAAAGAGGTGTTACCATGTCCCACAATTCATGCGCTTACACATTTGGTTGAAGCTGAGTCTTGGGCTTCCCAACCACTTTCACTGCAGTTTCTGTAGTGAGAAGCACTTGAAGCAGTCTGTTCCAGTGTGGCTGGAGGGCCTTGGTGTATGCAACCCTGGAACATCTGCTGGATCTGGTAATGAAGAATAAACTTGAGAATGCAGTTTAGTCAGTTCCTTATGTAACTGAGTAACATACTTAATGAAACAAACATAGTTCATACATGACATATCAGCAGGAGGAAAGTATTGGGCCATGTGAGCTGGTCTTCCAAAAATGATCTCATGTGGTGTGAGCTTAGTTAGTCTTTGTGGAGTGAGCCCAATAGGCATAAGAACTGAGCCCAAAGTATCAGGCCAAACAAGTTTGGTTTCTGCACACACTGAGTCTATTTTTTTTCCCCACTAGCTTGTGGACGAGATGGCATATGTAGAATTTTGTGTATCCCAATGTCTTTGCAGATTAATTGCATTACCTGTCCTGTGAAATGTGTACCATGACCTGATGACAATACCTCAGGCAGTCCATATCTGCACAAAATCTCTACTAATAGTTTGTTAACTGTGGCTTGCAAAGAAGCCTTGGCAACTGGCTGTGCTTTTGGCCAACCATAAAATTGGTCAACACAGACAAGTAAATATCCAAAAGTGCGATACCTCAGGCAACTGAATATAATCTATTTGGCACAGTGTTACCTGGATTATGACAAATTTATATACATTTGGCTGCTATTAAACTGAACCCTAGAGCAAACCACACTCTCAAGACTGCATCACATATCCCTCTTATTGAAATATATATATATATTTATCTTTATTCGTAAGAAATACTCCACTATAATTTCTCTTTGCCCCCAGTTGCCCTGCTGCAGATTCTTTTGGAGAATGGGATTTTTGGAGACAGCAAGGAGTTCACTTATCAGTAATTTTAAGAACAAGGGTTAGTGTGCCTGGGCAAACTTAGAATACTATGTAATAAAAGTTATAACACAATCAAAATTCACAAAAATCCATATAAATATTTGCACTCTTCAATGCAATAATGTTAATTAAACTGTTTATTACATTGCAAACTTAATTTGTGTATAGTGCTTTTAAGACTAACTTGAAGGTGGTGTAATTTTTTTCCATTGCAAACATCAAATCATACAATCTTTTTTTTATGTTGACGGTTTAGTGGCAAGCTGTTTGAAAGGTATAGTTTGACTGTAGGCAAAGGAAAAATTGCTGGGATAGTGAACATTCCACGATGTCATGAAATAGATACCACCAGAAACAGTGGCCACACTCTCAAGTACTGAAATTACTGAAAGTGCTACTGAAAATGCCAAAAATTGTTTTATGTGTTACCCAGCTGTCAATGGTCCTGCAAGAGAATACATTATCTTATTTACAATTGTATGGAAGTGCAGGTGTAGTCTGGGCACTCTGCCAAAAGCTTCCTTATCTCATTAAATTCTCTTTTTACTTTTTCTGGCTGCTTCAGTGCAGACAAATAATGAGCTATGTGAGACTTGGGGCTGTTCCATGAAAGGTGGGACAGTTGGGAGGTATTTTGTTATTAATAAATTGGATCTTCATGACAAACTGTATGTCTCATCTTTGTGTCAGGCACACATCACCCAACTTGTTTATAGATTCTAAACATGCTACAAATGCCATATTTTATATACTGAATGTACTACATCAGACTAAAGGTTTGTCACAAGCTCACCATCTTGGAGTGGCCCAGTCTGCCCCCAACTTCAAATGAACCAGAATGTCCCAACTAGCCCATCTCTCCCACTACCCTGATTAACCCAACCCCCCCC
>CM044431.1:124749556-124759889 GCA_024363595.1 Xenopus borealis
CCCTCCCAAATCAGATTGGCCCAGTCTTCCCCCATAAAGAATCAGATAGAGATTGGTCTGGTAGAGGACAAGAGAAAAAGTCTGAGAAAAAAAAGTGTTTGGCAGAAGAGGTACAGTGGGATGTGAAAGATTTTTTTAGCTGAATGGGAGAGTAGAAGATATTGGGAGAAACAGAAAAGGGAGTGAAAAGTATGTAGAGAATAGTAAAGTATTGAGGAAAGGTGGGCGATCCACTGGCAGAGGTGAGAGTAAGACTGAAATATGGAAAAAGGAACATTTAAGACTGAAGAAAAGTAAGAGCTGAAATGCCGGAAGAAGAAACAACAAAGGGATAGAAAAGAATAACATCTGAAAACATAAATCAGAGAAAAGCAAGAACAAGATCAAGAGAAAGTAATCATAACGTTGCACTTGCAAGATGCTTTATATATATCTGAACCCTAGTTTACTTGTGTAGATAGTAGTGCAGCAGCAGCACAGTAATAAAGTGTAAATCTTTTATTACCTGACAATATTGTGCTGTCTGCTTGGCAGAGGAAGAGCTCTTCAGTGAAAGCAGTTTGAGTTTCTTACCTTAGGGACATTGGCAGACAAGGAAATTAGCTCTACGTGCAGGCAATAAATCTCCTGAATGTACCCCCCCCCCATAATTGTTGAAAAATACGCAAGAATTAAGAGGTATTTTTGGGAGGTTTCTTGCCCATGGCAGAAAAGATTTCCCACAGGTAACAAGCCTCCTCTTGTGCTATAACCATACACAACAGCATAGCACTGCTGTTGTCTCTTCTCCCTCCTGTTGGTTACACACTGCCATTGCTCTACTAGCTCTGATTACTGATCACACAAAAAGAGCAGCGCTGATGAGTTTGAAGTAGCCAGCACTGTTTAAAGATTGGTACAGTTGCTAATCAGAGCTAATGGAGTAAAGGCAGGAATTTCAGGTAAGAGGGTCATGTTTTTAACAAAAGTTGTATGGATTTTTAATTAATGTATACTGGAAATAGATGCCATTAAGGTCCCTGGCAACCAATATATGTTTTGGTTTTTAACATTAGGCTCCTGGGGGCCCTGATAATCCATTCATGGGGCCCTGTGATTTCTGATGGCAGCCTGGCTTTAAAATGTTCAGAAGTTCATCAAAACTTGTAAAAGACATTCTGAAAACTTGTGGAATTTTTCAGCTTAGTTGCGAAGTTCACCATATAAAAACTGAAATTGTTAGCCGCTGATCTGTCATGGGATGTACCCAATATTTTCTAGCAGCAGCTCTTTCATGTTTTAGTTTCTGCAGCAAATAATAATAGAAGTATATCAGAAAAAAAATAAGCCAAATCTTTTTCCATTTTCAAAAGACGCAGAGAACAATGCGCTCAGCACAGCACACCAAGATAATACTTCCGTCCTTCTATCCCATAATACAGTGTGTGGCTTCCTGTAGGCAGAGATAGTTTTGCAATGCACGATGGGATAGAAATCTCTCAGGAGCCAAATTACTAAAATTTTTCACCTGTAATATTGGCGAGCGACTAGTCGCCACTAGCAGCTTTTTATAATCTTCTCGTGTGGACTAGCCCTAAAGGGTTGTGGTTGTCTTGGGTTGCAGAATTTCTACCCTGCTTTTTGTTATTTTAAAAATAAAACTAAAGCTACCGAGAAGCCCTCTATATAAATTACCTGTTGCTCCAGCTCCAGCCTGTTATTTTTTTTAAAAAGCAGTTCATTATACAGAGGCTTCTCATTGGCTCATTGGGGTCTGGAAGATGAACGTGGCCTTGGTTCAGTTTTCAAATGTTGCCCTGTTTAGTACTGTACAAGAGAAAACAAAAACCACAGATATTTTGTAATTAAAACAATAGGTAAAACTATGCTCAGCACAAGCCCTATTAGTTGACGAATGTTGTATTGGGGGGTTTATGCTATCCCTTTTCCTTTAATGCCACAAAGTATATTCAGTGTATTTTCTTGGAGAGACTGAAGCTCAGAGGACCTGAATGATTTTTTATGACTATGTTGTGAAAACTAAACAGACTGTTTTCAACATGTTTAAGTCTTGCCCAATGTTTGTCAGTTCCTGCAGAACTGATATTGCAAAAGTAGGGACGCATAATTTCCTGACTATCCTTTCTTCCTTTTTCTCATAGAAATAGTATTAACAAGGATGAACCTGTTGTTACTGCATAATTTATGTCTAAACACTGCAGAACATACCATAGTTTGTGTACCTGTCAAGAAGCACATTTTTTATTTGATCTTGATGTGTGAATTTTAAATATGCAGCATTGTATGCTTTCCTTCTAGAATAACAGTTACATTAATACATGATGCTAGAACTTAATATAGAATGTATTGATGTGATGTAAATGTGTACAAACCGAATGTTTGAAAAAGTTTACTGCAGAGGTGGACTTCAATGTATGGTTTACAACAGTCAGTCCTGTGTAGAACAAATTTCCAACTGCAACTGGTGTTTTCATCCATTCGAAATGTAGGGCATGCTGAGGTTTCACAACTGATTAAGGACCTCTTTAAGTTAAACCTGAATTTATTCTCTGTGATTTAAAGTAGAAGGAAAGTCTAAAACACTGGGTGCAGTGTTCCTGGTAACAGAGAACTGCACCAGCCTGGGGTACTTGCCAGTGTACACCAGGGAGTGACCCTCTTTTTCCGCCTCATCTTTCTTTTGTTAATACCCCTGGACCTATGCAAGGGCACTTGCATCCACACAAAGAAAGAAGAAGCAGGAAGAGGATCCTGCCCAGGCTGGTGCAGTTTTCTTCTAATAAGAGAACCATGGTATCAGGTAAGTGATTACAATCACTGGGGGTGCCTAACATTTGTGTCACCATTGCAATGCTTTTTCAATTATATGATTGCTCTCTTTATAGATCAAGTTTATTACTGTTGCAAATCTCTGTATTTTATTTCCTAGAGGGCTCCCCAAGGTGTATTTCTTACTGCCCACTAGGTGGAGGCACTGCTATATAAAATTCCAGTTTCCCAGTCTCTCCCCTACAAATCCCATGGAGAGTTCCAGGATTGCACGTGCGAAACCTGGGATGGATCTTGACAGCCGTCCATTGGTCAGAGGTTGAAGTGAATTTGTAATACCCCTAAAAAAGGCCCATGGCCTGCCCCCAATCCAATGAAAACGTACCTTTCTTGCTGTTGCTTGTCATGGCTCCGCCCCCTTGATGTCATGACATGCCCCCTTTTGTTCCTGCCCCCCACTGCTGGCCGGTAAAAAGCTTTTGGGAAGCTACTCCCTGCTATCAATTCTTGATGGAACGACAACTGCTGATGCTATATAAATGCTCTCTGTCTCACTCTGCTAGAGAGTCTATTACAAAACATCCCTAGGATAGCTATCCCTCCTTCACGGGGTTCCCTGGTCCCTGACTTAATCTCCAAGGGTACAGGTCCCCTTGGGGCAGTGACTTTATTGGGGCCTTGGTGATCCCAGGCTCAATGGGACAACCAGCTTCTAGGACACCAGCGGCCAAAGAGGAAGAGGCCACTCCCTGTCCAACACTATAAAGCAGTGTGGCAGGAAGTGGTCATTACTCCTCTTGGCCAATAACTAGTGGTGTAACAAGTGAAATGCTACAGGGACTTATACCTAATAGCCAAGGATAATGGAAAGGTAGGGATTTAACTCAATAGGGATATGTAGAACCTATAGGTCCCTACAATAATATATGGAATATAGTTTGGGAGAAAAAAGGTTCCAACCTTATGCATTAGGTCTTGTTATTCATTGGAACCCAGGTTCAATACCCAAATCCAGTACTTTTGAACTCGTCTAATTTCCATGTACTTCCAGCACCAACACTTATGGAGTAATGTAATAAAAATCATAAATGTTGCTTGATTTGGTAGGACCCCTTGATGCAGCAGCCACTT
Organism: Xenopus borealis; assembly: GCA_024363595.1. NCBI lineage: Eukaryota > Metazoa > Chordata > Amphibia > Anura > Pipidae > Xenopus > Xenopus borealis. The sequence goes on from CM044431.1 coordinate 124,753,457, forward strand.
ATTGCTCCCACTTATCTCACAATTTGGCTGCCCATCACTCATATAAATATATTTCTCTTTGGGAAATGTGCACTGAGGATCATACAGTTTGGTCTAAAAAAAATTAACAAACATTTGTGTAGGTAAAGAGTTTTACTTGCAGCAATAGTTTGCACATTAAAAAGTATAAAAAGATTAAAGATCACTTAAGACATCACATTAGAACATAATAAACCTTACACTTTGGTATAAGGCATGTGTTTTTTTTTTTAAAGATGTCACATGTTTTCTAAGACTAATAGAAAAATATAATTATGTAAAAGGTTTTGTAAACAATGATGATTCAGCATAACCTCTTGATCGTACTCCTCAGTTTCGCTATATCAGCACCACTGAACCGCTCAACCTAAGAGAGAGAGAGAGGAAAAATATATATATATTTTCCAAAACATTTTTTTACAGTATTACTCCTTTCACATACAGTAGTATTGCCTCAAAGGTGCCAATATTTTTTTTTCTAATCACTATGGGGGTTATTAAGGTTTAAGTCATGATATCTCAAGGTACATTTTACAGTGTGAAGTGGATATTTGTTTTCTGTTTCATCCTTTAGTTTTATTTATGATCTGTAGCACTGCTTGACATAGTGGCAGTGCCAGGGTAAGTTTATTTGGGTTACTGCACTGAGAACCCATATCAGTAAATGAGCGCTACTGTAGCATACCTCTTTGCCAGACTTGTAGAAAACGAATGTTGGCATGGAGCGAATTGCACAGATTTGAGCCACATCCTGAAAAAAAGAACAATTAACTGAAAATTCTGATATAATCTAATATAATAAAGTGAGGATAAGTTATATATAATTATGCCCATAGTATTATCAGGAGTTATTTAACCCTTTTGTTAGGAATGTGAGAGATATTTAAACTCCTTGCCTGGGTATCCTGACAGTGACCTCATCACACACCCAACGTTTCTACCCAGTTATGGTAACATCCTCTTTAGGGGTGTATGGTCAGTAATGAAGTAAAAAAATATCCCCAAGAGGCCTCTTGTGCTCACTTTATCATTAAGCTTTCTATTTAAGTATATCAATCACATCATAATATATCATAATGGTCTTTCTCTGAGCTTACTGGGACCAGATGACAACCCTCCTAGGCCTCAACTTTTCCATTGTGAAGTGATGGATTCTGGTAGTTGGAAGTCCCTCTGCTTTTTATAGTGGGTGGTGCACAGATTCCATGGAAAGCAGAGGATATTCAGGTCCCAGAATGCATCACTTCATATTGCAACATGGTAAGGGATTGGTTGCATTGAGAGCTAAATGGGTTTGGGAAACTGGATCCAGCAAGCACAGTCAGACTATCATGGTTCCTTCAATGTGTAGAATCAGGTATGTCTGCATAAAAAAAGATGTATTTTTGGTAGTTCAATTACTGTTTATGCACCTTTTTTTTTTACATAATCCCAATTTTATGAGCTCTTGTTAAAAATGGAGTCAATGGTAAAACCTTTCAATACATACAGACAGAATAGAAATAACTTACCGATGCATCATCTACATCTACTTTGAGCAATACAATATTAGGATTCTCAGTGCTTAGCTTCTGTAAAAAAAAAATAATTTGCACCATTTACATCTATAGTTGTTTAATATGACTCTATTTGTCTCATTTTCTGTCCTATGCTCTCCAAGAAATACTTTTCATGGTCTATTACAATTGGAAATATGTTAATGTGGCAAATGAAGGAGGAGGTAAGTGCTGTGTGTAGCAGCAAGCATGTATATGGGTGGTGGAGCTAAGTTGGCTGCCAAGTGCTGGGAAGAAGGCCATTCAATCGGAGTCTCAGTGAACAGAGGATGACCCAGTCCGACTCTGGATGGGCATACTTCAAGTGCTTTTAAATGCTGCATTTTAATGGCCCTAAAAATGTGCAGACTAGCCCCCATATATTTTAAAGGAGACAAAACTTGGCTTATGTCAATCCTGCTACACAACTGTGCAGAGGCATAACTATAGTGTGCATGGCACACTTCGACCCACATACTAAAGCCCACTTCCTGTCCCACCTCTGCCCTGCCCGATTCCGCCCACTCACCGCCCGACTTGCTTCCCCCTTCCTCGCTGGTAAGAGAGCAGATGGGGAGGAGGGTTTTTTTTCTTATTAGCTAGCTAGGAAGCAGGTCTGCTTCCTCTATAGTTAAGCCACTGCAACTGTGTATTTTTATATAAGGTATACACCTAGGACAATTTGAGAAATAACAAGTGGTGTGTGGGTGGGAGCAGGTGGGTGGGCCAATGAAGCGGGCCTGGGTTTGATGGAGTATTCCACTCTCCTTTAAAGTAACAAGTGTGCTTGGGAGTGGATAGTAATCTGAAAAGATTTACTGTATCTATATATATTTTAAGGCTACTATGGCTGACATAGTTTAAAGCTTTGGCACCTTGATGTAGTAGTGATAAAAAACTGTGGTATGTCTAACACTTCCTATCATTTTGCAGCTTCCAGTTAAGTAGAGCTTCCTCCAGTGAGGTTTAATGCTGTACTAATTGTTTGAGTTGAGTAAAAAGCTCTATTACAACACTTCATGACAGTGGTTTCTTTTACTGGCAAATGTATGAATATACCACTTACTTCAAATTCTGGGGCAATTCTTTGGCACGGGCCACACCATTGTGCAGTAAAATCAATCACTACAAGTTTTTCACCCGCATCTGTCAGTGCACAGTTGTATTCCTCCTGTGTGAGAAGAGAGACATTGGAACTTTCATGTCTGAATTTACACTTAACATTTCAAATACCTAATGAAAAAATTAAAAACAGTACAGGGGCACTGACAGTCAGTGTGTGTGTTTAAAAAGTTACTTGGCACTAATATAAAGCAGATGTTTAACTCCTTTTTCAACATTAGTCAATAATGTGTGCAAGGAACATAATGTTTGCCTATTTTTTTACTTGCGAAATATCTGTGGGTTAAGGTATTTCTAAATAACAAAGTCTGGAATTGAAATGAAAGTCACATTCTACTTCTGACTGGTTGTACAAACACAATTGCAACAAATCAAAATAGCAGCCCTTACATATCCGGTTGACTAGTAAAACCGCTTTTTCCAGTGCTGACCTAAAAGTGGCATTTGGATTTTTTGGGCAGGGCAAAGATCTGATAGGTTTATGTACATTAAATTATTTCTAGACATTTTAAAGGCATACTGACACATCCCTGAAAGTAGTATCTGCCTGTACTGTATGTATTTAGCACATTGCTGCTGAATAATACACCAGGAGAGGTACTGACTTATGGCAGATTGCTTCAAAAATCAGTACCAGAGAAAAGAAAATTATACAAATGTACAGCTTTAGATTGCACTTTAATTTAGAAATTACTTTTAAACAATAGAGACTGGTTAATTTATAAAATGCTTTCAGGTCAGTTTTTTTTTATTATGCAAAAGCAAATGTTGGCTGAAGATCCCCTATAATTAACCAGGGGCTACAATTATAATTAACCTAGAACAACAGGGACGGCAATTCAATCTCCAGTGGCTAAAAAGGAGATGATTATATCCTATATATTATGAGGCCAACCCACCTCACACTGAACTAAATGTATTGAAATAGCCTGTTAAATGCTTAAAGGAAAGAAGAGAATTTATAAGAGCAAAAGGAAATAGTAAGCTCAGTACACGGCACACTGCAGGTTTCCATTCCTTATTAACATAAACAGTATATATGATAGTGTGATCAACAACATGCTCAGAAACAGAACACTGTAGATTCTATTTACATTCAAGAAGCTTACTTACTGCTTAACTGAGTATATGCAAACACCAGCATGAGACAGGGTGTGGAGAATGATGAAGAGCAATAAAAATGTAGACCAGGAAAGGGAACCAGGAGCTGACAGAAAGCGTGAGGGCAGGGTTAAAAGAGAGACACTGAAGGGCTGGGGAGGGAGAGAGCTGAGCGATCATGGAAAAGGGATAAGATAAGAAAACCCAAGCAGAATCAAACATCTTGTACTGAAGCAGTAGTAGGAGCAGCCTTTCTCATAACACTCTCAGGACAGATAGTTCTCCAGCCTCTGCATAGTTCCAGACCTTTAAATGAATAAACCAATAACCATATAGAAATAATAACAGAGATGCAGTTTAGTGGGAAGGGCTGCCCTGTGAGCATATGTGACATGCATTGGCAAAAGCCAGTGACTAATCAACAACACAGAGCACAGTGTGAATACACAAACACTGCTCGTCAATGTATAATATTGAACCAGGTAACTGCACTCTTTTGTTTAATATATCATTTAACTAGTCTTAATCAATAAGAGAAGGACTGAGGATACGGCGGAGGGGGGGGGGAGAGTGAGGGTAGAAGCTATTATACTTGCCTTGCTCTTCAGGTACCTCACCATCTTGACGTCCCTTTGCTCAGTCTGCAGTGTGGAACCCTCAGACTGTCAGCCTGTAATAAACAGTGGAGGTGGGACTTCAGTGACAAATCAAACTGTTTCTTGTTTTTAGGTCCCTCCTTCATAGTATGGCATAAGGGGGGGGGAAGGGTGTGGGGTAATTTCCAGTTTGAAATGTTTTGTAAGTATGACTGTAGGGATTTTTTTTTTAGATGAACACACCCAAAAACTGAAAAAGACATTCAGGGTTGATGTGTGTAAAAAAAACATACAATACACTATTCAGAAATTTTTGTAAAAATGGCATTTAAAAAAAAAAATAAAAAAAAAATAAATATGATTTAAATTAGAGTTTGAGAAACAAGGGTATCAATATTCTGGAGGTGGAAATGTCAACCACTAAAAGAACTACATTAGCCCGATATTATGTATTCTGTGAATTGTGTATCTGTTTAGTATAACCAGGGATAAAGTTAAATAATAAAGCCTGGTATACAGTGGTTTATTATAATGGGATTATAATGATAAACCACATTGCAGGGGCAAAGTGACAGAGCTATGCACTGGCAGCTTAAAGCATTACCCTGCCCCATGGCTAGAACTAGGGATCGCTTTATATATATGGTGCAATCGCTAGGGGGCACATATCTTTAATACTCAGACCCACTGCAGTCAGAAGTAGTGGTGGATAAGTGAGCTGGGAGTGAGACCAGGTCAGTAATGAGAGGTGGGGCATTTTAACTTTTGGACCAGATATTTGGGAGGCACATCCTCAGTGTGTTTTGGGCTGCTTGTGCAGAAACTTAGCATAAGGGATGTTGTCATAAATCATGAAAAATAAAATGTGGTTTGCTGGTCATAGAAGCTGATGAAACAGGTCTTGACACTGGATCTGTGAGTAGGGTTGCCACCTGGCCAGTATTTTTGATGGTTGATCCCAATGTTATTAATAGGAAAAATATGTGGGGATGTATCTGCAATGTCAAATGGAGTTATGACGTTTTGATTGCCAATGGACTGATTCCCACGCCCCTGAGACCCACTATGAAGCTTTTATTTTTCCTGTAATTATCATTAATAAACAGATTAGTTCCAACCATGAAACATATACCTATCGTTCATTTACATAGCCAGGTGACTTTTCGCTCAGGCAAATGGGCGTTAATCTGCAAATTCAGTAAAGTGCGGATTTTACTGAACGTTACCTCTGTCGCCAGAGCTGACTTTGCTAACATGAAGCTAGATCTTCCTCAATCTGATGTCAGTTATATAATATCCTGTCTGCTGGAAATGCATTACAGTTGTAAAAATGCTGGCGACTTTTCTTTTGGATTGCCTGCAAAAGTCCTAATTTAAATTTGTTTTGGCTTAACATTTTTCCCCAGACATGTGAGAACATATGGAACATTCATTTCACAGTGGGCTTGTGTGTAGGGTATAATATTAACTCTTTTGTCTTTATTAAGGTTCTTTGGACATTTGTAATAAAAAGTGGTAACTTAAAGCATTTGCACCAACGCTAGCACACTTTCGCTTTGAAATGCTCAGACTGTCAAAGTAACGCTAGTTAAAGGTTGCCAGTGTTCAGCACACAGGACGCAACTTTGCATATTAGTGAACTAGCATAGTGGTAGCAAATTTAAACCTGGCGAAGTGGTGCGAGATGTGCAAAGCAGTTGCTGGCGAAAATTCGCCCGTTAGTGAATCTGCCCCTAAGTTTGCCCAGGAGCAGTAATCAATAGCAGCGAATAAGATCAGTGGCATAACTACCGGGGGAGCAGGGGGTGCAATTGCACCAGGGCCCGCACCCCCGCAGGGCCCCCCCGGTAGATTACGCCTACTGTAGGCCCCGATGGATCCCGCAACCCAGTAAAGGAGTACCGGGTACTCCGTGGGACTTGCTGCAAAAATATCTTCTACTTCCTGCAGGGTGCAAACAAGCTTCCCCGGCGCCGGTGACGTCACAAGCATATTGCTCGGCAGTAGGGTTGCCACCTTTTCTTTAAAAAAATACCGGCATTCCTATATATTGAGCTTTTT